>VWZE01002505.1:85388-113497 GCA_013396675.1 Eubucco bourcierii | reverse complement strand
CCCCTCTGTTCCTTGTAGAAGTGTATCCCCTACAACTATCACTCTCCTTTTCTTCTGTGTTGAGCTAGTCTTAATTCTTGGCCCTGACTGACCTGCCCTGGGCAACTGAGCAGATGGGCTTTCTCCTCCATCTGCCTCTGCCCCATCCTTAATTTCTAGCACCCTGTATCTGTTATGCAAGGGCAGCTGATAAGGCTGAGACAACTGGGAAGGGGCTCTCCTGCCTTTGTTGGGGGGGACCGGCCTCCACTCCCCCTTATCTCCTGTCTCTCCTCCTTTACCTGTTTTATCTGTGAAAGAAGGGGAAACAGAATCCCTTAATTCCCTGACCTGCTGCCCCTCCCCTAGGGTTGGTATAGCCCGGTTCCTGCAGTCATTTTCCTTTTCAAATTCCCATTTTGACCTTAGTCTTTCAACCTCCTCCTTCAGCCCAGCTACCATACTGAGCAGATCACTCACCTGCTCACACCTCAGACAGGTTTCATATCCACTACCCTCCGTTTCAAATGTTAGGCTGAGGCATTCTCTGCAGCCCGAAGTCTGAATACATACATCTTTGTGTGAGGCACCAGTCTGGGTGCCCAGTTTTCTTAGCAACCCTATTTGCCCGGGTTAGAACCATGGTTACTTTACTGGTGTTGTGGGTTTGTGTGGTGGTGTGGGTTTGTTTTGGTTTCGGTTTTGTTTTTTGTTGCTGGGAAAGAAAAGAAAAAAAAAAAACCCTTCAGTTTCATCTGTCTGGGAAAAGAGAAAAAGGTACAGAGGAAAAGTAGGGTTTCTGCCTCCACAGATGTGCTTCCAATCGGTTAACACAGTACACATCTCTGTTGGTTAAGAGGTGCTTGGACAGTATGTCACCCTAAATCACTTTACCAGCAGTTAGGGTATTATGAGGTATGAGGTACCAAGTGGTAGTAGTTTGTATTTCTACCAACTAGGGTAAAAACACTAACCAAAAAGGCAGTTAAGAGTGATTATAAACATTTCTGATAAATGATGGTAGTGTAGGTATTGAATCCTGTAATTCAAAATTGTATACAATATTAGTGGATCTGGCCCTGTGTAATTTGCTGCTTTTATTGTGAATACTTTTATTTGCCCCATATCTCATGGAATCAACTCTTAAATATTGCTTGGTTTCCTTTAAATGTGCCTAGTGCCTGTGACTTGTCCATGACCTGGTAGTGGGGATGGATATCCAATGGCCTCTACTAGAGCAGGAGTTGCTCTGCTATTTCTGTCACATTAATCTGGTGATTTGTTGGATTGCTTGGAGGCTCCTATTAGAGACAAAGATACCATAATGAATCAAGGGCTTTTTTTGTTTGATATTGAAAGATGGAAAATACTAATGCAGTCTGCCTTCAGATGCAATTTTATGAGCGGTTAACTGCACCAATAATACGTAACAACAAAGCAATAGTTTAGGATTAGACTGCTTCATGTGGTTTGTAATTAGATGTACCTCTGCCTTGTGCCAAAACATGAATGGCTTGTTCTGTGGTGGCTTGTCTGTCCCTGCTAGTCTTTTGCAAGTACAGGTTACAAACAGATTTTGCTTTATTGCTGTTTGTAGGCCACCTCACATTAGCGCATGCTAATCAAGTTTGAAACAGTTTGGCATTCCTACTTATGAATTGCTGTTGGTCAGCACTAGTTTAAAACGGTGCCTACAAGCAAGGAAGCTGGATGTTCCTGAGTTGTTGCAGTTTCTTAGGATGGCTCTGGATTGGTGTCTCTTATGTTTAATATGTTACTGCCTTGGTGGCTGATGTTGCAACTGAAAAGCATGCCTTAAAATCTGGCCTGCTGCCTACAGTTATCTTTAGACAGCAGTCCAAAGCCAAAAGAGGTGGCCAAGGGTGTAAGAGGCCAAGTCAGTCATTGCACTCAGTAAGCTAGAGCTTATTCTTTAATAAACAGTGAGCACTCACAGAAGTAATAGGATAAAGAACTGTGGGTAATTCTTTACATGCAGGATCTTTGGGGTAGGTATGACCCTGAAAATATGCTGCTTGCAGGCAACCATTTTGGAGAGAGAGAAAACTGAGGAAAGGGGTCTGTCTTCCACATCTTTAGAAAACACAATGGTCCTTTATGCCTGTATCACACCCTGGCTGTGGACTCCGAGTAAGGAGTTACTGTGTTTTTCTCATTAGGATCGTGAGGTTACAAAAGGCGTATAGTATTGTGAATGTACAGCCAGGGAAGATAAACAGATGCCTTAAGATGTCCGTGGACTGGGATAAAAACTTTAAGCAACTGCTTACATAGTCATCACACAGAAAAACACACAGCTGTGTTGTCTGACAAGCCATCCAAAGCATGTCCCACCACTGCTTCTGGCTCAGAGCACTAGCTACACGTTACCTGGTGGTTTCATCAGTTTCTTCTGGGACTTGCAAAGCAACTGCTGACACTCTCACCTACTTTGTGCTTGGCAAAGTTGCTGCAGTTGTCTCTACACAAGCAGCTTACTGGTTCTGTGTAGTCTGTTTATTTTAGTTCAGATGCCATGCAGTGACAGGTGGGTGCCTGAAATGAGGCATGGATTTTTTGGTGTCACTTGCAATAGCTTCCCTTCACCTCTGCCAATTCCTGACACTTGTCCAAGCACCCTGTTCTATCTCTTCCACATATAATTCTGCACGGATAGTTATTGACACTATGCTGAAAAGGTCCCTTATAGGGTAAGCTTCTCTCAGAAGAGATGTCCCCTGTGCTGTGACAGTGAAGGCAGTCTACTCACACTGTATTTAACATACCTTAGGCTATATACACATAGTATATACATGCTATATATAAACGTCAATGTACTATATTTTATATATGCATGAATGTGGTCTACTGTGTATTATATACATTTAGCACTAAATGTGTATAGTATAAATGAACATAAAAAAACCCAGTATATTTGTACTATACTTCTGTGAGCAGCTACTTCACTGGTTTCCCTGTCCATATTTTTGTCTTTTCCTAGACAAATGTTTGTGAGTGTGGTTATGTGAATGAGAATAGCCATGTCTTCTATGTGCTCTGTTTCTTGGCTGGAACAACAATCACTGGTCTAGCATGTACCCAGCAAAGCCTTATTTTCAGGCTTTGTTGCAGCAAAAGGTCTGTCTTTTCAGCAAAGCATCCTGTGAGGGGGTTAACATTTAAAAAAACTGAGATAAACCACAGGTTTTCTGTTGTTGGTTTAGGATTTTTCTACTTCCCCCTGCCCCCACGGTTTTTTTTTGTGGAGTTGAAGCTCTACCCTGCAGTTGACTCTCAGCTTCAAACTTCTTCCACTGCTAAACACAGATAAGAACTTCACATAACTGACTAATTTTGGTGGGGTATATGTCTGTCCCAGTTACAGAAACACCTGTCTGGCAGAAGAGCTTGTGGAAGACTGTTTGCATTGCATGTACCGTGGGCAACAAGAGTGAAGTGTGGAGGGAGGGAATAGCTCTAACCGACTGGAGGTGACACTTGGTGCTTTGCCAGAGCCTGCCTGACTCTTACCAATACCTGGGAACTGCTGCCTGCAAGCATGAGATAAGTGTGTTACCTCCTGCAGCTGCCATAGCTGTCCCTTAGCATGAAGGAGGGCAGGGAGAGGTATGACAGTTGGTTGAAGTTTGCAGCTTCTAGCTTGCTCTTTTGGTGAACTTACTAGAATTAACTGCTACTTTGGTTAATTATGGTAAGAAATCACTATTAACACAATTATGTTTAATTTTTAAAAAAAATTTATTTCACTTCTATACAAATATCCACAGGTAATTTCTAATCATGGAATGATGTAGCACTGCTAGCTGGTACAAAAGAAGTTTGAGATTAACTGTATACCAGTGACATGACTTATTTTTCAAGAACTTTCAGTTTAATGCTGCTAAGACATTCATGTTATTAGGCAAGGACCACAGTCTCTTTTTAAATCCAAGGCTATTTGTCAAGCTTTTTAGCCCTTGATTAGCTTGGCTTCAGATGATGCTCTGAGCCTTTCAGCAAGTGAGCTAGCCTATAAAAAGCTCAAAAGCAAGGCAGAGATGAATGTGTTAAGTGTTCATAAGAATCAGTCAAAATATAATGAGTTTGTGGGAGGAAGACGACCCTATTAAATTAATGGGCTTTCTATAATGGTAACTTTTTAGGTGACCACACCTTCCAAGAAGGTATGTTCAAAATTAGTAATAAAAATAAGACACTTGACAACTGACCTCCTAGCAGATTTTTACCCTATGAGGGGAAAAAAGTACCAAGAGGTTTCTGCATAGTTCAAATTACTAGCAATTAATGTACATACTTTTTGAGCAGAATTTTGTTTCACATGACACAAACAACTGTGAACTAAGTATTCATTCTTAAATAGTACCAGCACTTTAGAACATGGGTAAAAAAAGTAAACTCTTTAAATATTTTTATCAGTTATGTTACAATAACTAGATTACTGCTAAACACAACATTGTGGTTGTACTTTTATCAACATTCAGGTATTCAAGACAATTCAGTAGTCTCATCGTGGATCAGCTCAGATCCCTGCAGTTAATTTGGGCATTTATAGCCTCCTTCAAGTGCTTTGTAACAGCTGCAGTAGTCAAAGCCTTTTGTCAAACACAGAGTCCTTAGGAAGCTGGAAATCTCCTTCCAGAAAACCTCTCACTTTCTTCCAGTAAGTATAAAAGCGCATCTAAAAATCCTACTTTCACTTGGTGTCCAAATCCTTAAATAGTCTGAAGTAACACAGAAATCATGTTACAAGACCCGATAATTCCTCCAACATAGTTACAAGTATCAGGGAGAAAAAAGGCCCCTGTGCAAATCATTGGAATAAAGATTTACATTTTTAGAAAGCACTGGCATCTGCAGTGACTTGTTAAAATGCAGTGACCACCTCAGGTCTCCTCATCTAAAATTCAAAAACAGTTGATTTGAAAGTCCAGTTAAGTCTTTGGCCTGACAGTTAGTCAGAGACAATGATTTATAACAAAAATAAATACAAAAATGACTGAAATATATATATATCTATATATATATATACAAAAAGTACATCTAATATTCAAGCCTCTTTAAAAAAAAAAAACACACAAACCTGTATTTGTTTTGAGCAAGAATCACAAAATCTGATCTTAAAAATGGAGTGAGATGACCTATTGCACATGTAATGTAAGATGATGGTTTTTTTGTTAGGGCTAACTACTGCAGCAGGCAAAGTTTGAATAAAGTAGATTTGCAGATCTTCAGATTATACTTGAACAATGTGTGTTAGGGGCACTGTGTGTTTATAGTGGAGTATGTACTGAGAAAAGGAGAACCGGTCTTAACTTTAACTATGCATTCCTTGCATGGAAGAAGGTTAGGATCACAGGAAAAGGTCTGCTGTTCTGGTGGGGTTTTTTTGTTTGCGTATTTTGCAGAGAAGACCCCAAGTCAACAGAGTATCTTCTAAAGTCTGAGTTAGACCTGAATGGGGGAAGAGGCAGTCTGGAAATTAAATAATGCACATGAAGTCTGTTGAAGCAATTTTAACTGTGCAAACAAAAGCCTCAACAGAAGTTGTGATGTCTATAATCAAATGGTGAATATCTATAGTGTTTGTAGGTATACATCAATCAGTATTCCATTCATTAAAAACTTAACCACTATCTGAACTCTGTAAATTATTTTAATCTTTTTTTCCTAGGAATAACTTTCATTTTCATTCCATTTTGTGAACCACTGTTTTGTCTCAAGGTCTTTGCATTCACCATTTTTGATCTGTCGCTCTTCTTTTCGGATTCTTACAGCATGGTATCGGGGGACACTGTGTTCGTACCTGGAACGCTGGAAGAACCCGCACTGGGGCAAAGAAGAAAATGAAGAGTTTAAGGTGCTGAAGCTGCTGCCAAGAAACCACAATTACAGAGGCAGTAAATTCTTCCTTTGCAGAGATATACAGGTAAGAAAATTGGAAACAAATAGATGTGTGCCAAAAATGTAGCATGTGTAGCTGTAGAAACATGAGCCAGCAGGTCTGCATCAGCTGTTCGAGCAGCAGCTGAAGACAAATAGCACAATCCACTGGTAATATAAGACCTTAAAATATTCCCTCCACTAACTTTCTGAATTTGTTTTATAAAAGTCTTTCAAGTCTTCTCACTCTGCTATTCATATCATGGGAGAATTTAATGCTATGAAAAGCAGATAGAGTTCTGGAAAGCTGAATCAAAAGTAAGTATGTATATTCTTTGTTGTTTCCCTGTATAGTGACATGATTTACTTTTTAAAACATACAGAAATATTTCAAGATCTTCAAGAAAAGTTACACTAGGGCCTTGTTTTTCAAAGCACCGTATCTCAACTACAGGCTCTTGAACTGCCTACAAATAAACAAGACAAATTCTAAGATTGCTTAAGTTTGCCATGGGATAAAAAACAAACATAACTTGAAATATAGTACAGCAGCTTATTTGTGCCCTGCAATTTTTTAATCAAAGCCAGTGTAAAATTGGATTCTACATACTCATAATCAGACTGAAAATAATTTTCAAACAAAATGAGAGTCATGGCCACAGTGTCACAAAGGTGATGACTGGGGAGACACTCAGCTTGCCATGCTTATGGGTCACTGATGTCCCATACAGCTGTCATTAAATACTGCTAGATAGACAAAAAAAAATAATGGCAAGGTTTTGTTCATACTGTTTGAGGTGGTGGGTTGTTCAGTTGTTGGGTTTTTTAAAGTAATATTAGCACTTGCATGGAAATATTTGTTGGGTTTTTTACATACACAGAGGTGTAGACAGAATCGTCAGCTACCTCTTAGTTAAGATTTCATTAAACATTCTTCTGACATTATTTTAGTCAAGAATTCCTCCCCACACGCCTTCTCCCAAGTACCATTTAATACAAATGTACATGCATGTAATATCTTAGTTTTAATAAAGGTTACTAGAAACATAAATCATCATGCATCTAGTAGCTTAAGCAAAGGAAAGTGTGTTCCTGGAAAAGTATACTGTAGAACTGAAGGAAAAGAGATCTTTCCACAGCAATTACATTCTTATTATGAAAATCATTCAATTACAAGCAACATGTATCTTCTGGCATGCAATAAAGGTTAGTAAAGCAAGTGTATGTCATCCACCAGTCTTAGATTTTAAGTCTTAACTCTGCAGTAGCAATTACCATCTCTGAAGCTTAAAAAAAAAAATTACTTACACTGTTAAAGCATAAATTAAAATAGTAATAATAAAAAAAATATTGCAAAGATCAACATGTCATCTAAAGAAATAAACCAAAAGCTTTTTAGAACAAGGTAAACTTCTGTTTGTTCACGTGCACCCAAGCTGAAAATCTATTGAGAGAATGAGCAAGCAAGTACGATAGTTTGAAATCCCCAAGTTAATAGAACAAGTGCAGTAAAAGCTTCACAGTTAGCCACTGCAACCAGAGCATGTGCCACAGCTAAAAATAAAAAGTCATCAATTACCAATTACAGTAGCAGATCAATACTATGCATCAGAAGTAAGCCTCTCTTTATCAGATGGCTGAGCATGGATCTCAGCCTTGTGATATGTGGCATCGTAATGATCTTTCTTATTTCGCTTGAAGAAACCACACTACAAGGAAGCAAGGTATTTAGTCATTCTTTTGGTGGACTGGAAGAAATCAAACCTACTACAACTGCCTTTAATTAACTCTGTAAACTACCTTCCTGTTATAACTTCACAGACAAATACAGTGTAGTAGAGCTTAGCTGTTACTGTGTCCAAGAGCTTCTTAGACTGACTTGATCTGTAAAACAGTAGAATAACCTGAGGGAAAGCATTATTTTAGAAGCATTTTGATAAATGTAATGCATGTGCTATAAAAGGATGTCCATAGCAGCTAAAACTGACTGAAGGACAGAAATAAGTCTATACAGAAGCCTGTTTGTGGACTACCGAAAAGATAAGGTAGAAAAAAAAAGATGAGTGGAGTCTTGATCTGTACCAGACAAGCATTTGTCTTAAACAAATCACTTGTCTTTGAAGTAACGTTTGTCCTGTGCTATGCGTGAAGTTTTGTGTATTTTCATGTGCAGCAAAACACTAGCAGTTATAAATTAACAGCCCACCCAAAGTATTAATTTATCAAGAAAATTCGCAGTAGGGGGTTAAGCACTTACTAGAAAATTAAGGAATTCAGAGCTATCATGTGGAAAGTAACCTGCAGCAAATAGTACCTCCTCAGCAAAGCTTATTGCTGCAGTTTCTCTAGAAGAAAGTAAGTTTCAGACAGGATATTCTTATTCACCTCTTTCTCGATAACTTTCCACAGTCCCATAATGGCAAATACTAACTGCCTCTGACTGTAAAACATAATAAAAGGAGAGCCCTGTTGCACTTGGAACTACAATTAGCTGTAAAAACACCCAAAGCAGTTAGAAAAAATAGGTACTTGGGTTTTTTTTCCTTTTGCAGATTGTTAACCTTTTGTTATATGTGCTTATTTACTCCTTTAGGGTTTCTGAGATAAACTAGTTCTATGGCAATTCACCAACACATTTGGCTGTGTATTACTCTGTACTTGTTGGTTATTTTAGTCTACTACCAGTTTAATGGTATTTCTTATGTTCTGAGAACAAAACCCTACTAGAACATTTGTACATAATTCACATGCATTTTATACATAACTGCAGAAGCCATTAGCTATATCCATCCATATCAATGTAACTATGGTCTCTGAATGCTGAGGATGTGGAAAACAGAAAAATTGCATAACACATCTTCCCATGTAACCATTTTCATTCCAAGTATTGTGAAACGGAAACTGATAAAAGGCATAATGGACAGTTTTGCTCTATTCTGAATTCCAAATACAAACCAAAATATTTAGTCATCTGCTTCTTTAGTTTTCTGTCTTGTCACAGTTGTAGATTGAAAAATGTAAGATAACCATATGAATAAAAAAACCTCACCTTCCACAATAAGAATACCAGCAGTGCAAGCACCAGTATTCCAGCAAAAATAGCCACTGCGATGATCCACCAAGGGACTCCTGTGTAAAGTGCTACTGGTTTTGCAGGAAAGACAGTAACACGTACCTAGTGACATACAATATGCAAAGAAAGATGGAAAGGGCATTTCAGAAGAATCTGATTTTAATAGCTGAAATTTATACAAGTCTTACCTCTTCCCTAATACAATAGCTTCTCTCTCTCATTTACCAAACTTTTTTTGGAAGAGAAAGACCCTACTGGTATCATTTCAGTATGGTAGTAACTTTTTTCAATCTGATTAAAGACAAAAATTATCAATAATGCAAAACTCAGTTAAAAAGGTAACCTTTTATCTACTTTTGATTTAAAATAGTTTGGTTTTTTGCAGTCTTTGAGATAAGCTGGAAATATCAGAAGATATGCTTAGCATTAATGTTAAGCCTACCTGAGCAACTTCGTTTGTGAGTTTAACATTCTTAGCGGCAGCAGGAACACTGATTGAAGCCCTAACAAGAATATCCAGGTAGTTCATTTTGGAGTATTCCTGTTCCAAATCAAAGCACAGATATTAGACACAGAACAGGAAAGAACTCTGACCTTCCAAACTGGCAGATAAGAGGACTTACTTCTAAGAAAGTACTGTTCCACAGTCTGGAACGCAACACAATGGACGCCTTGCTATCTAAACCCTTCAGCGGACATTTTATGTCCACACAGCGTGCATTCACATTGCAGTCCTGCAATAGAAATATCTCTGTATAAATAAAAACACATCCTCACAAATTACTTAAATACCCACCACATCCTGCCAACCTCTTGATTAAAAGTTTGATTATTTGCATATTTATGTTCAAGAACCAAAACCTGTTTACACTGACGACAATAGGAAAATGCAATTAATATGCCATTACCTCTTCATTTTAAATGTAGGTAACTATGGAGACATTCTTTCCTAGGTCTCTCATCAGTAAATTATCTAAAATGTTTGCTTTTAAAAGCATCGATACTTGTTTTTGAGATTAAGATACAAGATACACTTATCTTCCTCCCTGCCAAAGTCGTAAAGAAAAGTTATCTCGCAAGTGCAGGGGGAAGTGGTACTTGCCAGACTATAGTTGAAGTATGCTTACCAAGGTCTTGTATTTTCGTTCTGAGAATAAAGAAAGTGTCTTGCCATCTGTGATCTGTTTCTCTGCAACCTCACGTTTCCTTCTTGAGTTGTAGGATTCCTAAAAGGGAGGGGGAAAAAAAAAAGAAAATAGTAAGAAGCTGCTTAGTCATTTATCAGATGTATCTATTAATTCTGACCCAATACAAGTAATTAGCTCAGTGAGTGGTTTCTTGTTGTAAGATCAGCACATATGACATCATTTACACCTGTAAATCCCTATTTACCTACATTTATTTCTAGTAGTAGAGGTCAAGATAATTACTAGAATTTGAGAGCATCTAAAGAAAGGTCAAGGGAGTTTTAGATTTATGAGTTTTTCAGCGCTATTTTTACTTTTGTTACTATGCTGAAGGAATAAGATTGTGCTACATGCAGTAGATAGTCTCTTCCCTGGTTTTTGGAGTTGTTTTTTTTTTTTTACTGTATACTAACTACACTCACCAAAAATGTTATTAACCAATGTAGCACTCTGACATGAATGGGTCTATGTGCATGCAGTTTTAATGGTGAAAACTAAAACTACTCCCAAGCAATCTTAAGACTATATGAAAACAAAAAATAATGAAGTCTTGGGGTTCCAGGAAAAAAAGAAATAATCTTGCTACATAAACACAAAGAAGAGTTATTAAACTTAGCTTGAGAGATTCTTTGTATCTCATATTTTGTAAGTGAGAACATTTAATTGCAAACCCTTTGTCTTTAAGAAGGTACACGGAGTGAAATATACATAGGGAAATGTTTACTGCTGTTTGTTGTTTTCTGTGTAAGAACTCCAATCTCAGTAATGCTGACAAAATCCATTAATCAGTAACTTCATACTGTAAGAGCATATGACAAAAACACCCTTAGTAAAAACAGTCACATGGCTTCTATCCTTTAGCATGTTATCCACAGTAGCTGTTCCCGTGTCTCTTAATAAGCTTAGCTTGTGATACATTGTTCCTGTAATGTGCTTGTGAGTTGTTTAAGGTAAAATCCTTTCTGAGACAAGCTCTTGTGCCCTACCATCACATGCTGTGGTGCTTTCACGTTGTGCTAATTCATGAACAGAAGACATGTAACATACCGTAACATGCAGACTATTAATTTCACTCTCAGGTTGACAGGAGACTTTCTCCAAGTCTTTGGAATCTATTTTCATCAAATAAAGCAGCCATTTGCCATTACTAATCTCTTTTGGCCACTGGATGTCCAGCGAAGCAGTACCAAATGTTTTCAGTGGTCTGCCCAGGTTAGTTACCTGTTAAAACAAACATTGTTTTAATTGTGAAATACCTTAAGGGGATTTTCTTGATCAGAAGTGTTATTTAAGCATGCAGCAAACACGAAATTTAAGAGCAGATGAAAGACAGTGGAAACAGTATAAAGATAAAACTAGCACGCTTGGATAGCAAGTAGATACTGAGTTTAAAGATACAAGGATTAAAATTCCCTAATCTTCAGGCTGTTTATTCTTAGAAATCTATCTTCATGTGAAACAACAAGAATTCCAGTGTAGTTACATTGTTCCATTACCTAACAGGCCAATTGCAAGTTAATGAGGAACTCTGACACAGAAGGCTAACCAGTTCTTGCTCCATAATTCTGGAAGTTGTTTCTCAGCCTATTTTTCACTCTCTTAGTGTTACTTTTCATAATGTCAAGTTTTAACACAGATACTTTTACTGCTTCTATTTTAATACCTGTGTGTAGGTACAGAGCAAAGTGAGGAATTGATAGAAATTATTTTTAGTCTAAACAAACTACTATGTACAAAGACAACAGGGCTTGCATTAATGATGTAGAAAAAGCAGCTCTCTTCAATAAACAGTTTTTACAGAACCAAAATACTCTCTTCTTAGCCCTGACCTTGCTTATTAATTAGGCAGAAGACCAAAAGAGTGGAATAGATCCATTCATTCAAAGTAGCTCCCACAGTGTCTACTTGTGCCTGCTCAATTCTGCACGCAGTGAATATACATGTTTGTGGTCTGTGTGCACCAAGTAACACCTAGGCACACCACAGTAAGGGTTCTGGGGTTTGTTTCCCACCTGCAACAGAGTTTGATGCCTGCACAACTGCAGGTGAATGCTCAAAAAAACCAACCAAATACAGCCAGCCGCAGGCCACTTCAATAAAATGTAATCATAAAACATCTAAGACCAAAAGAACTCTATTCTGCAGTCAGACTGCGTGATGTTCTGATCAGGAAGTCAGGATTTTGGGACAAGAAGAGCTAATTTTAAATCCAGCAACTTTTCCAAGTATTGATATGCATAAGGAGAGAAGCTGTTTCTTTGATTAAAAGCAGATGGTGGCATTAATGTAAATTACTCACTCTGAATTCATACTCTATGAGGTTTCCAATATTGTCTTCGGATTTCATTGCACTCTCACCAACAATGCTACCACCAAAATACACCTGAGACGGCTTAGCAACTCTGTTCAGGTGGGGGTGGAAAGAAGAAGATTTTAATGAAGTCTGCAGTAAAACTGTCATCCCCACCACCCCATTTGTTATGCTATCAACACTTACCCAGTGAGCGATAAAAGCAATTCAAGAACCACTTTAGCACTAGCTGTAATTGGAGTTGAATTAACTTGAGTGCTTGTTCTACAACGGAAATGAAACAATGCCGGCTTTAGCAGTTTTCATTTTAGCATTAAATTGCTTGTGAATTGAACAAATTAGTTCAAAACGTTTACAACTGCATATAAAAACAGAGTGTATGCACACAGAAAACTTACGTTTCCAACTTTAGATTAATGTCCAAGTCTGTTGTATCAACATTAACTTTAGTGGTACTTAAGATGAGATAAAAGGTTACCTAAACAAAGAAGAACATCCACAAAATATGTAAGCATTTAATAAAAACTGTATTAATATATACAGTATTATAGAAATAACACTGTCATATTCTAGAACTAGAAAGACCGATCCAAATCAAATTTCCAATTATGACACCCAGAAAATCTGGACCACTGGAATCAGGCTTTACAAAATTCAGTAAAACCAGATTCAACTTACATTGGAATTTCTTTTGAAAGGATTTCCAAGTTCACACTCTGCTTGAGAACCATTTTGGTTAGCACTGCACGTTAGCTGTTTCTCCTGATAAAACAGAATACATTTAAAAGTGAAAATGTGCTGAGCATAATTTTTTTGATTGACTATCTTTTCTCTTAAAAATACTCACAGGATAACCCTTCATCTCCCTGAATGCAGAATACGTCAAACTGTCTGGAAAAGTGGCAATTAGCTTAGCTTCATATGCATCTTCACCATCTTTTTGTGGATTCTTAGGATCGGATGGATTGTTTGTCACTGTTATCTCCAGGGCAATATCTTTCTGATCTTTCAGAACCAGCACTGGCATGCCATCTTCACTACAGAAACAGTGTACAGAGAAGGTTGTGTGCATTAGCAAAACAAATGTGTGTAAAAGTTTGCTGTTTATTATACTTCACCCACATCTAGTTCCCTCTATTAGAGAAGAATTGCTGCCTCCCTGGAGGTGTAGGCCAGGCTGGATGAGGCCTTGAGTAACTTGTACTAGTGGGAGGTGTCCCTGCCTATGGCAGGGGGTTGGAACTAGATGATCCTTGAGGTCCCTTCCAACCTTACCGTTCTATGATTCTGTGATTCTATAAGAATCCCTGGAAGACAATAAACACCTCAGTGGTCATAGGCTTTTATATAGAGTTTATAGTATTTCTGAACCAGCGCTTGCGTCGGGCTTGTGTTTCACAGTGATTAGTTTTTCACTGTTTGTATTGTAAAGCAGACTTTGGCTTCTGAGTCAAATCGTGGCATTTGCCAAAGGTGGCTGGTCACAACATGTAGGCATACTTCCTTCTGATTGTTTTACACCTCTCACTTCACTGGCCCTCCAGGGAGGAGGGGTGCAGTGGAATGTTCAGTCTGTGGAATGCTACTGTAATATCTCATTTGGTCATACTTGCAGTCAAATTTAATCTCTAAAATAGTTAAGTTTCACACAAAATTTACTGCAAGACTGGTTTACAACCTCTATTCTCCAGGGGTTAGAAATAGAAACCTTTTTCTAACTCTTAGCCCACAGTTGCGGCCACTTGTATCCACATGACTCTACCACCACACTTCTAAAGCTCATTCCCACTCCCTGTCTTTCCTCACCCAAAAACATCAGTACTATTACACAGGACTGTGTAACAGAACAAAGCTGCTCTGTCTCCCAAAACTCTCCCCTAAAAGTTCTTTCAAGCACTTACTAATAATTTGAACTTATCAATGAGTCAATCAAAGCTTACATGGGTAAGTAAGTAAACCTGTCTTCATTTCCTTCTCTAGTGCAAAACCGGTACTGAAGTTTCAGATTGCTGTGACATTCATTGTCTTCTCCACATCCTTCTTTTAAGAACTCCACCTACAGAAAACCAAAGCATTTTCACTGCACATCCCAGAATAGCTTAAAACAAGATTTCTGATGTCTACTGCATAAAGCATCTATGGAGAACTCAGAGGAACTTTCCTGGACTGAGTAAGATTTCAACCTCTCATTTCTTGCCTGCCAAGATGTGTTCTTCTTTGTGAGACATGGTCCCTAATGCTAATAATTTAAGATTTTAAATGTGACTAAGAGGCAGAGTTAGATTAATTCTAAATGAGACATATACTTCTGATGAGGAAAAACATTCTTAAGAGCGATTTTCCATGATTGTTACAGAAAAGAAACACAGGATCTAGTTCACAACATTCTGTAACAAGCTCATAACAAAATATAAAATATAACCCAGTACTTAAAAGTCCAGTGCCACCCCAGTTACTTTGTTTCAGCTCTCTACAGTTTTTGAAATTCAGTGGTGTATCAAAGTGTAGATTTATCAGAAAATGTGATATCAAAGACTTACTTTTGTGGTCTTTGTTTCAGATTCATTTGAATTGAGAATTGGTATAAGGTCTGGAAGTGCTCTTTCTTTCCTTACAGGCAGTGAGCTGGATTCCAGGCCAGCGATTTTAACACTGACTGATACTGGGATGGGGCGCAGCTTATCTTTAATTTTTTCTGGCTGAAATATTTCAAATGGCATAGTTAGTGTGCATGCAGAGAAGGAAAGACAACATAAAATTAGCATTTGGTGTACAATTTAGAGCAAGCAGTAAAGCAAAATATTTTCTACCACATTTTGCAGTATTAGAACTATTCACTATACAGAAATAAGAACATAAGGAGCCCAGCCCTAGTGTCTGTTTTTCTTTCTGGCTCCCCAGTCTGATGATTTCTGTCACTATTAAGAATTCCTAGGAAGAACAGATGGTACACTGCAACAGCACAGTAAGTCCCTATTGCATTAAGTTCATGCTCTTCAATTTGCTATAGTACAAACCAACATTGGAGGCTGATTCACTGCTGCTGAGCAACAGATAGAATCTGGTTAGCTCCTGGAGCACTGCCACCTTGGAGAGCCAGTTTAGCAGCCAAGTCAGAGAGCACATATACCATGCTTTCTTGTCCTGCCCTTCTGAAATCTGTGGGTTAAAGTTCTTTTCTTCTCCTAGCCAGTCACACCATTAAATTCTGTAACAATTACTTCTGTTCAAAACAGCTCTGCATTTTCATATTTATTCTACATCAGTTCAGCTCTACTGACCACAAGAGCATGCTCTAGTGGCTGCAGTTTTTATTGATACTTTGTAAGAAAGGCAACAGGAGGAAGCAGCAGGCATGCAGGGAATTGTGAGGTACTACTGAACTATGGCTGGGTTTGAATTTTGAAGCTTTATATTGCATGTGACTTAAGTTATATACAATGAGGTTGAAGTAAAGAGAATACTTTTGTTTTAACTGGATCTAAACTAAATAAAAATATTCTGCCTTACCTGCAGTACAAGCTTGGTTGTCACACACTCTTTTGAGTTCTGCCCCCTTAGGACTGTACTTGCAGTAAACTGATCAGACAGGTGGTCTTTAAACTGTACCCTGGATGGCAGGCCTAACTGCCTCCTCTCATTTTCTGCCTCAAACGTATAGGTGATCTCTGTATGAATAAGTAATGTAGGTCACTATTAAAAAGAACCTTTGTCTTATTAAAAAGAACTTTATAATCTCCAGGTATGACCTTACAATGTTGTTCTAGAAGACTGTTTCAGCCAGTTCTGGGCACTGCAAACTGTTTTAAGTTCTTTACAAAACTTTCTCCATCTGCCAGTTGAGGGCCAGAGGGCCAGACATGGTGTGCATGCACCTGAAACAAATTTCTAAACCAAATCTTTTTATACCCAAAAGTATCCCATCACTTTACCAGCATCCAGAGCTGGCTGGAGGAGCTGTAATTGCTGCTGTGGAGCCAGCAGAAAGTTGAGACAGAACTCTGTAGAACACTCCTGGCTCAGCCGCCCTTGATTTCTGTCACAAGAGCACCTAAACAGCCATCAAGACTTTGAGGTCAAGGTACGCACTGAAAGCAAAAGTATGACCAAAGCTTTTTAGTTGTGTGTTGAAGCATGTTTTGATAGGCCCAAACTGTGCATCTTTTTATCATCTCTGTATTCACCGAGCTAATTCAATGCTGCAGCAAGCCTGCCAGTCCTCAGGAGCACACAGTGGAGCACACATTAGCCACCTTCTGAATGCTTAAAGCACTTGACCTGAAGGACCAAGACCTTACTCAGACACATCCTATGGATTTTACAAATAACCAAGAAACTCAAGACAACATGGCAGGAGAAGGAGGTTTAAGGTTAAAATTATTCTCAGTTCTTTTCCAAATCCTATGCAGTTTTCTGAGGTGTAGTAACAGCAGCATTGGAATAAAAGAGGAAAAAAAAAAAAAAGGAGACTTTGAAAACTAATGCTTAACAATTTTCACTATACTTTTTTCCAGGATCCTATTAACACAAAAAACCCCTTTTATTTCCCTTACTGATTTCCACAGAACCATTTTCATGAATGCAGAGAACTATTTTATAAGGAAAGTCTCCGATTAGAAATAATGCTTACCAATGATCTATAAAATGGGGGTTTAGAACTTTTGTCTGAAGCAGCAGTAAGAGGCAAAATGGTTTTGGTTTGTATTAGCAGCCATTTGCTCACAAGCAGTTACAGAAACAGGAAAGCTTCAGTTCAGTCTGTCACCTACAGAACTTCCTAATACACCAGAGTGGATCTAAATACACTACTCTATGTACAGAGTGTGCAACAGGTAATTTGCTTTAGTACCGAGTCCCGTTTTAAATTTCAAAATCACAGTCTGAGATGAGTTGCTTAGAGTACTATTCTTTCATAATATGTTCTAAAGGAAAAAAAAAAAAAAAACCAACACACCAAAAAAACAAAACCCCACAAACAAAAAACCAAGTCAGATGACAGATCAAACATATTTATCTTCAAAACTTACTTATTCTTGGATTTAAGTCACTGGGATTTGCAGTGTATTGAAAACATGCTTTCACATCCAGCCTGTAAAAAGTGCCAAGACATAATATACATAATATTAACTTTAAGGCATACTCCAACAGACTGAAGAGTTTAAATAGTTCATTGATTGATATGATCAGTCTTAGGACTGTTGCTTTCATGCTAGAACAGTAATTTGCTGCTTAGTGAGCTGAATTGCAAAGAAAGCAAAAAGGGTTAATGAGCAATTAAAAAAACTATTTTTTGTCATTTGCTTTTACTCATGAGAAAGCTGTTCAAATTAAGATCCTTATAAGCATTGAAAATTTTAAGTGGGAAACTGCCATTCCTTTTAAAAAATGGCATTCCAAACGGGACATGTTGCACACTGACTTCAGCACAGCAGTCACAGCAAGTCCAGGAAGTCAAAATGATCACCTGCAGCTGCAGTTTGCTTAGCCTGCATGACTGTCATATCCCTTCACTTTAACATCATAACCAACTGAAAGAATTTTGGTAACAGAGAACTCACTACACCAAGGGTTCTATTACTACAATTTCTTTTAAATTTACCATATTTTACTAGGGTCTCCAGAGTTCTTTAGATCAATTCTGTCAGGCTGTACTGTAATGCTTCTTCTGATGCTTATCACAGGCCGAGATCTTCATTTGGGTGAGAAATGGGGAATGAAAAAAAGGTCAAAAAAGGAACAAAGTTTCAGTTAATTAAACAATTCATTCAGATGTCCTCCATGTCCTCACTTATTTGCAACAAAGGCACCTCAAGAAATACGGAGTTTGGATTTCATCGCTTTCTAACCATTATCAAAACTACTTAAAAGCTAAGCAAAGCAAGTCACAAAAAACCAAGTACATTAATGTGATGTTGTGGTTGTCGTTTTATACATATACAGAAACCAGAAAACCAAAGTGATGGTTCCTATTCCAGTAGTAACTCATTGCCTGTAGGTACTAAAAGTTCAATCACATTAACGTTCACAGCAGTTTTTATGTAGAGCCTGGGAGGGTGTGGGAAACATTTTACTTTTCTGACTCTTCAGCATGCAGGCTGTAGCTGTAATTCAGCCTGACTTCTCCTTTCACTTCCTTTTTGGAAGGGGTAAGAAACATGAACAGATGAACAAGCCAATCCCTGCTCTTATCAAAGCATCTAAGGGTTGTTTAAAATGGCTGCTGAGCCTGTCTTCCTCCTTTTCTAGCAAATCTCTTTTAACCAGGCCATCCCTTTTCACTTTGTCCCTATAATGGGTTTTCTCCCCCTCACCTTTGTAAAGTTTTTGTACTGCACTTATCAGCAAATGATTAAAGCTCCTTTTGAGTAAGGCACAGCTCTTAATTTAATAACCGATTTCCCTTCCACCTACTCTGTTCTATTCCACAAGCAGTATGTGTTGCTTTTGTTGGGAGCTGTTTCAGTGTATATATATTTTCAATGTATTGTACACAGATATTATACATCTCAGAGATGGGATCATCAGAAAATTGTAGGAAAGGTCATTTTGCCTGAATGATGTAGTTGTTCTTAGCCACAAAATCAAGATAACCAGTTTTGGAGTCTCTGCTCCTCCAAAGACCTGAGCTTGATGCAGCGTTCACAGCTCTGATGAGGAGACAGTCTTCTTCCTGCTCATTACTAGTAATTCAACTCAGAGGTACATTAAACTGGAAAAAAAACAGATTTACTAAAGACTGTGACCTCATCCTTAAATAAGGTATGTGCTACAGAAATCCAAAAGGATCCTATTTGCAGAGCTTCCTCACGGCTGTTTCACCACTCACAAGCAAGGCTGTGCACCTCACAGCTTTTGGACCCTCAGCTACAAGAGAGGTGGTTGGTTTTGTTTTGTTATCTTCAATAAAACAGGATTAGATTTATGTAACAGCAGCAAACAAAAGATCTAGCAGATGTGTCAATTAACTTCTTTCCTGAGGCAAAATAATTACTTACCACTCTTAGGTGTCCATCAAAGGACATGTGATCCAAATGAGTTACCACAGGACAAACAAGGGCACAAACACACTACACACATCAGCACTCCACAGTAACTGTTCACATTCATCCTCTCACCATGTCTTGATTGTAAGGCAACTTCTCAATGGGAAGAGAAGAAATAAAGTAACAAACCAATTTATAGAATTTTTCTCCCCCAGAATTTCCAGCTTCTTGAAGGAAAAATCCGCTCCAGGGCAAACAGATTTTTGGTACTTCTAAGCAATTTGTTTGTAAAAAAATAAACCCGAAACTCTGGGTTTATACAGTGACAGTTCTGTATACAATACCTGAAAACAGATACAGAGTCTGAAAGGGAACCAACAGCAATATCAGGGTAGGAATTTTTATCCAGGTCCATGTTTCCAGCAATAGAGTAACCAAAGAAATTAGTGCCTGTTTTTTCACCATCAAGAATCTAAAGAGCAAACAGATTGAGGGAACTCAGACATTGAAAAGCTATAAAAGTGAAGTAACAAGTGAACATTTTTGTCTTGTGTCCAGAAAGAGAAAGAAGAGATATGAGGAAATTGGACCTCTATGCTGAGGTAAGTGACACTGAAGTGCCAAGATTATTTGTTTTTCTTCCAATAAATTACTGTTTTGCATAGAAATGTTACCTAGCTTTACCTTTATTTATATAGTACTCATGCACTACAGGCACTTGAAACAAAAAATCACCTAGAATGTATTCTAGGTAGAGTAATGAAGTTCCATTCTCACCTGGCAAACTGAACACACCAGTCCTCAAAAAGAGAAAAAAAAAAAAGGCATATATTTTTATTTTTTAAAAAAGTGAAGTAGTCGTAGGAAAAAGAATAACCCAAAATTTCTTTCAAAACACCAAAACTGAAACATCTACATGCCTCTTTTCTACATGTTGTTAGTGAAAAATGACTGTTTCAGAAAGAAAAATGTGCATTAAAATCAGTAAATAATTCTTAATATTTCTGGTCAGCAATGCAGTCTTTGAAGGGTCTTGTCACTCTTCTACCTACCTACTACCGCTACCTGCTAATGTTAAGGAAAGGGAGAAGAGGGACAGGCCTGTCATTCCTTTAGTTTTGTGCCATGCCAAGTATATATAGTCAAGTTTCTTTCATTACCTGTGCTGGTTTTGTATTGATTCCATTCTTGGACCCATGATAAATGTACACTTTGCCGTAACCGTCATAAGGAGCCCCTACTGCAATATCTGTTGAAAATAGGTCACAACATCCAAAATTATTCTTAGTCTTTCTGCAGCTTGCAATCATAAGGGTGAGATGTTCCAGGTCTCAAATTTTAATTGCAATCAATTTTCACTCACCTGGATAACCATCCTGATTTATGTCCCCAACATTTTCAACTGCAAGACCAAACATGGAGTCAGTGGTTCCGTTTAAGCGAATAGGTTTTACGCCTTCCCATTTGCCCTGTTGGTTAATGTAGACGTACACAGCACCACCAATATCTCCGCTTCTGTCAAAATACTGTGGGGCTCCAACAACAACGTCTTGCCATCTTTGAATTAAAGGGGAAAAAAAGCAGTGTTTTTAGAGAAGAATTGTGAAAAATAACTGATCAGACTGTGGTCTGAAAGTAAGCTAGCCAAAGGGTTACAAAACAAATTACATTAAACTGCTTGAGCAACAACAGCTCCACGGATACTACAAAGCAATTTACATTCCCTTTATGACATACAAAGGTCATCTTTAGCTGAGATTGGTTTTTTCACTGTTTAAGTAAAGCTCTTTTCTATAATGAGAAATGTAGCCTGTGCCCTGACTAGTTCTCTGAGATGCTCGCCATTTCCTACAGCCAGACACAGAACAGAAGATGAATTGAACAGAAGATGAATTTGGCATTCCTTGTATTCCTAATGTGAAAAACCAAAGTAGAAATAATCCAGGCTGCCATCCTTCATAATACAGGCAGCAGGAATTAACCAAGGCCATACCCATCGCTGTTGAGATCCACGACGGCAACATCGTAGCCGAAAGAGGAGGCCAGCCCTTCTCCTTCAAACATGTGCTCGAGTGAAAGCGCTCGCTGATTTTTCTCTTTTTTCAGTAAAACAACTGCTCCACTGTGATTGGCTCTTGGGGCACCAGACACAAAAGTCATCTCATCTTGGGAGACAATTCCTTTACCAGAGTCCAAAGAGAAACCTTTTAACAGAGAAGGAAATAAAATATGAACAAACTAACAGCTTGTACTGTTAATAGGAAAATTACATTCCTCTACTATATTAAAGTGGTATGTTGGATAGAAGTTTTGTTCTAAACCAGCATGATACACTGGGGATATTCCATTTCTCTTTGGACTGTTGAATGCATGCTTACGAGTCTACACTCCTCCATACATTAAACTATTTCCCCTAAAAACGTGTTTAGACATTGCTTACCCGGATCAGGATACCAAATGTGAGATAATTTATAAACATACCAGCATTGAAATGCTTAAACATAGCAACATTGAACCTTACCACTTGAATATAGCTCGAGTGTTTCACCTCTGGCAAAACTGTTCAAGGCTTCCCAAGTACAAACCAGTGTCATTCCATTGCAGACATGCAAATGTACCCCACAGGCAGAGTCTCTACATGTGTGATGTGTGCAGCACAGTGTTTGAGAATCGCATTACACAGTAATGGTGAAATTGGCAACTTGGATTTAATGCAGCTCTAAAGGACATGTTCAAATTAATTTAGTCTTGGGTGTTCTTTATAAAAGACAATACCATTTAGTATTGTTGGAAAACTGAATTAAAGGAATATACTGCATTTACCAACATAGCCAATAAAGGCCAAAGAAGAAAACTGGCAGCAGACACAAATCCTTCTAAAACACTTCACCACTACTATGAAAATTCTCAGTTGCAGCAATTCACGATGAGACAGTTTCAGGGAGCCCCACCTTAGGGAGGGAAGAGAAGGTTTGGAGAAATGCAAGACAAATCAGGTGCTTCTCTGAAGCCGCATTATTTTGCGGGCTCCTCTTCATCTGAATCCCTGTTTTTACATGCATTTACTTGCAATGTATTTGAGATGAGGGGGGATGGAAGGGAGAGGATCACATCAAAGGTCTGGAAAGCATGTCTGAACAGATGCTGCCACCTTAAGTGGTCACAAACCTAAGTAGCTATTCATCATTACATCCACCGATTTGTCCACCTGTATGCCGGGAGGCAATGTTTTGTATACAAACTGATCTGGATGACTATCAGATACAGCTGTCAAAAATAGAAGACCTGTACACGAGTGAAAGATTGAAGACAAAAAAGCAGTAGTTAAGCAAAGCCATGGTTATTTACTGTCTGCATGAGGGAATAGCAACGTCAGCGAACAGCAGGCTTGCCTGGAAGCGGTTTTGATTGTGACAAAACAAAGGCAACCTTTACATTTAGGAGAAAATCACATTTGCTACAAAACTGCAAAAAGTTGGTATTATTCTGTTCACAGCAAAAGGCTCCTCCACAGCATTTCTCACCTTACCAACTCACAGCTCACCAGCAAAGGCTATCAGTTTGTCTTTCTAACCTAAGTTGGTTTTGGGTTTTTTTAACTGCTATTTAACAAAGTTTGTGTTCCACTTCTTCTAACAGATATGTAGTTCTAAGTTGTCTCTTTACTTGCTTCTACTTTTTATATTAGCAATATTGTTTCTGTCTGTTCAGCTTTCCACTAGTCACACAGAAATCCTAGTTTCAAGTTACCAAGATTGTGTTTGTCACATATACCAAAAGCAGTGGATCAATACACCACAGAAATCTGCAGTAGAACATAAAGGCTCTTTACACTTCAGGCCTTTCCAAAAACGCAGTGTAACCTTGTCTCTGCAATCTCACAGGTGTATGGTAATACACACTGGCCGAAGGACCTATTTCTGCTTTTCTGTGTTCACAAAGTGTGAGAAACTCACCTCCTTCACCACACAAACTCACTTAAACACCACTCATACATATTACAGTATTTTAAAAGGCATCTAAAAAGGCCACCAGAGTTTAAAAGCTTTAAGAACACAAAAATGGGACTCTCCTACCAGAAGAGAGAAATGACAGTTTTAACAATTACATCCAGAAATTCAAATTTTGATAAACCTTCTGATAACACACATCAGAGACCTTTTGACTAAGGACTACAGATCCATAAGCTGTACTTAACCAGTTGTTATTATTATCACTCTGAGTATCTGCAGGTCCTCATAATAGCTTTTATATTTCTCATTATATTACAGCTCTTCCAGGTACCTCAGCAGAGTATCATCTTACACTTAAAACAGGCCCAAAAAAGTGGAGAGAGATGCGAGTAATTCAAAATGGTTAATGTGTTACAGGATCCACAAATGCTTCCATTTCATATCAGTGCAGCAGGCTGGGATCACAAGTTTAAGAAACCTAAAGAAGTTTACCATATGTACTTAAATCCTACCTAAGTAACTGTTAGCAGGAACAGGAACTAGATTCTTATCTTGGCGGCTCTCATCACCAACTTCATAAGGCCCATCATCAAAGATACCCAGATCATAAAATGTCTGGTTCTTTTGCTCTGCACGAACCACCCCTGAGGAAATGAAATGATAAAATAAAAGCAAATGAATGGTAAGGGAGAAAAAAAAACAACAGATAAATGATTCCAAACATTCCTTATGATGAATGAGATAGTGACTGCTGTGTGACACAGGCAGAGTAATGCACCAAGTGAAAGTCTTTTCAGAAGGCAATGAAATCTCTGTGCCAGAACCTCCGCTCTACAGAGGCCGTGCAATGATTCAAACAATATGGTATACTAAGAACATCCTCAACAAAAACATGATCAAACTTAACATGATCAAGTTGAGAAACTTGATCAGGAACTACCCTCATCCCACAGTTATTAGCCTCATAAAGTCTGTCTTTAAAAGAGGTAACAGTGATGCAAACAAACTGTTCAGCTATTATAAACACCAGTGATACATTTAGAAAATATTCTTTAAGGGGAGAGGTGCTACTGTTCAATAAAATGTGCCTCCCTGTTATCAGCAGGCACATTTAACATTTTGGCAAGCACAAACATTTTCTTCCATGAGATGGAAGTATTCTTGTGGCTGAGATGCTGTCACAGTACTTCTCTGCAACTAAAAGCAAAGCAGTGTCTGAACTCAGTTATGCTGTTTCAGCTTAGTCAGATTTGGCTGATGGATCCATGGAAGATTAAAGTTTTCCACTAAAAAAGGCCTTGTGCCAGAACTTAACTCGAAAGATTTTGCATGGTTCACATAGCAGGCACAGGTGTACAAGGGGGAAAAATGTAATGGTTTGAGAATCAGATGTTCTAAAGAGGGAAGTATTTACAGCTGTTTGTGTAATGAAGTGGAGCGGAGAAAATCACAGAGACAGAGCTGGCCATTTAGATGCTTCTCAGTAAAAACTAACTGAGAAAGTCCATGGATTTTGTCCCTTACGGCTTGGAATACATCCTAGATAATACAGAGTACTTAGCTCTTAGTCAGACTATCCATGGAATTTTATGTGAACATCCATGAAATTAGACATGAATACTGCTCTGTTACCTTCCTGCAATCCTCCAATGTTTAATTTAAGAAGTACTACTATGCACAGACTTCACAAAAAGTAGAGAATACTGCAGGAAAAACAAAGAACTCAGTGCAGCTATCTAACATTTACTCAAATGCAGGAAAAAAAAATATTTTCATCATTTGTTTCAGTATGGAAATCTCAAAAGCAATCTCTCAATCCCACCATAATGTTAAAACTAGCAAGGGAAAAATGTGCTGTACACATGAATGAAGTTCTGCTATCCATTCATAAATACTCCTTTGTAGATATTTGAAGGAACTTTCAGTAAATACTTTTCATACAGGAGAACAGTATTTGGTGAAAACAGGGTAAGACCTCTATTATGCCCTTCCCCCTAAAAAAAAGGAAAAAGAAAAAATTTACATTCTCAGAGGCAATGGGAAGAGTATGCAGGAAGTAAGCCAGGTCATACCTTTCCAATTGTAAGTGCCTGGGGCACCAAACACAATATAATGATAGTCTCTAGTAAAAGTAGCAGCAACTCCTTGCTGACAGGAACCAAACTTCTCATGGCCTCTTAAACGACCATCACAAAAACTCCACACTCCATTGTCCATATCATCCTTAATGGTGAGATCCTGGCTGAGCACATAGCACCTTCCAATGATATCCCGAGTCTCCTGCACGGTGTTCACATACTGCCTCTTCTCATAGCGATGTGCACATGTCTGCAACATACAAGAAATACAAGTGCTGCTTTCTGTAGGGACACAAGTCAGCAGAGGAGGCTGCTTTCCTTGAGCAGTGCTCTAACTCAAGTCACCTTGTAGACACATCTGTGTTGCAATGCAGAGTTCACTGTTCCCTATGGGCAGCATATGGCAAAACTTGGGCATCTATGGACAGATACAAGTGAGAGTGACCAACTCCATGTTCAAGGAAGGCTGCATGGTTAAGTCCCTCTTCTCTGTAGGACTTAGGGTTTTTAGCCCTACAGCCTCTTCTGATACCAATACTGCTCTTTCAAGTGAAGAGAGAACCGACTTATGTCTCAAAGAAAAAAGTGTCTGTATTTCTCCATAGCTGTTAAAGAGTTAAATGACTTAACATGCCTGGATGTTCCACTTACAGGATATTTGTCACTGGGACAGGGATGCAGCATTGGGGGAAGCAGCATTGACGTCCCTTAACATTTATGCACCTGGTAACAGGATTCTTATCAAGTGTTTAATACACAGGTTGAACAGCCACTGACTTAGGTGGTATAACCACCAAAAGGATTATAACAAGAGATGGAACGCCTTTTCCAGCAGTGGTTTTTTTTGCAGATCCAGGTGCAGCAGGTGTGTGAAAAGCACAAACAAATCAGGTTTCTCAGCAGCTCACCAGGCATACTTTTTCTATTGTTCTTATCAAGGCTTAAACATTAAGCAAACACGTGTCTGCTCCACACTTAAAGAGCACTGCAGCACAGCACTGCCCTGCAACACAGCGACCTTCAGGCTGCTCACACCTCATCTAGTAACATTTCCCACTTATAACAAGAAGTTCCTTCTCAAAGAAGACACAAGACAGCGTTAGCTGCCGATTAACTACTGAATGAGCACAACTCTTTCTGCCTGCCCTTCTCCCCCTTTTGGGTTCTGAGACGGAGTGAAGCAAGTTATTTCTGCCTCTATATCCGTAACTCCAGATTCATGCCTTAAAGCTGCCTGCCTCCAGTTTGCAAGCAATTACATCAAACTGTAAGAATATAATTAGATGGAGAAGCTTCACTGCACACACATTATGATATAGCTAGTGTTCTGCAACACCAGGAGATGTTTATTTAACTGAGAAAGAGATAATAATTAGCATTCTCCAGTAACTCCTTAAAGTTCTTCCTCTCTGTATTGTATAAAATAAAGAACAAAATAGAAGTCTTCAGTAAATCATACAAGTAACTCAGCCAAAGTCCTTGATGAAAGTTATAGTGAGGCTGACCATTTCTGAAAGCAAGCTTATGACAGACTGCTATTTCTACAACCTCAGAACATTTTTTTAAATTCTTTTTTATTTCTGTAGCCAGTGGTATTTAAAAGAAACAATGCATATATCTCAAAAAAAAAAAAAAAGTGGAGATCCCGAGAATGAACTGTCCATCCTAGATGGCTACAAAGGTCACAGAGAAAGGTTAGTTGACAGAAAACCAAGCAATTTAAAGTTTTTACAATCTTGCATGTCTTACTTTGTTAGAGAGACATTAAGTCTATCCTTACAAGAAATCAGAGGAGTAAACATAGAAAAGTTATCTTTCAGAAAGCTGCACAGAAACACAAACCATTCAGAACATTTACCATAGACTCAAAGTATTTTTATGAATTGGTCCTTTTAGACTTACCACCACATTTCCTCCTGGTCCCTGACTCTGAACAGTTACACCCATCCATTGATCTTCTTTACTCTCCTTCTTCGGGTCAGCTGCAGAGTATCATAATACAACCTCAAATATTAACAATTAACATTTTTCTTTTTACTAAATTTAAATTTTCTTAAAGCTTTTGCCAGGACAGGCACTTCATACAGCACACTGTCAAGACAGTCTGCAGGTGGCAGTATCTGCACATTTTGTTATTGACAATACCCATTTTATGAGACACTTCCTAGTAAGTTATGTCACATCAATTTACAAAAGAATAAAAACACCCAAATCTGCCAAGTTTTAAGCATCTCATACTATCTTAGCAATTAAACTACAACTTATTCTCATGCAAAGAAAGCTACGTATAATACCACAGAAGCAACCGTCTAATAAAATGCCTCTGGATAAGTACCGCAACAAATGAGAAAACTCAGACAGTTGTTTCAATACAAAACAAAGGTGCTAAAGAACTTACTCTCCTCATCAAATACAATACGTGTGCAGTGCGTATTTGAAGATGTGATGTCACAGCTGTACAACCCTCCTGTTCTGTTGGCTTGTTGGGATGGAAAGGCCTTTTCCCGAGGAGCTCCAACCAGTAGCCTGCAGGAAGACAAATTACTTCAAGGGGTCTGTAAAGGGAGTATTAGAAAATAAGGCAGAGACAGAATCAGGGAGAAAGCTACATCATGGACCTGTTCCTTAGAAAGAAAGAAAAAAA
>VWZE01002505.1:38221-85383 GCA_013396675.1 Eubucco bourcierii | reverse complement strand
AAAAGGGGGGGAGGGTGGGTGGGGGCAAGGAGGTCTGTAAAATAGCAAACATTAGACCTGCAAAATAGTAAATGTATTGCTATTCCTGGTTTTGTTGCAATGTTCACTGAGTGCGTTTTACAGAAATAGAAAAGAAAAAAGGAGGTGTCGCAGTTTTGCAGAAACCATCCTTGCCAGGGATGCCAGTGGCATATTTTTTGTCCTAATATAAGCTGTTTGTAATGATGGGAAAAAGATTGTCACATACACACAAAGCACTGTTGCCTCTGGAGCAGGTAACTGAAACTAGTAACAACCAGTATGCAGCCAGTTCTAGACCAAATGTGTTCAGCTGAAAAACTGAGGATGAGAGAACAGTGTGTGGATAGGTGAAATGGATGGACAGATGAATGGACGCTGAACCCGACTCTCTTGTTTCCTGGCCCTGGTACAAAACACTTGAGGGAGGAGATGGCTGACATTACAGTGTCAAGGAGGACAAAGCTGGAACTATAGAGTTGGATCCACAAAGCTCGAAGAGTCTCTTTAAGGCTTAAGATACAAAGTTTTGCTCAAGAAAAAAAAAATAATAAAAAAACCCAGCTTTTCTGCATGATTTACAGTGGCAGCGAAACACAGCAACTGCTATCCCTCAGAATTCTTTTCTTACTGAAAAACAGCCACTTTAATTCATATCTAACAGTTAAAACTGGATCAATATGTATTTTTTGTTATTAAAACACACCACTAAAAAATGAGACACAAAATGAAGCAGATGTATTGGGAGAAAATACTTCATTTAAAACAGTAATTATATCTGTATTGTGGAACAGACAAACTCTCACTACTTTTATAGAAATTAATTCTCCCACAACCACCACTCTGCCCCCATGACTGTAACTCCCTGAACGGTGAGAGACTTTCAGGTAAAATGCACAATACAGAATACAATGCACATACAGAGTGAGGATACACAGTGTGGGTGGGTTCTTTCTCCCTTATGTATGTCTGGCATCTTTTTCAAAGATGTTTTCAGAAACACAGCAGTCATCACAGCAGTTCACAGTCTGAACAACCATGCTTTTAGAAAGGTCATTAATAATTTTCTAATTCTGGCAACAATGCACTTAACTGCAATCTCTTGAAGTAATTTTGTAAAGCATCTTTTTCTCAGATATTCCTAACATAGGAATAGATATGCTTTCTCCTCAGTTCTGTTATGCCCCAGGGAAAGATAGGTGAGATTTTTACGTTTTAAAATTTTTAACTTTTAACAACCATAAATGTAAGAAAGTTTCCTAACTTACATACATTTTTATTATTTCTACTTCTTCATTTAAAATGGGGGGTTAAAAAGTACTGAATGTCACTTACAGAAACATGATCAGAAATTTTTTGTTTCAACATTGTGAACATGAAGCTTCTGGAATGGAAATACCTCCTCTGGTTTCACTCAACTGCATATTACTGACAGCAGTGGTGCTAGATCAAATATGACCCATTCTTTTCCACAGAACAGCTTGGCTATTTCCTTTCCCCAGCTAAGTATCTTTTGTAACATAACATGATGTTGTTATCAAAAGGCTGCATTCCAGAGTTCCAGGCCTTGGTGTTTTTGAGAGAACTGCTGAATAATTATATAGTCCATAAGTTCATTAATTGAAACTCTGAAAATGTCCAGGAAATTAAGTTAGGAATCTTTGCTGTGTTCGTTAATTGAAACCTTGAAAGTGTTTTAACAATCTAGGGAGTTAGTTAGGAGCCTTATAAACTTGAAGCACATGTTGCAAATTAGGATTAAAAAAAACAAGCCAAGTGATTAATCAGCTTGAAGACCATCTGTGTACACCAAGTGTGGACATCAATGTCAGGTAAGAAATACTTATGATTGTTTAAGGAACATCCTTTGTTTTATCTAGTAAGTTGGTTGGATAAACACTTAAGTGTTCTGAAGTGACTCAATACCATAAAAGTATAATGTGGGGAAGGGGATGCCAGCAATCTACCACCACAGACCTCGAACAAGAGCATAAGTGTTTTGCCAGTACAGCAAAACGAAAATGCACATGTGTTAAACTATACTCACACAACCTTATCAACGTGCTACAGACAGAAGGCACAGCTGTATTAGGCATTATTTGTAAAAGTCATGTACAAGTCACCTTGGGAAATCCTTGCTGGTGTGCAGGCTTTGTAGATATGCCCCTAGCACCCACACTTGTGCAGCTTTGTAATAATGTAATGCCTGCTCATTAAGGTGAAACCCAGCATTAAGGACTTTGATTCCTCATTCTGGTGACAAATGTGACCATAATCTTGATGACAATTCCATCAGAGGAGAGACCCATTGAGGCATCAGGGAATAAAGAGCATAGCTAACAGAAGGTAAAGTGGAAAGACAGGCCACCTGACATAAGATGCCCCGAACACTCAGTGGCATCTCAGACACCTGTTAAGATCAACAGATAAAAATGCATTCAAAATTACTTAAAATGAAAAAAGTCAATTCAACATGTTCTCAGGAAACACGTGACCTTAGATTTTCCCCAGCACCCATATCCCCTGTCCAAATCTTGCATCAGTTATTTTCCACTGTAAATAAAGTACTTCAAAGCAGACATATCTTAAACCCTCAACACTTCAAAGAACTTTGTCAGAAATCTGGTCACTAGCCTTCAAGACTCAGACAATCATCTTGAACTCCAATAGGTATATCACTGCAAGTCCTTATTCACGACACAGATCAACAGCAGCACGCACAAAGAGCTGCCGCTTGCTAAAGATGAGAGCCGTTCAGGTAGGCACTACAGTGAATCCTGAAGTATGTTGTCAAGTAGCAGCCAAAGGCACAATAAAAAGTGGCGTAACTCCTTTCTACTTCCTCTCTACTTATTTGCTCCAAAGACCACGACAGAGAAAACTAAACCTATGCTTCCAGGTTCTGCAAGACAAGTTTCTAAAGATAAGGATTATGCTATAAGGATTACCAACATTATTAGTAATGTAAGAAAGCCACCGGCTTCTAACAGCTGGATGAATAAATCAAGCGAAATATAAAAATCCTCTGTCAAGCATATTGTGGCTTGTGATCAACAGAACTGCTCTTCACCTTGCCTACTGTTCAAGAAGTACATGTCAAAAACCCAGATTCTATTATAGAAACCACATTACTTCATTTAAAGATAGGTGTGCACAAAACTAAGAAAGTATGACATGGGTCATGCACCAGTGTGAATTTCAGCATGACTGCAGCAGTCCAAATGAATCGGTTTGTACTTGAACTGTGCTACGTGCTCAGGGTCCTTCCAGACTAAGGACACATTCCAGTCATTACTCTATGGCTACTTAGTCAGCTGTGTTTTAATAGAAGAATTTTAATCAAGTTTGAGTTCATTATTCTAAAATGGGTTACATTTTGCCACAGCTATGCACGTTTCATTTTAGCTTTCTCTGTATCAAGCAAAACCTCTTTATGCAAAAGAAAAGTGGTAGAGCGGGAGGAGGTTCTCTTCTAGCCAGTGCTGTCTCATTATATTGCAGATGAAACACTGAGATTAAAACCAAAGAACTTCTTTTGCAAAAAAAGGCTGACAAAAATAATTTCTTTTTCCTCCACCCATGATCATAGTAGGATTCATTTTATTCACTGAGACTTCTCCCTGAAGGCATACAAGGGCTACAGTCAATACTTACAGTGTCTGAATGCCCAAAGTCAGGCTCCAGAATCCATATTTAGATATCAAGATAACACCCCGATGTCAAGACTGCAGTGTCGGAGATGAAAACCCCAGAAACTCCAACATGCTGACATTTTACTGATTTTCTGTCCCATGGCAGGTTTGCCTTATTGCCATGCAGAGACCAGCAGCTCAGCCATACAGTATACTGAATATGAGCAGATCTGAGCGTCAGCTCCTACTGGAACCTTAGCTTTGTAAGATCTGAATTATGTTGACTTAGCATCTAACTATATGAGCTAAAAGGTTGAAAAAAAAAATACTATTCTGCATTTAAATAAATAGTACGAAGCACCCAATTCTGTAGAGTCCTAATTTTCCTCATTCACCTTAGTTACATTAAATTCTATTAATCATTACATTTCTGTAGATTACAGAAATAGATAGATACACATCTATCAATCAGTAATGTTGGAGGGGAAAAAAAATCATAATTCTCTCATACTCAGACACAAAGCTACAACGCCCTCTAGCACCCGTAACTAAAACACGTACCTTCCAATTTCAAACTAACATTCTCATGTCAAAACCAAATGCATCAGTCCTGTTACTCTGTTGGCTAGATTAACTTTTGGTTTCTCTTAATTACTCTCTTGGATGTTCTTAATTGTCTTGTACATATGTAATAGTAACTGAAGTCTCAGTGCCAGTTATGCATATCTGCTGGCTTCCAAATTCAGATTTACTCGCTTACAAGTTGATACTCATGGGCAAATTTAATACAATCCTACAGGATTCAAGCTCCAAGACTGGCATGGAATGCCAGTTTAATTAACTGACCTCAATGAGACACAGTTTTGGTTCAAGTGGATGGTGCCTACATTGCATGGACACTGGTGACCCTCACTCTATCTGCATTTGTGATACGCAGCCACAAAGCGCAACTAGGAGGGCATGAGCATCCTCTCTGAAGAGAGGGACCAGGGCAACACCACCTCCTTCTGTATAACCCTAGGGCACAACAACACTAACCCTACCTTTCTGTACTACTACATAACATCTGCACAAACCAACTGAAGTAAAAAAACCTCCACGTCATCAGTTATGCTGAGCACTGCTCAAGCCTCAGGAAAGTTTCTTACTGACTCAATTCATACAAGGACAAGACCTCCGGATAACTGTATGTAGGAAACACACTTTATAAACCCCACACATTTCCAAAAAGTGAAAGGAGGTAGGAACTCATTGCCCAGTCATGAAGACACCAGGCCTCAGTTTGTCAACTGCTGTTGATCAGTGTTCAGCAAGAAGAGTCAGGAGAACATCAAGAAGAAAGCCTGTAACTTTATTTAATAAAAAGCAGTTATTAAAATCCAAAGCAAAATAAATCAGAAACAGTTTTCTATTTCAACAGATGTCACAGAATACTAGGAGTAGGGTGCAAATTTTAACTCTCCTTGCCTTGATCTTTAAGTTTTGAGAAGTTCAGTAAGTGACTGTGGCTCCTCCTCAGCTAATGCAAACAACAGTGAAGACTGGGAGCAGTTTCTGCTCGCAGGGATTCAAACTCCCTCCAATACTTCTAAGGAAACTACCCTGGTTGGTTCCAAACGGAAAGTTGTAGTTTAGATGAGAAAACCATTTCAAAGGAAATCAGAAAACCTCCAAGCTCCTGGAAGTACTCCCATCACTCCAAAATGAAATTCTTTTCCTCATTTACAGCCTAGAAATAAGGACAACATATAATTTCAGAACATACGCTGAAGAAGAAAAATCATCAGTGATTCATTACAGTTCTATTTTGGAATAAACACTCAAAAGAAATCAAGTCAAAGGAGGGAGAGTATCTTCAACATTTCTGAAAGCAAACCATGTTCACCAAAGTAAGAGACTTCCCATGAGTAAACTACATTTTGATTTAAACAAATACAAAAAATACCAGAGCCTGTATTGAGCTCCAGATACTCAATATTTACTCAATACCCAATACTCAAGCTATCCCTCAAAGCTTTTTTCACTCCTTAAATTCTTTCCTTTTCCATGGCATCTACACCAAACAAGGCATCAGGTCTTTGCTAAACTTTCTTTAAAAGTAAATGCAACACACCAACAGTGCTAGCTCTGAGCCTAACAGACTGGAGCAGAAATCACTGTGTTTCCTGGGTAACAAATCATTCAACAGTTCCACATATAGGTGGAATAAAAGTCAGTGGTCTAAGCAATTTCCAATTTTGCAACCTTAATTGAGCACGAATGTCCAATTTAATGTTGCTGTTCTCAGAGAACAATGCTGCTGCAGACTCTGCACTTCACTGTGTTTTCAGAAAGACCGTACATGCAAGGGGAGCAAATGTGGAAAGTGCTGAAGTTACATGCTATGGAACTTCTTCCATCCTTGACTAGACAAAATCCCTTCTTCCTCGTATGTTCCCAGTAGTTGTTTGCAAAATTTCACTGGATTGAACAAAATGAAGAAATTTAAGTAACTATCAGAAACTCATATTTAGATCAATCCAGGCAAGAATCTCTGATCTCAAACAGCTATCTAGAGCCTTCCCTTCCACTGGTGCTCTATTTTCAGACCTCTGCTCTAGTCAACAGCTTTTAGACTTGACAAAAGTGGAAGACAGGAACAACTTAAGTCCCACACTCCAACATATACTGGTCAGTGGGACAGATGTTGTGTTTGATTACTGGTGGCACCACCTGTGCGTTGTGCCTGGATTTGAGTTCTTGCAACAAACAAATCACAGGACAGCAGCACCACAGACTAATTACCACAGAGAGGTGAGCCCTTCATACACTAGCTTTAAGAACGGGAACTGGAGCTGAACTATGGGCCTGGACTTCTCCAAAGAAATACAGCCAGTAACTTAGTCAACAGGGAATTTTGTGATGCATTTTACAGAGAAGCCTGTCTGCCAGTCTGCTATTAACAGCTATTTTAAGTGACTGATGACTCTCCCAATCTGCTACTCCACAGTTAAGTTTCCAACTGCCAGTGAAAATCTACGGCCAAGTACACCATTAATCTCTGCTATTTGGAGGCTTTGCAGTTGAAGGATCCTGATTTTCACTTTATTCACTCAGCCTTTTTTAGCAAGCAGATTATAAGAGAGGCTGGAAAAAAGAAGCCAAAAGCAGCATAAGGAATAGGGCAAGCTACTACAAACCAAAACTGCCACTACAAAGGTACCTGTTGTTCTGGAAAGGCCACTTATTACGGACTTTCTGCAAGTCACATGGAAAAATAAACCCTTTCTCCTCATTACTGACTTTCTGAAAGTCACATGAAAAAATAAATCCTTTCTCCTCACAGTCCAGAGCCCAGTCTGTATGGATCTGAAATAGGTTTTGCAGATCCCATTTTCATTGGAAAGCTTTTTTCCTACAAGGAATGGTGCAGTCTGTTCTGAAGTTATGCTTCAATAAACAGTTTCCTGTTTCAGACACCACTCTCTGGCCTTAACCAGGAGATACCTCACGTTTTTCATACTGTTAAACAGCAAGTGAAAGTTTTATAATATTTAAGAGTTTTTGTTTTGCCCTTACAAGCTACACAAATTTAAAAAGAGCAACACCCATGCCAGAATAGACTTGAGTATGGATACTGTAAAACACATATTAGACAGTTCTATAATCAATCTATGATAAACTTATGGATGAAATAATGTTAGAGCAATTTTCACTCATTTTCTTACTGCATTAAATCCTCTCACGACATGAGGTTTAACTCCAGAAGCGACAAGTACACCATTTCAACAAACAAACTTGGAAGATGAGGCCCTAGCCATGGCTTCCAGCCATGCCTATGCCTATGCCCATGCCCATGCCCACTGCCCACAGCCTCCTAGCCTGCACAAAGCTCACTGAAACTGTTAAAGAGTCCCATCACAGCCAGCTGAGCACAACTCGTCTCCTCTCCACCGCAGCAGGATTGAGAAGGGCTGCAATAAAGCAAGGGTGGCCGGCTACCCACAAGGACAGAAAAGGTGAACTGTCTGTCCTTGCTGCCCCCCACACCACAGCCTTGCTCTCATGCTAGCAGCCACCATGCACCAGGACACTAGCTGTCCCAGCTCTGTCAGCAAAATAAGCTGTAAAGCAGCAGTTGCTGACACAGAGATTTAGGGCTGTGATGGGTGTTTTGTGGATGTGCCTGCTCTACAAGCTCAAATAAGCAAGTGCATAACAGAAATCAGGAATTACTATCTCCTGCACCTGGGCTGCTGGTCATTCAGGGCTTGTCTATTTACCCCCACTTGACACATCACCTCCATTGGAAGTTCATGAAAAAGAAAGAATATCACATCATCTACTTGGTATATGTTTTAGAAAATAAACTGGGAAGTAACCAAAATATGGAAACATTTCCTCAGATTTTTCTTTAAAAGAAGAAACAAAAAAACCTCAATCTGCAAGTGCAGTGCTCCCAGTCAGAGTTTGAAGGCACTGCTTGTTAGAGAGGCAACAACTATAACAGGCAGGTACTGTTCGCAGCATGGCAGAAAATATTTTTTAAATCCTGCGGCTTTAACACGGCACAAAATAAATATTTGGGTTGAAATGTCATTCCTCTATTTCCATCACTAAATGAAGTACATAATTTTAATTTATGACCACAATTAAACAATTAAAAGGCATGAAAGAAGTACAGTAAGAGGGACAGGCACTTCACAGCAGACTCACAGTATAGCACACTACAGTGACTACTCCCACAGCCTTGTATTTGAAGAGCAACTGCTCCTCAGGCTAACACAAACCATAGCTCCTTCACCCATACATCCAATGGATGGGACCCCTCTAGTTTCCTCTCTTCTGGACTTAATCACCTCCCTCTGAATTGTAGGGGAAGAACAAGACAGGTAGAAACATCCTGCACTACATATACAACCACAGAAATGGTAACACAAGACTCTGGTAGATTCACCATCTGAACAAAAGTAATTGAGTACATTCTGTTGAAGTGTACCAGTCAGAACTCCACTGGGAAGCTCACCCCCACCAGACCAACACTGGCACTGTGAGCTAAGCCGTGTTCTCTCAGTTGCCAGCATCAGCCCATGGCATCACAGAGGAATGCCCATAGGGAGTGCACTAAAAAAAGGTCTGCATGTGTGGCAAAGGCATATACCTTCTTGGTGCATAATCCCTAATAAATGTTTCAGAGAATGAGAACACAAGCAGCCAGCAACAAACACTTCAGTCACTTGCAGCTAAAGCAAGGTTCAGATTATTCTTTCAGCTTAAAACCATCACATCCCTGGGTTGAACATCCATAACAGTTTGAATAAGGTGTTCCTTCGAGCCATGAACAAAAGCAGATGTGCTACTGGGTACCTGTACTGACTCATAGTCCCCTCACTCCTTTGAATTAACTGAAAAACACAGACATTCAAATCACTTGGAAGACCATCACTCCAACAAGGTATTTTTGTAGAAAAAACAAGTATACAAATGCCTGTGCAGCTGGAACACTAAAGGAGCCTTTTTTAATGTCTCACGCAGATAATGAAACATTGATTAAATAAATCAACAGAAATAATTCATATGGACACAAAAAACTTCTTCATATATATACATACACACACATTTGTGGAAGAAAAATCAGTTATATTTTACTGTGAGTAGGAATGTACAAACTGAGAATTTCTACCAGCTTGCAAAACTTATGAACAAGATTTTTCTGTTGGCAAAATAACTTCTATTTTAGACTATGCCAAGAAACCCACTGCATTCTCTTCCGCTATATACTGCTCCACCTCCACATGCACACATGCTTAATTTTTATGTGCTTCTCTTCGCACATACTTTTTTCCATCTTTCACCACTCTCCACATTCTCACTTGAAAATAAATAGCTAATTCCATGTTCTGCCACATTCCTGTAGGTTGAAAGTTGTGCAAACAGTATTGCAGCTATTACTAAGGATCTGAACTGACGACAAAAATATTCTTCCAATGTATTCTGGAATATAGCTTAGCTGGGAAGAGAGAAGAAACCTACCTCTTCAGCAATATTACAGGACCACACTGTAAAATTATCAAATATTTCTCTATCAGAAAATTAAGTTGAGTGGATGAAAAATTTACAGGGAGTTGCACAATTATGCATATTTGTAGCAGCAGCTACAGGAGCTGGCTGCATATCAAATTCATTTTAGCATCTTTGGCCACGAGAATAACATGATTTTTCACTCAAGATTTGTTTCACACTGAACAAACGTAAACAACTGAGTAAGAGCCATGATCTCTTTTCACAGACTTTGCTAGGTCTGAGAGCCAGTAGATTTAACCACTGTACAGCTTCAGAAGCTTCAATGACAAAGCGCAAGGCTAATCAATCTTATTAATTTCCCCACAAGAGTAATGTGAAAAGAGCTATGAGAAAAGGAGGACTCAGAAAATTCAACGACACATGCTATCAGAAACAGCTGGTTGCCACTTTTGGGCACTTCCAGGGTGAGCACGAATTTCCCTCAGACCTTTGACCTTCACACACGTGTGCTGCTGAGCAAACAACCTCGGGCACTACAGTGGTGAGTGATTCCCAGCGCACCTACAACCTTGCTTTGCTTTGGTTTTTAAAGATTTATTTTACAGACCTATTTTTGAAGGAGGTAACAATGCTAGCTGAAAAACGCAGAAGCTAAGCACATTTAGCTCCATTTGAAATACCATCTATCATCGCCACCAAAGAGGGAACAACAGAAGCGGTAAGAAACTATGCCATTCCCATGGACACTATCAGCAAACTCAGCAACAATGCTAATCATCTGCTGTTCATTCTTTCTGAAAAGAACTCCCAACAAAAGGAGAAAAAAAATGCTAAGAATACAGCTGAAAAGTAACCCAGAACCTTGAAAGCTGACAGTGTAACGCTGCACAGGACCCACACATTTTACCCTGGAGGAACTCAAAACACATTTTTGTGTTGTAGTCAGGATCTAGACAGGGAGCATCCCATGAACCTCTCTTGCTTTTGTTCTTGATTGTGCAGCCCACCTCTCTTCCAAACAGTCAAAACATCCTCACGTGCACTAGTAAAACTGCTTAAAGAATAATAGGAAATTACATATTTTTAGATACAGTTCTGTAAAAGTAAACAAGAAAAACAGCCAACACTCCAACACAGCCAAAAAAAGGTCAGTCCATACTAGCAAATGCTCTGAAAAATCACAATACCAGAACCCATACTTTTTGACTTTCACTATCGTTTTGATACTGAAATCTAATCCCAGGCACTTCTCAGCAGAATACATCTGATCTGCTGTTTAAACTAAACCAGTACAACTCAAATTATCTTTTCCAAAGCAGCCATTATGGAATTCTCAAAACAGCAGTAGCAAATGTGACACTTGTGATACGTTACACCCACGGGAAATGCATTTTACCAAGAATACAACACATTTTATGGTGAAGTTGCAAAAGAAGTTTTATTAACTATTTAGTTCACTTATTAACTCTTCAGCTGATTTATTTTTTTCTACATTCATTTTTCCTTTTCTAGGATGTATTATTCTGCCATTACTTTCAAAGCAGCTTGTTTATACACCTCAATTAGCAATACCCACTGCTAATAAATTAATTAGTGTTTTCCAGACTATCCTACATATTTCTTCAAATACTGTGTCCTTTACTGTACCTACCTGTGTTAAATGCCAGGAGGTGTTAACATTCCACCTAATATTTCACAGTACAGATCAAGATCTGCTCAATGAGCAGATTTCTTCCTACTTGTTTTCAAATAGCCATCTGCCCAATAGCCTAATCTGAATCTCGTCCCTTATGCAGAACATGTCCCCAGACTACGGCATTTTTGCAGTTACAGCTAGAATGATTCGTCCAGCCCCAGGCTAGTTCTGAAATATTTAAACAATAGATGATTTTAAACAGCAGTTCTTCTGAAATTAAGGAGGTATCTGCCATGAAAATCTACCAAATCACATTCCTCACAAAACTGACAGTTGCCCTGGCACTCACAGAATGGTCCACACCGACTAGTCAACAATTTAATGCTATAACATGCCAGGCAACCCAATACACACAATTTGGGAAATGTTCTGTTTTGTGGAGAATCCAGACAGCAACAAATTAGATCAGCAAACCATTCTCCTCTGCTTGTTACATAAGAAAAAGGCAATTCTGAGAAGCAAACTGACCTGTGCTGTTTCTGCTTGAGTTTTCCTTTGTTATTTAAAAATTAACAGCATCAGTAACACATACTACACAGGAGACTGCACTTCTCTCAGCAAGCATCGTAACAGTGATTTTTTGCTCTTCCATTTCTGTTTTACAGTTAAAAACACAGTATCGCTACAAATTAAGTTGAGATTTTTGAAAGAAAATCTATGCAACTCTGAGTATTTATTGAGGGATATTCAATAGTAAAGAGACTCCTTAGAAACTTAAATAAAAAAATGTTTAAGTAATACCACTTAATTTGCGTTATGCTACAAAGATTTACATTTGTCTTGTACAGTTACAGATTGGATCCACCAGTCCAGGTGCTGACTAAAGGGCTTAGCCAGTACTTCTGAGAAAGATAGAAAGACAGGCTATTCATTATTACCTGCCATGGTACAAGTAATTTTTCTACCAGACCACATCAAAAAAACTAACCAAACTAAAAAAAAGTATTTAATAAGACCCTCTACACAGGTAAACAGTAGTTTTAACAGTAGACAATGCAGTACATACAAGCTTCACACATGGATGAAGACAGATCCATACATGATGGTAGGGTTGCCTTACAGCTTATTCTTTAAGTATAAGCCATCTTAAAGTCTTATATTCACTATCCAGGCTAGCCAGCAGCGTGAAATTGATGAAAAAATTGTCACATATCATCCGATAATAATTCAGACACAGGTGCACCTCTGTGCCAAATACTACCAGCACACCTCTCTCTGCACACCTGTTTGAAAGGTCTTTGCAGTCTCAAGAAAAATCTGGAAAATAAGATCAGAAACCAAGAAAAACTAGGTCCTCAAATAAAAATGTTAGATTTTAAGATTCTACCTCACAGATAATGTAATGATACAGTGCCCCCTTTGATGTCGCTGTTTGAGAAGAAGAACTGGCACATCTCTCTGGAACAAAAGCAGCACACAGAAAGCAGGCCTTGTGTTGTGCATTTCTACATACTTTGGATACTTGAACGGTTCACTCTACACTGCTGCATCCTGATCAATATTCTCTCTATTTCACCCGCTTTCTACCCTTCTGTAGCTGATGGGGGTCATGTTCAAACTCTAAAGTGTGCACCACAATTTTTCCTGTGTCATTCAGTCTGTAAGATCTGGACAGCAATCAGCTTCAAGCAGCTGTCTGACAGCTGAAGCTCTCAGGATGCCAATGCCACAGAAAGCCTTGATTCTTTGCTCGGCTCCAGCCTGCACAGCTGAAAACAAGGGCAGAACACATACACAGCATGCATGCCCCAGTCCACATCTCAGCACCTCACCTTTCCTTGCACAAAGGGAACTGCAGAAAAAAAAAAATGCTTCTCCAGCTTTCTCCCACCTCAGGTTTTAGATAGTAAGCATTTATGCTCTTTAAACACATTTCAGCCTATCCAACATCGAACAACAGTTCTCCAACCAAACTATACATTAGATTTAGAGGGTATAGGCTGACTTCTTCCCCCTGATATCTACAGCAAACACTGTTAAGGATTGCAGTTCCTTTGAAAAACAGAATACATCATGGACAGTTTCACTGAAGTCTTTATGTCAGACATGCACACAGACACATCTACTTTGCCCATCTCTGTGTGTCTACATCAGCTTAGTTTGAAAAGCAAGAGAATAGTTGTCAGGCTTTCCAACTGTGAGCCCTCCTCCCAACACTTCTCTGCCCAACCTTCATGCATCATTAAATACAGTTCTCAGGACCCACAGCCCCTGCTCAAGAACACAACTTGTGAAAGAGAATGCTGTCCCTTTGTCCTTAACTCATATTTCATGCAGTTCATTAGTTTTCATTCATGTTGGTAAAGCGAAAAGACTTTTTCCTTCTTCCTGTGATCAAGGTCTGTCCCTGTTTGCATTGTTGTTATTTTGTTCTAGTTACACTATTTTAACCTTGCTGGTTTTAGAGGATGCAAGATTAAGTTTTTGATCTGAGATGTGTCTAATACTTTGGTGACAATAGAGCTTGCTGGGCTAGCATGTGCTAAGCAACTCCAAACCAGGGTTGATTTATACCCTAATATTCTTTAAAAATAGTTAAATTGTATAAATATCATCCTTTTAGAAAGGGACCACAGGAACCTAAAGCAGTTTCGGTTAATTGAGCCACTACTTCTATTTTAACACTCTTAAAATGTCCTGGCAGGTCCATATTTTACAAGGAATAACAGTTTACAGAACACTCTCCTCTTTCCAGACACACAGCCTGAAGAGAGGAATTCGTGCCTCCATAAAGTTCCATTCACATCTATTGAGACATTCAGAAATAAGAAAGCATAAGTCAAAATGCTCCTGTCATCACCTCTACCCTTTAAATGTTATGCTCCAACAACTCCAAAGACATGGTGCCTCTTATATTAGAAATCGATTCACCAGTTAGGCTCAGCATAGGTACAAGCAAAAAGTTTTATGAGGTATAAGCATTTTCCAGTGAGACCATAACAATTGTATGAGTTGTAATTGAAGCTGATCGCTCAGCCCTGTTTCTCAAAGCTGGAGACTGTATATAAGGCCACTTACCACCACTGCTGACAAAAGGCATATGCCGCAGTGCTTACTTGTGGAAGGCTCCCGCTAGTATTGCAATAAATTTTGTTAATAACATCAGATGCATTAACAAAAGTAACACATTTACTACAGGCTCTTCTCCTTTTCTACACTGACCGAAGTGGTTATGCTAGTACAACTCCCTAGTGTATACCAGTTCAATAATCCATTTCATCCTTCTTGTCTTGGAGTTCTGCAGGACTAAGAGCACAGCTCTTGCTCCTTTGTTAGGGGGTGGGGGGAACAAATAAACTAAACCACATACACACACAAAAGAGAAGTTGCCCTCTTTCCCACCTGAAAGAATGCAGTCAGACAGTGACTATGTATACCTGACCTATAAACCTGTCAGCCATGTCTCTTGGACAGATAACACACAACCCAAACCCAGCACTGGGGAAAGTGTGCCTTCTGCAGTTTGCTTCCAGTTATAGTGATTTCACATTCTTTCTCTCTGCAAAATAAAATTTATCTTCTCACTTCTTTCATTTGTGGTATTAGTACAACGGATTTTCTTTTTAGAAAGACCTTTGCCTTATCACTGCAGCAAAACTCTTAAACTACTCCCTCCTCCTCCTCCCCAACTTTATTTGATCCGACCTTTGCCACGGGACATCTATCTTGAACACAAATTCCTCTGCTATCAGAAATTAAGAAAGTAATCAAGCAGACTAAGCAGGTTTCCAAGAATAGTTTGCATAGACAAAAACAGAGAGCTACTCAAGAAAAAAAAAAAAAAAAAACAAAACCAAAAAACCAAACCCACCCAATTAAGTGCAATGAGACAGTAAGGACACAACCTAAATGACACTTTTTTTAAAAAGGGAGGGGGGAAATTAATAACACATTGGGTTTTTTTCTGGACAGAAACATGAAAAAGACCACAATTTTAAAAGCATTTAAATCTTGAATATGGAAATATACACTGCTACCAACTCAGTGCACCTGAATGATGAATTACACTACACAACCTCTGCAATAGAAATTCTCATAGTCCACTGTCCATCAACATAATCCAGTTCTTTTATTGCTGAGGCAAAACATTGTGCTGGTTTGAGGCTAACTGGAATATTTTAATAGAGAATTTTACACTATAGGTTGTGAAAGGAAAACATCATGATGTCTACTTCACTCATACGCTTGCTATGAAATTGTTTGGGAACAATAACCAAAACATATAGGTAAGTCAGTCTCTCTCTGTGGCTTGCTGGAACAGGAGCTGCTGGGGCAGTCTAGCAGTTTCTGGGCTCTGACTGCTCTGCTGATTAATCCTCACTAACCACTTTTCTTCTAACCCCCCTGGTTGATCCTCCTAATTTACCTTGCACGTAAGGCAAACCTTGGGGTAAGGTACAGGGGTAGGGAGAAGGTGGAAGGGTGGTTGGGAGCCCCTCCCGGGGTCTCTGATTTCTGGGAGGGGAGTTGTGTTGCTGTATTACCTTTTACTTGTATATTTCTGTAAATATTCTGTATATAGTGTAAATATCTGCTGTACATAGCGCAAAGCTGTAAATAGAGCTTCATCACTTAACTTCCAGCCAGCTGAGTTCTAGTTTGGGTCATTTTATCAAAATGTGGGGAGGCAGGGAACTCCCAAACCGTCACAAACATCTAGAAGCACCCGTCCCCAGCCAATACTGCCACTGAGGATGCACTGCAACAGTACAGCAATGTCAGCAGCCTTGCTGACCTCAGGCAACTTTGTCACATATTGATATATCTCACAGGAGAGATAACGCAGGACCAGGAAAATCTGTCACAAGTTAAAATTTCAGTAAGACACTGAAATTTGAAGGAGCTTATGGTTGCTAACAGTCGCAGCAGTCTTGACATGAAGTGACTACCCACAACTTCACCACACAGCTTTTCAGAAGACAAAAAGATGTTGATTGCTCTTACTTCTTTGTCATAAACAGCAACAGGCAGCCCACATGAATTCAGCTCCACACTTCTGCTGAATGTAACATCATAATTACTTGCAAGTAAAGTTACACACAGATTTAGATACCCTTGAGCTCTATCCTTCTGTCCTAAATCAAGATAATTGCTTAAATTATTGTGAATTACAACCAAAAAGGACTGTAACAAATCTGCTACACATCTTACAAGGTGTATGTATACGTTCATATCATATATATATATATATATACACGATAATTACAACTACACTCACTATATACAAGTAGCTACCAATAATATCATAATAGTAACATTCATAATATACAGAAGTTTTTATATATCTATGTCTCAAGTGTAGCCCCCATTTACAGATGTTTGATACACTCACGTTGCCCATCAGAGGGCTACTTAAACTTTGTTGTGTTACCCCTACACTGTTCCAAAGCCTCAGGCCTCTCCAAATTACAAACCTCCTTCCAGTCTGAAGATTAAACATACTGCTGTTACGTCACCACCCCTCACAGAACTAGAACTCCCTTATTTTCATCATACTGACAGATTAAAAACAGGAAAAGGCAACAAGCCCAGCTCTCTCAGATCTCCATTAGCCTTTTCTGCTACCTGATTCACTGTGCTTGACAAGGAACCAGAATTACATACAGAAATCTAGGCAGGCTGCTTTTAGTGCCTTCAATGCTAAAGCTCCCCTGATGTATATTAAGATTGTGTCTGGTTATCTTTCCTACCCACATGCCATTAGCAATGACTTTCAGTTGCTGTGAATTAATAAGTTTTTCTCTTCTTCACTTGACAAATTTTCACCATTTTCCAACCAAAAATATTTACAAAAAAAAAATTAAATCATGTACTACTCCATATCCTCAGTCACAATTTACAGCTAAAGCCAAAGCAGTTAAACAGGCATCTACTCATACTGTCGGGAGCTTAGAAATTCCTCATTAGCAAACATGGCATTAGTAGCTAGCAGTAACATCCTGTGACTAAGAAAAGGTGATCAAAAGCAAATACCACGTTTAATGAAAGGTAGCAGGAACCATTTCACTTAAGAATCACTTATGTGAGGTAAGAGAAAAATTACACATCATTTAGTTTGTTTTACCAAGCCTTGCTCCGAGCCACAGACTAAAACAGCCTTTGATTAGAATTCATGTGTTTCACCTTCTCTCATTTGCTTGTTTTTCCAGAAACTAACTGATCTTGCACAAACCTGTTATAACCTGCTCCCAATTAAAAAAAAATTGGAGAGGTAGAGGGGTGTTCAAGTTGGCAGGTTTTTTTGGAACAGGAATCCCTGACACATGAGAATGCAAGTGTCACTTTTAATTAAGTTTCAATGATGACATGGGCTTTATGTATTTTTGGCAACTACTTAACAGTGTTCACACTCAAACTGTAACTCAGCTTTGAGATAAGCATCCATTCAAGAAGGGCTAGAATAAATAATTCTATCTCACTAAGAGATAGCTGCACATAAAATCCCTTCTTCAGTAGAGGTAAGACAGATCAAAATGCAGTTGGGAATGCACAGGTATTGTACCCCTGAGAATGAACTCACAAAATACCTGCTATAACAGATAATGGGCAGCATGCAGGTATTAGACATACTTGTTTCTCAAGAAGAGAACTCATTAAGACGTCCATTCCTACAACTTTATGCCTTCAGCAAGTATCTAGACAGCAGAGAGAGTTTGTTCCATGTCTAAAGAGTCAACTTATTTAGAAACTGCAAGTGGTTTCTGTGGAACAGGCCGAACAAACAGTTCAGTATTAGATCAGCATCATTTTCATCAGATATAAACATGCAGCCTAATGTGGGAGGCAGACTTCAGGTTTCCCCACCAAAACTACAAATACAAATGCATGTCGGTCCCTATGACAGACAGCTATGGTTCCACATGTTTAATGACTTGTTCTCTTACAGCCACACACTACTATTGTGACAGGTGGAAAATGATACCTACGTGACTAAACTTGCCTCTGTGATGTAGAAAGTTTCAAGAGTACTACCCAGATGTTAACCAGGCTACCACTCAAATTCTTTATGATAAAATTCATTATTAGATTTTTAATGGCCAAAACATATCATACTCAGAAGTCCACGTCACCCTAAAATGCAGTTTCTCTAGCTCATTTTGTCTCCATTAGAGATCCTCACTTTTCATGAAAGCCAGGACTGAAAAAGTCACATCAAGGCAGATGGTATCCGGATCTGCTCTGTCCCCAGATTTGGACTGCCTGTGCAAGCACTCACTATAGATACAATACAGAACTTTCATGCTTATATTCTGTGAGGCATTTCCGCCAAATACCACAGACCAGCTTGAATACTGTGACTGCTCTTGTGATTTCTCAGAATTGCCTGTCTCTGCACAGTCTGACAAGACAAAACAACAGGAAACTAACAAGCTTCAGGTGCTGCTTTCTTAGTACAACCCAGACCAAGGCAAGATAAAGACCTCTGAAGAGAAGCTCACAAACTTGAGTTTCATTCTTTTAGGATACCCTGGGTCATTCTGTTTACTGAACAGAAGATAGAACATAGATATTTATGAGTTGTACTCTTTCACATACTGTAATTCTTAAGAGATCATACAGAACGCAAGCATGAACAAGATGGGCCCACATAACTATTACTAATTTTACAAAGGACACCATTTCTTTCTAGTTTCTTTCTCCCATTAACTTTATATGGCTTATACGTCTGCCTTTCTTTGAATTAAAATTAAGCACCCGTGGAAGAGACATTTATTTAACGACACCACCTTACACAAGACACACTCTATTCAACCCTACTAGATGGGGTGGAGTCAAGCACTGCCCAGATACAATCATAAGGAATCTTCGGATCCTGAGGGCATACAAAGCTTTGCTTTCTGGATTTTCGAAACGAAAACTCCTAGGTTTCACCCATATACAACCAACATTAATTTGTTTTTCCCGACTTCCTGGTACCACTTCCCACCTGCATCATCGGGCGGGGCCAATCCGGAACGCCAGGCCGGGTACGCACTGGGAGAACAAACCCGAAAGTGTGGACCAAGCACTTGCTGCCCCACAGTACGAGCAGAACAGATCGGCGTTGTGCCGGGATCCCGCCCAGGGCTCCAGCCCGCCGGCACTCGCTCCGCCGGGGCATAGTGGGCACAGCCTGGGCGGGACACCGCCTGCGAGGCCCGCGCAGGAGACCGCTGTCGCGACTGAGGCGGGAAGGTCTCTCAGCGGGGACCCTGCCCGCTTCTTCCTTTCTCGCCCCGACCCCCCCACAGGCCACCAGGGAGAGAGGCGGCACCACGCTCCCTGGCACGTCCCCGCCGTTCCGCCCGGGCGCACGCTGCCTGCGGCGGCCTGCGGCACGGTAGCACCCACGGGCCGCGGCAGGTGCCGCCCCGTCCTCCCCCAGATTTCCCTCTGCCCTCCTCCCCAAGGGGCACCCCGCTAACTCATCCCTGATCTCCGCTCCCCACCACCAATGGGCGGCCAGCCACCAGCCTAGGCTGGCGGCCCCGACCTGCCGTCAGAGGAAGTTTCCCGGTAGTGAGAGGGAGGAGGGTGCCCGCGGGCGGTCCGGGACGCGGCCGCGCGGGAGCACTTACAGACGTTTCTCCTGCGGCTCCAGCTGCCGATGCATGGCCAGGGAGAAGCCGAAGAGGCTGCCCGGCTCCCCGCGCCGGCTGATCACATTGTCTGTGTCCAGGTTGAAGGCGCCAGCCAGCCCTGGCAGAAGGGACAGGTAGAAGAGGAGCGCGGCCGCCATCTGCTCTTTCCACCACGGGAACCTGCTCCGAGCGCAGCTGCTCCCCGTGCTGAGGGCGCTCGTCTTGCAGTGACGGAGCCCGCCCCGCCCTCCGCGCTGCCCGGCCCCTGAGCGGCGGCTGCCCGCCGAAGAACCCGGCACCCCCGCTGCGGGGGCTGCAAGCGCAGCACAAAATGTCCTCGGGGCTCAACCTCCTTCCTCGCGAAGGGCAGCGCTTTTCTGCCCTGCCCCGCCCCATTCCCGCGCCCCCAGCCCCGGCTGCCTTTGCCCTTCACAAGGCTAACTTAAAGCTGTGCCGGGGGATGGGCCACTGTTGGAGGCGAGGGTCGAGCCGAAGCTTATGGGCATAGGCTCCCCCACGGGGCACGGAAAGAGCCGGTACTGGTCTGGGTTATGCTTAGCGGCACGTCAGGGTAACGACTGTGTGTGTTACGCCTAGCTGAGATACTCTAAGGGTGATACAGAGCTATGAGCACCATACCCACGCAGATAATTCTCTTATTCAGTCTGTACCCCAAAAAAACATATCTGTGAGAAAAACTAACGAAGAAAAGGGGAGGGAGGAAAAAAAAAATCAGCTCATATGTATTTTTCTTCTCTAGACTGTTCAGACAGCACATGAGGACAGAGACTAGAAGAGTCTCCTCCAGCATCTCCTATCTCTGAACAGATCTGAGAATTTCTTACCCCTACGTTTTAATTGTTTGAAAACAATACGTGGTTTCAGATCTTGGATTGTTTTATCTCATGCGTTCACACATAACTCACAAAGGGTATTTGCAACCATACCTTAACACACTTCACCCAGAGAAGTTTATGTCTCTTCCTAACAGAGTTTTGGGTTAGTGCTCTGGTTTAGGGAGACCCTCATGAGTGCCAAGTGGCATGGCAAGTACTCTTGTTCTTTTCTACCAATACCCAGGATATGAAGAGAGAAGCTTCTCTCCTCCTATGAGATTCCAGAGAAAGTCAGAAAAGAGCAATCAAGACAAAGCACCCAAATATGTTGATACTCCAAATAACTCCTTCTTTGGGAACAATACTTTGTTCCATGGAGTTAATCCTGGCTACTTTTTCCAGAGTAATTATTCTAGGATAATTCCATGTATAGACGAGTCTTTGGCTCAAGTCCAAAACACCCTTGATCAAAAAAGGGGAGAAAAGACACTAGAAATGTGCATCCAATGTGTGTGTGTGTGGGAAGCGTTAAATTAAGCTCTTAGATATTTATTGGTAATGGAATCCTTCCATGCTTGCTCTTCTTGCCGAAACTCATTCAAAGTCTTAATCCAGCATTCAATCACTTCACTGTCACTGCCACAGCAGAAATCTGTACTGGTATAAACACTGCTCTGCAGTTTCATTAAAGGACCCATCAGAGGGAAATGTCCCAGACTAATTACAAGGAGGTTTACTACAGTCCACATATTTGACAGTAGTTAGTAAAGATGTGAAAACAAGTCTTTTAAAACAGTATTCAAGTCTGTACTAAAGTTGTAGCAGTTTTCCCTTTAGGACCGTTTAAATTTGCATGCTTATAGCTACTCTTATAGTAACTATAGTTACTTTTATAAGTACTGCTTGTACTCAATAACTTCTGTAAGGAGAGTCATAGAAATACTTTCATCCAACACCATGTGAATGATACCAGCACATTAGGTTCATCTGATTTCTCCTCCTCTCTCTCCCTCCCTCTAACCAGCACTGCCTGGGCATGTTGTACCTGTTTGTTGCTATCCACAGAGGTTGCCGAGGGGAGACAAGGTTTTTCATCTCCTGACGAAGTAATAACCATTCCAAGACATAGTTATCTTAAAATCTGTCTCAAGTGACCACGGCAGAAACCACAAAAATAGACCGTATACAGGGTGGAGCAGAACAGCACACAGACAGCTTAGAGTCATCTTGGATGGTCTCTTATTATTTTGTACTATTTTCATTTGCCCTAGATAAGGAGAGGAAAAAGAAAAAAGTTTAAAAACTCAGTTTCCTTCCTTTGCTCTTCTTCCAAAATAAACATGGTGCGGGTTATCTATAACTAACACGGACTTCAGGAATTCCTTTTTTGTACCCTCTGCAAAAAGGGGGACCAAGATTAGGTCTGACTGGCAATCAACACTCTGCTATGCATAATAACAGGGTGATTCCAAGAAAGTCAAAGGCCAGATCAAACCTATCTTTCCTTTTTGTAGCAAACACTCTGATGTTGCCAGTTTTCAAGCTGTCTGCATGTTAATGGTCTGTTGATACTCAGCCAATGGGCTACAAGGTGTTTGCCTGCTGTGTCTAGGTATTCAGCAAGCCTTACTGCCAGCAATACTTTCCTCTACATAATCCTGCAGTCAATTACAAAGGGGGAAAGAAGAAAAAGGGAAAAAAAAAAAAAAAAAGGTCAGTTCTGGAAAACAGAAGAGGTGGGATGGAAAAACTAGAGCTCTAGAACTTGGCAAGACATTTTATCCTTTCCCTAGAAGGAAGACAATGCTTTACATTTCTGAACTTTTATCTTTCATATGAACAAAACATACTACACAAAAAAATACAGTAGTGGATGCTCAACTTTTCCACTTTAATGCAGCACATCAAATGGTCCTGAAAAGCCAAAATATGTAAAGACATCCTGCTCATTTAAAAAATGAAAAGAACAAAAACAAACAAACAAAAAAAGACATTTTGCAACTGAGGTAATCCCCAATGAAAAAATTGTAAGGGTAGAAAAGGTTGGGTTCACTGTGCAAGTTCTACAGCTGTGCAGTTGTTTCAATTCAGAAACACAATCTGCTTTTAAGTGTCAGTAACCTGAATCGGCTTTCTGGATGGTGCCTCCTGAAGGCAGTCCCATTTTTAAAACTGCACGTTCTCCAAATTATTTACATTTGTTGAAAGGATACATCTCAACAGCTACAATAAACAGTTGAATTTTTGTGCATCCAGGCTATAATTTTGCCAGTATATCCTACATGACTGTCCTTGGTTCTCTGTTACAATGTCATTAAGACTAGCAAACAGCAGCACAGCAGATAAGGGTGCTAACAGTAATAGTATGGGGGACAAACTGCTCAGCACCATGTAAGCAAAATGTTTTGCTCTGAACAGTCAAGAAACTAGAGCATTAAAATAGTTATATTCTGCATTATACAAAACTACTCTATGTATCATTTATAACTGCATGAAGAATGTCTCAATCTCCTTCTTTACTAATCTTTGCAGAGAGATTCCCAAGATGCAACTTTTTTACTTCTTGCTGTATTTAAATCAGATTAACTACAGTTCCAAAGGAAGATATTGCTATGTTCTTATAACTCTTATTTTTCTTTTTGATGAAAGGGAATGTCTTGAACGTGACATTTCTGTATAATATGCAAAGTATTACACAAATAAAAATATGATTTGAAAGAATTGTTTTAGTCCAGACTCAAAATTTTGGTGAGCACTGTGACCAGTGTTACGTAGCAGTTCTTTAAGTCTTTTAGATCAAGAGAATATTTTTTCCACCCAATTGTCAGGTACATTCCTTAAGCAGTTTCAGAAAGAGAATTCTGAACTGTTTGAAGAGTAAACATCATTGTAAACATTCTTGGAGGCACTTTATGAGCACAGCTAAGCAATGATCCGAGAAATCCTGGTGACAAACAGAAACTAAACACCCATAGTTTGGATTTTTGTGGAAGGAATTAAGGATGTTCCTTCAAAATTAGTGATAACTAAAGCATAAGACTGCAGCCATTTTGAACATATGCCTGTATTTTAGTTCACTGGTTACATACTAGGATGAAATCTTATATACTGAGTGGTGTTAAGAGCAGCCTTAGTCCTTCATTTATACACATCGTAGACCCCTTTGCAGCCTGATTTTGTGGCACCCTCAGCCAGACACATCCTCAAATCTCTTACATCATCATGGGTGAGAGCTGCAGCACTGACTGCTTCCCAGAGCTGTTCATACCATGCATATTCCTATCTTCCACATGAAACTTTGCTTGTCTTGTACCACAGTTCACCAGGGCAGAGAGACATAACCACTGATACCAGGTGCAAACTTCCAGGCAATTTTAGCAAACTCTCCCTCAATGTCATCTTTGCATGTGCATCTTTCAGCCAGTTTGGACCAAAGAAGTCAACCACTGTTCATAGGCTATCAGAGAACATGTTGAAAGTAAGGGAGGTATGTCTTGGGTAGGTGCTGGAAGGGAGCAGGGAAGGAAGAGAGGCTTACAAGCAAGATATTCATAGGATCTCACTGGAAGTTCTCCACAGGAACTCAGAAATCAAGATGAACCTTCATGTGACATAATTTTAACTCCATCCAGTGTAAAAAAAAAGCATTATTCGGGACAAAATACTTTTTTTTTTTTCCCTCTTAGCTCACAGAGACTCTAACTAGAGTCTTTGACCATTACAGAAAGCACAACTCTGCACAACCTTGATAACACTTAGCTTCCAAGAGCTGCGCTGGGTGCTAGACATGCAGGAGCTGGCTCTGGGGCAGAGTCTACAAGGCACAAGACCATCAGGAATTACAGTTACTTGAGGAATCTGGTCTCTAGGTCACTCTCTAGCTTATTATAAAAGCACAGCATAGCATAGTTGAGACCTCCCAGCTCCCCTTGCAGCAAACTAGGAGAAGCAGCTGCTTGGTCATTACTATACTCATTACACCTGCTCCTCCCATCAGGTCCTGGATCAGACCCAGCTGTGAGGGCAGCCAGTTGGCTGTTTGGTTTCCATGGAGGAGGTAAAGCCCAGCCGCTTTGCAGAGAGATTTCCAGTGATTGACAAGAACCACACAAAGAAACCCAACCTCTTCTTTTGAAATATATTGAAGTTTTTTAAATACTCACTGTCTGTAATAGTTTTAGTACTGTGATCGCTTCATTTGCGTGTGCCAAACAAAACATACCTGGTACTGATTCAACAGGGCCCGTGCTCAGGACATGTTTAAATGTAGCTTTCTGACCACTGCAGATAAAGCCAGCAGAGGCTGCTTCTCTCATTAAGGTGCAAAGCTAACAGCCTCAGAAGGATGCTTCCTTTACTTTCTGTACTTTTTCTTTGCTAATATGTTTTTTTCTTTTTTTACATAAAAATAAATCTAGCAATTTTGTCTTTAGATTAACATCCTGATTTCTGAAGAATAAGCACCACAGTCATTTTAACTTCGTTTGAATTGCTACTTATTTTATGCACAATACATAGTTTTAATTAAGTCTTTTGAATCAATCCACAATGAACAAGTCCAATCTTTTGTTATATTAAGTCTTACTTGGTAACATGCTTGCTAACAATGATGAGAATGTTAATTATATAAAGGCTGTTTAAAAAAAAAAAATCTAAATTAAATCTATGAAGGCCCATTCCACTCAGAATTTGAGCTACGATCTGAATGAAAATCAGGTTGTTCTCTCACCCTGCATTGCCTGGACATGAACCACAGCTACATGGAGGCTGAGGATCCATGGTAGTATTCATAAGCTCCCTGCTGAGCAATGCAACCTTTAGTTTCTGGAGCTCCCTAAGTTATTATACAGAAAAGAAGGATTCTTTTATATTCATGCCACTCTACCTGCACTGGTATTTTACATGCAAAACCTATTGACTACTTGCACTTTTTCATTTAGTCCAACAAATTTTAAGAAGAAAATCAACAAATTAACAAAATCTGTTCTCCAGTAAATATATTTTTAATACCACTTCTTTATCTAACCACTAGCCATTTACATCCACCAAAGGAAAAAGACTGAGAATTTTCTACATCAGCAGTATTTTCCAATTAACTGCTTCTGTTTAAACAACTACATTAATCTTAACAGGAATAACAGGAATAAGATTTTTTTTATTATTATTATTCCAGAATAATGCTGCACACACATGATCTAATCAGGAACAATTTCATGTTTAAACAAGCACTGCAGAAGTATTCATACAAAAAAAAAAAAAAAAGAGTTCCTCTGCAATTCTACTTTTATTCAATGAAAAGATTAATTGCATGATGCTGCCATGACCAGGCAGGTTTAGTGAGTGAATTGCAGCTTCATCTAATCAGTTTGGCAAAGGGTTTTATGAAAACTGCTGTGTTGACTTTGCTGACTTCAAGTGATTTGTTCTTTTGTTCATTTGCTGCAGACAACTAAAATTTGGGACAATTAAGGCAATGCCATTAATTATGAAAGTGCAGATCTTTATATTTTATTGGAAGAGTTTCAAATGCAGTTTTGATTTTTGTATTCATGGTGTATTTTCTTTTCTTACTACTTTTGCCCTATTTTTCTATACATCTAAGTTTCAAGTGGCCTTCCTAGGAAAAGGCAAAATTATTTCTGCCTTGGAGACAATCAAGATTTAAGACACTGAGTTTTAAATAAGTATTCAAATAATATCATAAATTAGTAAAAGATTTGTGTCGCAAGTGCATTCCCACATTTCTACACATTGTAATTACTCTAATGTTTATTTTCAGACTATCAGTTTTTTGGTCATTCTCTCCAGATAGATTGTTTTTTTCTTGACAGAATGTATCTGAAAGTTCTACAAAACAGGTTTAGAGCTTTTGTGTAGTATTCCCATTTAAGCAAGTCCAGACTTATTTTATGGGATCAGAGGAACCATTCTAAGCTACCCATTTTAACAATTACTTGTACTTTCTTCAATTGCAATTAGCAGGCCCTGTATGAGTGTTCTAGGAAGTGACTGCCTTTTTTTTTTACTTGCCTTTTACATCAGCAGTCTCAAAGAAAACATCCCCAACCTATCCAAGCTCATTCCATACATCTGGGAATATGAACAAGTGAGGAAAGTAAGATGATACAGTCAAGGAGAGGCATTCTCAGTTTTCACTAGGGCTGTACTTTTCCTATCATTTATTGCATGGCATACATAAGTGGCTTTTTTTGTTTGCGGGTGTGTGTTCTAGCACATACCAGACAAACATCATGTTTTCCATAGCAAGTAAACTCCTGTAAATTTCTGACTGCAGTGAGTGAAATGCATGAATCAGTTCCTATTAATTAACTTTTTCTAAAGTCCATCAGCATCTCCAAGGATCAAGGTCTACTTTTAAGCAATTCATCAACCTAACTGGCAGCTAGATCAACACATGATTATTTGCTTCTTGAGTGAAAATAAGTTAGACTGGCCCATTTTCCTGTGCATCTGTTCTTAACGTTAATCAAATGAAATGCAGTCATTTTTATAGTAATTATGTGTTTTCCATGTAAAACATAAAGCACTATCTCAAAGCATTTTCATTCTTCCCCTATGAGGTATAACAATATTATAATCTCCTTTTCCAAGTGAAAAATGGAACTTAAGGGCAAGAGAGTGCCCCAGTATCACAGAGGAAAGCTTCAGCAGAACCATAAGTCAGATCTGGTTTCTGCATTCTCCATCCTCCTGGGCCTTGCTTTAAAAGTCCCATCTAAATTTGAAAATTCATACTTTTGCTTCTGCACAATTATTGGCTGCTGAGCTGGGATACCAGAATATAGGGACATTTGGCTGACTGTCCCCATGCTTTGAGTTAACATGTTGTGACAATAAAAAGCATCCTTCGTTGTAGGCAAGCACTAATGTCCCTTTATGATTCTTTATGACACTCCATCTCTGGGAATTTTTGCAGTACAGTGTGGGTTGCAGGTGTACTAACCAGAGAATAAGTGTTCAGTGTCAAAAATTCCATTCTGTTCCACTTAATTGTCACATATTAAAGACTCCAGGAGTTCTCTCTGTTCCACTCCAACCTTCAACATGACAGCTTTCAAGTCCTTTACTGTCACTCCTGGAGCCAACTGACCATTGTTGGAAATACAACTACCAGGTGTGCAGCAGATAGAAAAGAAATCTGAGCAGATTTCTGCAGAAAATAAACAACGATCAACAGATGTTACAAGCTCTTCCTGACCAACTGCACATGACAGGGCAATCACCATGTAGTGGGATCAGGTCATGGTACAAGCCTATGCCTGTCAGCAGTGACTGGAAGCAGTTCAGATGCTGTGTTCCTGGGGCTGCAGGCCAAGTTTACTCCAGCCTCAGGATGCCAAAATGACAGCTGCTTTGAGAAGGAAGAATTAGGGTATCAATCTTATGGGGAAAGTTTGCATCACTGGACAATGTGGTGTCAGAAAAAGAAGCTATTACAAGAGGTAGCCAGTTTGCAGATATCTGTAACCATTAACTATAACATTCACTCAGAAGCACAAGTATAGACAAAGCATAAGAATTAACATTTAAGTCAATTAAGAAGGCTTCCCTAGATGTGTAGGTAACAGACTGGCCCCATCTAAAAGCCAAAACATTGCGGTGAAGTAGGAACACAAAAGATAATAAAATTTAAATTACATCTAGTCATATAGTAATATGTGGTCTTAATATCAATTTGCCACATTGGTTAGCAGCAGTTCTACTTCATCACAATTAACTTTGTGTATGTGCACAGTATTGGCAGATGCATAGTCTTACTCTGATTTCATTGTAATAGAAGACATCTTAGTTACCTACTTCAATTTGAATAGCAGCTTTTCGCTAAAGCTTGTGATAGGGAATGCCGAATAGTTCGGTTATTTTGTAAGTCTTGCTGCATGTGCATAATCATAAAGGGATCTGCTACCTTCAGTGTCCCACTCCCTGCTACAGTGTCCTGCTTCCTGACTACATATAGTCTTTTGCTATTTGAGATACAAAGCAGAAAAGCAAGTGGCATGACACAGTCCACTGACAGAGTTACTTTAATACCAACTTGATTTGTAGAGTACCTGAGGAGTTTTTTCATCTTTTGTGAATAACGTCACAAAATGTTTTGAGAAAGTCCAGTGCAGAGCCACAAAGATGATCAAGGAAATGGAACATCTCTTTTACAAGGAGAGAGTGAGGGAGCTGGGGCGCTTTAGCCTGGAGGAGACTGAGGGTGACCTCATCAATGATTATAAATATGTTAAGGGTGAGTGCCAGGAGGATGGAGCCAGGCTCTTCTTGGTTATGCCCAGTGACCTTAAAAGGGGCAATGGGTGGAAGCTGAGACATAAGAAGTTTCATGTAAATATCAGGAGAAACTTTTTCACTGTGAGGGTGACAGAACACCGGAACAGGCTGCCCAAGGCAGTTGTGGAGTTTCCCTCTCTGGAGATATTCAAAACCCACCTGGACGTGTTCCTGTGTGATCTGGTATAGGTGATCCTGCTCTGGCAGGGGGGTTGGATTGGATGACCTCTCGAGTCCCTTCCAGCAGCTGACATTGTGTGGTTCTGTGTGTGTGATAATGTATTGAAATAACTTGGGTACCTAAAAACAGCGCAGTCATGGCAATGGCTATATATGTCTTTACAGATGCTGCAGTAAGCCTGCATTCCAGTACCTCAAGCTAGGTCCTGAAGGCATGCTAAGTATCTCCACCCTACCACAGACCTGCCCACTGTGAATCCCTCAGAAGCTTTTTCTCTGCTGGCCCAAGGTGCCCTTTCCTAAGGGGCATGGGGACACACTGTCAGCTGCAGGTTGCTGGTGTGCCCCAGACTGTGTAGGACTGCACTCTGCAGAAAAAGAGCAGCTCTGACAAGGCTTCCACAGCTTCTTCCTCATTTCCTGACATTTTTCTTTATCAAACACTTCCTTATCCTTTCTGGAATAATCTTTATTCCTGAAGAATGTGTACACCTTCGCTTTGCATAGATCCACATTGTAATAAGTGGATATGCATTGCAATAATGTAATAATAAGTATCAAGCCTCTTTGTTATTCTGGCATCACAAAACACAAGACTTTCAGTTCTTAGTATAAAGAATATTTTACTCTGGTTAATACCTAGCCACATTTTTCTTCTTTTTCATTATCAGTAGTAATTCAGCAGCAGTTTTAAGTGCCTTACAAGACAGGTTTCAACAAAGCTGCAGTATATTTTTTTCTGTGTTTACTACATTAATGCTAGATCATATGCCCCCATTCAGCCTCCATAATCAGTTCACAAGATAAGGAAGCTGTTAGCAATCTCTGTTGCATCATTCATTATTTTTATCCAAAAGATCAAGATGCATTTAGAAAATAGAGGTATGGCCTGTTTCTTGATCAAGGCCTAAAAGAGAGACTCTGCACTTACTTGTACTTCAAATAACCCTCTGCAGGGACTTTCCCAGTGTGGAAATGTTTTGGGAGTAGCCATGGCTGGGCAGGTCTCCTTAATATCCTTATACAATCATAGAATCACAGAATGTCAGGGTCTGGAAGGGACCTCCAAAGATCACCAGGTCCAGCCCCCCCTGCCAGAGCAGGATCACCTAGAGCAGATCACACCGGAACACATCCAAACAGTTTTCCACTATCTCCAGAGAGAAAAACTCCACAACCCACCCTGGGCAGCTGGTTCCAGTGCTCTGTCACCCTCACAGTGAAAAAATTCTTCCTCAGGTTCACATGGAACCTCCTATGCCTCAATTTCCACCCATTGCCCCTTGTCCTGTCACTGAGCATCACCAAGAAGAGGCTGGCTCCATCCTCCTGACACTCACCCCTTACATATAAACACGAATGAGGTCACCCCTTAGTCTTCTCTCCAAGCTAACAAGCCCAGCTCCCTTAGTCTCTCCTCGTAAGGAAGATGTTCAACTTCTTTAATCATTTTTGTGTCTCTGCACCGGTATCTCTCAAGCAGTTCCCTGTCCTTCTTGAGCTGGGGGGCCCAGAACTGGACACAATACTCCAGATGAGGCCTCACCAGGGCTGAGAAGTGGGGAAGGAGAACCTCCCTCGACCTACTAACCACACTGCTTCTAATACACCCCAGAACAGCATTGACCTTCCTGGCCACTTCCAAGAGCACACTGCTGGCTCATGGCCATCCTTCCATCCACCAAGACTCCCAAGTCCTTCTCCCCTTCACTGCTTTCCAGCAGGTCAGTCCCCAGCCTATACTGATATATGGGATTGCTCTTTCCAAGGTGCATGACTCTACACTTGCCCCTGCTGAACTTCATTAAATTTCTCCCTGCCCAACTCTCCAGCCCGTCTAAGTCTCTCCGAATGGCTGCACAATTCTCTGGTGTGGCAGCCACTCCACTCAGCTTTAGTGTCATCAGCAAACTTGCTGACAGTGCACTCCGTGCCCTCATCCAGGTCATTAATGAATACATTGTATAATACTGGTCCCAGTACTGACCCCTGAAGGACTCCACTAGTTACAGGCCTCCAGATAGGCTCTGTCCCACTGACCACTACTCTCTGACTTCTTTCCTTTAACCACTTCCCAGTCCACCTCACTACTCAGTCATCCAGACCACACTGCTTCAGTTTAGCCAGAAGGATGCTGTGGGAGACAGTGTAAAATGCTTTACTGAAATCAAGGTAAAGCACATCCACCACTCTTCCATCATCTATCCACCTGGTTACGTCCTCATAGGAAGCTAGCAGGTTGGTCAAACATGACTTCCCGTTTCTAAAACCATGCTGACTGCTCCCAGTGACCTTCTTGTCCTTGATATGGCTAAGCACAGTGCTGAGGATAAGCCGATCCATTACCTTTCTGGTGATGGAGGTGAGGCTGACCTGGGTCTTCCTTCTTACCCTTTTTGAAGATTAGAGTGATGTTTGCCCTCCTCCAATCCCCAGGCACCTCTCCTGTCCACCATGACTTACCAAAGATGATGGAGAGTGGTCTGGTAATGACCTCCGCTAGCTCCTTCAGCACTTACAGGTGCGTATCATCAGGATCCATGGACTTATGGATGTTCAGTTTACTGAACTGTTCCCTAAGCCAGCCATCACTAACTCATTCCCCATCAACCAAGGAAGCCTCCTCTTCATTGGCAACCCGGTTTCAGAGGTGAAGTGACAGAAGGCCTTGCAATGTTTTAGAAACTGACAAATGAATTCTTGGCTTCCTCCAAATCTTGCCATCTCTAAAGATCGAGGTTAAAACTGTGATGTGTTGGATGGGGCAAATATTCACTTTTAAAACTCTCAACAGAACTCCGGCAGAATTATACTCACTGCAATATCATAGTATTATAATTCTGATTTTATTAAATAACAGGCACGGTGACTCGCGAACAAAAGTTCAGCTAGCCCAATATTGTGCCTTAAAGCTGCCAGTAGTGATCACCCAAAACCATGTGTAATAGAGAGTGTACGTGGTCTTACTCTTTCCTGCTGATACTCTGTAGACTATAGACTTTGTTCATGGGTTCATTCAGACCACTTTGTTCGTTGATAGTTTCTTACTTAGATAATGTAATTTAGATTTATGATTATATTATTTGCCTCTACGGCAACTATAAAAACAAGATATGCAATTAAATTCTGTACTGTGTTAAAAGGGACTTTTTGCTTCAAACTTTCCCACCCAAAAACTTCACTGCATTATGAAATTCACTGATGAAATTCAATAAGGCCAAGTGTAAGGTCCTGCACCTGGGTAGGCACAATCCCAAGCACAAATACAGGCTGGGTGGTGAATGGCTGGAGAGCAGCCCTGAGGAAAAGGACCCTGGAGTCTGGGTTGATGAAAAGCTCAACATGAGCCTGCAGTGTGCACATGCAGCCCAGACAGCCAACCGAGTCCTAGGCTGCATCAAGAGAAGCGTGGCCAGCAGGGCAAGGGAGGTGATTCTGCCCCTTTACTCTGCTCTCGTCAGACCCCACCTGGAGTACTGTGTGCAGTTCTGGAGCCCTCAGCACAGGAAGGACATGGAAGTGTTGGAGCGGGTCCAGAGGAGGGCCACAAAGATGATCAGAGGGCTGGAGCAGCTCTCCTATGAGGACAGGCTGAGGGAGTTGGGGCTCTTCAGCCTGGAGAAGAGAAGGCTTCGAGGGGACCTGATAGTAGCCTTCCAGTATCTGAAGGGGGCCTACAGGAAGGCTGGGGAAGGATTATTTACAAGGTCCTGCAATGACAGGACAAGGGGCAATGGGCTTAAACTGGCAGAGGGGAGATTTAGACTAGATGTTAGGAGGAAGTTCTTTACAGTAAGGGTGGTGAGGCACTGGAACAGGTTGCCCAGGGAGGTTGTGGATGCTCCCTCCCTGGATGTGTTCAAGGCCAGATTGGATGAGGCCTTGAGTAACCTCTACTAGTGGGAGGTGTCCCTGCCTATGGCAGGGGGTTGGAACTAGATGATCCTTGAGGTCCCTTCCAACCTTACCATTCTATGATTCTATGATTCTATGATTATATGATCATAAGTACATGAACACTCCTTAGTCATCTTTTTCATGGTTTTAAAAACTTCAGTCATCTGTTTTCAGACAGAAGACTCCTTGTTCAACTCATGTCTCAAATAGAAATCATTATACCTTTTTAAACACTCTGGGAATTCTTTGTACTCTTATCATTTCACTAGATGCCCTTTGAGATAGAATTGTCAGAGCACCACACAACATTCAAGATTTAAAGACATGGACTTAAAGCAGTAGCATTATTATACGCTCTGCTTTGTATGCCATTTGTAATTCCTCATTTTCTAATTCCATTTTTGACTGCTGCTAAACACTGAGATGACAGTGAATGTACTACAGGAAGACAAAGATCCTGAATACAACAAACTAATTCAGAGTCCATGTTTTAATTCAAACATGCTGCTTTATCCAGTACAGATCTTAGTCTTGCTATTTCATTTCTCAGTCATTTAATAGAAAAACTTTTTTTTAAAAGTTTGCTTTTGTTCTGCCACATAAATAATTGTGTAGGGGCAAAACCAAATTATTTTCTTATGTCTTTAAACACAGCAAACAGCATACATCCCTCTGGGATTTCTCTCTGGGAAAAATAATATATTTCTCCCATTTTCTTCCTTTTTCTTAGCCAGCTCTTATCTACAAAAGGATCTTCTCTTTATTGCACATCAGTTTACGTTCTCAAGGGCTCAAAACAACTTGAAAATCCAAGGAGGTTGTGACTACTGCCCTGTCTTTTTATCTACAGGTTCCTGGTTTGCATGAAAGAATTCCATGAGGTGTGACATGTCTTTGCAAAATCCATAATTTCCATGTATTCACTAATACTGTCCTCGTTACAATACCTGTAATTCCTGGTTTAGCAGTCAGCTTAGTTTCTCTAATTCTCCCAAGCACCCTATTTTGAACTGTTCTCAAATTTGTTCATTACTCTGGTAGTATGATGATAAATGTCAATTTAAACTCCATTTTGGAGGAGTGCAGCAATTTCATGCCTTCATTCCTTTAAATCTCAGAGCAGTAAATCCATATATACCTCACAATTAAGAACGCACTGAGTCAACTAATGATGTACTAAGCAAACAAGGATGAACATGCACACAAGTCATTGCTTCCACGCTCACTTACGTGCTGTAAGAACACGTGCAATTGCCAAAGCAGAGCCTAAAATGTCAAGTGTGACTTCAAGAACTGAAGAAGCACTACAAACACAAAAGTTATGTCTTCCCTTGGGAAGGTTACAGATACCTCCTCCTTCCCTCACTCTCCAAATTACCAGCCAGGCTCTAAGTTTTCCTGTTATGAATAATCCCAACTGCACCTACTCTTTGTAAGCAGACTCCTGGTAGCAACTGCCTTACTGTTACAGTTCAACTGGCAGCATATAAATCCTCTTAGAAGACAGGAATCCATGAAAATCCCTTTAATTTCCTTTGGCCCCTGCTTATCTTGCAGCAGTGAGATTTTTCAAGGAGTCGTTTTCCAAGCAACACCAATTTTCTAAATTGTCCATAGTTTTTCATAGCTCAGCACAACTTTCTTCTCATCTCCTGTGTTATGCTAAGAACTTGGGCTATCCCTGTGCAGTTGCTATTCACCTAGCACTTCTAAAATATTTTATGAAAAGACACGTCTCTCTCATGTTAAAGAAGCTGCATGACTAGGCTGAGCCAACACCTAAATATTTGTGTGCCTTGTCTCCACATGCCTTCGTTGGAGAGACATAACCTCAGGCCTTATTTATATGAGTGCACATTCATAGCTATAAAATTCTTGGTAGTCCCACATCTCATACTTACAAACTGCATAGACAACTGCAGATTCCTTGCTGAACAATAACCTTGCAATGGATCAACCTCTGTCACCACAGTAGAAGAGGATTGTCAGAATGTATTGCTAATCTCTACATAGGTAGGGCTCTATGCTTTTTCTGAGACAAGGCAGCTCCCTTACACCAAAAAGCACAATAGTTAACTGTAGAAGTTCCACTGTGTTGTTACCTACTCAAAATACTTTTAATTCTAATCCATAATATTCAACACAGCATTTAATCATAATCCATAACATTCAGAAACTGCATCCAACAGAATGAATCTGCACTTTAAGCAGTACATTTCCACTCATCTGCAACTCACTGCTTTTCCACACCCAGCATATTTGACCCCCTCAAACTTTACAGCACTCAAAAGTACATTATGCAAAATGGAAGATCACTGTTTAAAGGTCAAAACAAAACAAAACAAAACAACCAAAACCGAACTTTAACACCTGTAGCTCAGAAATGTAATTTTTAACTGTAGACACAAACTACTAGTGGAAATAAAAGTGGAATGGGATTTTCAGATCTAAACAAAAAGAATGCTTTATGGGTTTCACGAAAAAAACAAGAAAGATGAGCTAAGACAGAGGCAACAGTAAGTACTTTAAAAAGTTTTTGGGGTTTTTTTTTCTTCCCACTAGTTGCTGCAAATAATTGGTTTTCTTGAAAACTGCAGTTCTGGAACTTGTTTAAAAAAACAAGTCTCATGTCTTCAAAGCGCTAGGATGTTATATATTACACCAAAAAACTTCTACATTGAAAACTAAGTGATCTTATTTCATTGTTTTCTTACTTTTCCATCCCAAACGCATAGAAATACTCTGAATGTGCTTTTCAGAAATTACATCCTTGCTCTTAGACGAAGAGACATTACAGTTAGAATGAAAACTATATCAAGTGAAACATTTCTATAATTCTACAAGGCAGAAATTAGAACAAAGTTAAAGTGTCATAAAACTGAGTTGCAAAGTATGAAATAGTATACTATTTTGATGTGAATTTGGACTAAATATTATTTCAGCTTTCATATAACCAACAGAAATAAGAAATTAAGTCACTTTCAACTTGAGAAGCATTAAGTTGCAGCAAACAATTTCTTTGAGGCAATTTTTGAAGTGACACACTGTCTTCTTATAACATGCCCTAGAGCCTTATCTTGAAAGTCATTGCTTGTGATCAGCATGCACATGAACAACTCCTACGATATGTTAAGTTTCTGTTCATTTCTATTTTTACTTTTTAGGCTATAACTGTCCAAATGCAAGTTTCCCAGAAATGTTTTACAAGTTATATCTGAAACAATTTTTTAAAATAATCTCAAGCTTTCTCTCATGGGTTAGGAAGTAAAAAACTGACAGACTGAAACTTTGCATTTTCTTGAGTTAGCCTTCTAAAAAGACACGATTTCTCCCCTACAATCCATCATTTAATGGATTTACATCATGAAAGGTTGACCTCTAACATCATTGCTTAATAATCTGTACCAACTTCTTAATACAAACATATCAGAAAAATCAAAAGGTTACTTCAAACTGATTCAGGCTGTAAGACTCAGATCTCCATAGAAATATTATTATTTAGCAACAATAACAGCCTAGTGTTAAGTTATGACAAAATTTTAGTCATACCAGATTGACTTCAGGCTAATGCACATCTCAATGACATTTCCTTACACAAACGTGTCTTTCCTACCCACTGTAGGACTGTGTTGGGATATCTAGGTTAGATCAAAGCAACAAATCTGTTCACACAACACTCTGACTATCCCAACTACTGTATCATACTCTCCCCTTCAGCAGTGATGAGATGGAAACTAGGAGGGAACTAAAAAAGTTGAACCCAGTGTCCATCCTAGTGCCTCACATGCATGCACCACAATATGCAGTAAAATCCGGGACATTTCAACTAGGAGATACAGAAGATAGAAGCTTCTGGGTCAGCTGCTTGGAGATGTTGGGGCACCACAGAAGCCACCCCACTTGGCTCCAGCCTTCTTCCAACAAAGGAGACTCCTCCATGCCAAGAAAGACTTTTCCCTCCTCTAAATAATATGCCAAATCACAAACTACAGAAACACAGCTTACTCAAAAGCGGAACAAGCCCCACTTTGTTTTCACAGTCTCTTCCTTCTATTGTATTAGGTATATCAGAGTTTTGCTTATGGTCATATAAAGAAACATAGACACTTTTGCATATATTGTCCTATCCTTCCTGTATCTTGTCCTCCTTTCCTTCTCATTATTCTGATAACTCAGCTTTTTAGGTGGTAGTTGTCAGTACTTGGCAAGTTGTATCATCTTTATGTATAGTCTAACATTACTTCAATCTTCATTTAACTTTGGACGACTCTACACAAAAGGATGAAAGCAAAGACTCAATTCTGAGGTGATACACGTAGGTCTAGTTTTATAGTATTTCTGTTCTGTGAGGTTAGCTTTTAGGCATTTCTGTAAGCTCTACATGTTACATGTAGAGCAGAAACAAATTAACTGTCAATGATGCATCTAATTTCTAAGCCACATCACAAAATTCATGAGAAGAATTAATAGAAATATTTGTTTTCAGTATTATTACAAGCCGACCTCCCATCTGTTTTATAGGAACAGAGGCAGGTTTTGAATTAAAATTTGTGAAGAATGTACAGTACTGTTTTGATGGATATGGCATTTCAGTGAGCTGATTTAACAAAAGGAGAGGTCTACAATTTACTTGGAAAATAAATCCATTATAGTACGATTTTCAAGCCACTTTCCCTGTAATTTTCAGTTTGAATGAGAAGTTGCTGTGCTACAACATTGTTTGAAAACATACCTATTCTGTGCTAGAAAAGTAATGAAAAGTAAACCAAAATTATTTAGTGGACTTTGTCATAGCCCTCAGATCTCAGTAACACATACTGTCCTTAGGAAGGACATGGAAGTGTTGGAGCGGGTCCAGAGGAGGGCCACAAAGATGATCAGAGGGCTGGAGCAGCTCTCCTATGAGGACAGGCTGAGGGAGTTGGGGCTCTTCAGCCTGGAGAAGAGAAGGCTTCGAGGGGAGCTGATAGTAGCCTTCCAGTATCTGAAGGGGGCCTACAGGAAGGCTGGGGAAGGATTATTTACAAGGTCCTGCAATGACAGGATAAGGGGCAATGGGCTTAAACTGGCAGAGGGGAGATTTAGACTGGATGTTAGGAGGAAGTTCTTTACAGTAAGGGTGGTGAGGCACTGGAACAGGTTGCCCAGGGAGGTTGTGGATGCTCCCTCCCTGGATGTGTTCAAGGCCAGATTGGATGAGGCCTTGAGTAACCTCTACTAGTGGGAGGTGTCCCTGCCTATGGCAGGGGGTTGGAACTAGATGATCCTTGAGGTCCCTTCCAACCTTACTATTCTATGATTCTATGATTCTATACCAGGAGATACTCATGAATCATTCTATGGTTCTATGATCCTAGATCCAAAATCCTTTTCAACAGGTTTTCAACAGGACATTTTAGTTGTTTTTTTTCCTTCCTTTGTCACTTCTTTTCTGAAATGCCCAAGGACGAATGGCATCATTTCTACCCAGCCAGTACAACGGTATGGACTGCACAAAAAAAATTGAGCTGGAAGCATCTGACAAAAGCCATCCCTGGCAAAGAAGTGGGACTATGCAATTCCTAAAACAGTACACAAGAACATTGTTACTGAACGGGCAAGTAGCATCATGAGAAGGCTTCTGAAACTTGACCTTAGGACATATGAAATATTTATTTTAATCTTATTCTGCGTTTTAATCTCAGAAGTATGAGTCACAGATCCAGAATCCTTGGTCACAGCACAGGGATTTCTCAGGAAGTTATAGGTATTTGTTGCATCAAATTTTGTTTAAGTTATCAATCTTTTTTTCTCTTTGAGAAGATAATTTTAACGCATTGGAGCTAATTTCCATTCTGTTTAGAGTCTTAATATCCAAAACACTTAAAATTGCACATGTAAGGTTAAAAACCACACTGCCAGTCCATGAACAACAAACACATACCATCTTATACATGCTCTGCATGAATCTGTTCAAAAAAATAAACATTCTCCAGGCTTGGTTATGAAAATTCATTAAATAAAGTAAGCAGAAATCATTAAAAACAAAGTTATGACACTCCCTGGCACTCTGTGGAGAAGCGAGAAGGAAGATAAGATGCAGCCAGCCACTCCTCCTCCCTGTGCATCTTAGTCAGCATTTATTTACCACCCTCACTCCCTAATGACAGGCAGTGTGAGTTTCCTACACTGTCCTTTTCTCCTAGCAGACTGAGAAGACAACGAGGTTTTCAGGTGTTTTCACCCCTCCTATTTACAATCTCGACCAAATAATCATGACCGACCTCACATGAAAAACTTCTTTGCTGCAGCTGCTCTGCATCCTCCCTCAAAATCAACCCTTCCCAGAGGACAGTTCCGGCTACTGGTTTTCCTGGTTTTCACTTTTGTAGTTACTAGGGGTTTTTTGGGGGTTTTTTTTTGCCTCTCTGGGTTAGCAGAGAGCCTGGTTACTCTACTGCAGCTGCTTGACACCTCTCACTTCCAAGTAGGTAGGGAGCAGAGACTGGCTCCTTATTCCTGCAGGTACATTGTCTCCTTGATAACTCTGCTCCTCAGGTAGCACCAAATTTCTCTCAGCACTCCACCCCAGCACCATTGCCATGTACTACAGCATGTTGTTGGTCTTTCTCACACAGTGCCTTTGGGTCAGGGTGCCCAGTGCACACGAAGAAACACCTGGTGCTCTGCTCTAATACCAGGACAAGACACAAGAGAGGTACCTCCAGAGCCAACAGCACTGTGGCAGTCAGCCACACACCCACACATACTGGGAGGCAGGAGAAGGACAGTGGGACAGCCAGTTCAAAGACTGACTTCATGGCTTGCAATGTTAGAGTGGGGAGCAGGGTTATGATGATGGAGAGCAGTGCAGACAAGACCAAGGAGCTTTGATACCTGAAAAATCAAAGCCACTTAAGAGAGGCCATTTCTGAAATCTCCCTCCCCATTGCTGGGAACCCTGCTTGTGGCTAAGTGGTGACAGCAGTCTCATCTGAACAGAGGAACTGCTCCTGACTGACACCTCCAGCTACACCAGCTGAAGAAGGGGAAACCTGCAAGAACTGGGTATGCCGGATGAAACTGCACAGCTGCCACAGTGACGTGTGGGAAAGGCATGCAGGCAATCCCTGCTGGCCCTGGGATACACAGCACCAGACAGTTAGTAATAAATACAGGAGTGAAAATGGCTCTGCTTCAATTTAAAAGCTCAAACCCAACCTCCAAATGTGTCAATTTCTGGCCATCCATCCAACTCCAAATTCCAGTGTAGGAGCTCCCCAGGCACACAATTGCTGCTGACTTAGCAAGATCGGTGTTATGGCCACAGCAAGATGTGGATTAGACCGTCTGAGGATTATACAAAGTGAATTATGTTGCCGTTCAAACCACTGTAACACACAAAGGAAACTGCACTTGCGCAGCAGTACCTTATTCACTAGCACTCTTAGTTTTCTGCATCTCTGTGTTTTTTCCAGTCCTACTCAATAAATATAACTTTGTATCTGATACTTGCCAAGCCTCCTTTCTGCATTACAGGAGTCCTTGACCTGTTGACTTACAAAGCACAAGACAATAGACCTCCTTGCTGAGTTTGCAGAGGCCGCCTCTGAGGTCACAGTTTGCATAGATCACGTCTGAGGTCAGAGTTTGCATGGACACAACATTCTGGCTGAGAGAACATGCACATAGCCACAAGCGCCAGATTAGATATGCACTAAACACACAGGTCCTTGTAAACCAAAAGACAAATAATCAAACCCCTTAATGCAAAGATTTAGGGGAAGTGGCTCTATTGTTCATAAAACAGAAGAATGACACCTGGAAAATCAATACTTCCCTGTTTTCTGTAGCATAAACAGAGTTTTAGATTTCTTTGTGAAACTTTACAACAGATTTTTGTTATTATTTTGCCACCTTATTAGATATGTTGACTGAGTTGCATGGAATATTCCACACAATGTCATGTAAGCAGATGCAAATTTTATAAAACTCCAGTGCATTTCACTGCCATGTGGAGGTAAATCCTTGCAAACCAAACGCAGTGGTATTACTGGTATGTAGAAGAATCATCATACTATCTGATACAAGAGAAACTCTTACAAAGATTTACAGGGAAATTAACGAGTCTTGGCAATTGTTTCACTCTTTAGAGGTTTGAAGTTGCCTTGTTTCCTTTTAAGTACCCCAAAACTCTAGAGGGGAAGCAGTTGTTTCCTGCATACCAAAACGCTTTGTCATTTACGCTAAAAATCAGCTTGAAATAGTTGCTAACATTTACTTCTCAAAATAAAGGTGCAAAAAATAAAGAAATGTGTGTCTCCTCCATCTTTCCAATCTGCTTTAATGCTGATCAATCCACTTTCAGCAGCCAGCACTCCCCTGGAAGAAGGGAACATGTCTTGAATTTCCAATTCACATTCCAGCTGTGAAGTTGTTCCCTCCTCCCCCATTGCATTTAGCAGGATATGTCTACTGGTCCTTTAGGAAGAGATGAATAACCTCTTTAAGCAGTGGCCCAGGCCACAGGGACACAAATACCACTGGTAGAAAACTTGTTTCGAAGGAACCACATCATGGGATCTCCAACATGGGATCAGGGGGATGACATGGCCAGGACATTTGAGAAACTAATCAGTTATGCGATGTAGTTATCTCTTCTCAAAATCATTGATCTCTGAGAGTGGTACATTAACAGATATGGATAGGTTTTAGAGAGAACAAGAACATGATGGAAAACACCACTAAAAGTTTTATTCATTCCCATGAGAATTCTGCACAATCTGTCCTCACAGAGGAAGGGAAGGATGCCTCTCCCCATGGCAGTCCTACCTTGCCACATCCTCATTTTGTCCTCACTACTGGCTTTCACTGTTGGTATGAGGTGTGCTCACTCATGGACAAACCTTTGCTAGTACCAAATGGCAAAGCAGAAAAAGCCCTCGGAGCTTCAGAGAAAACCCAGAGGAAAATGGAGTAACCAGGTACCTACTGATGCCATGATACAACATGAAGCCCCCAGGCACCACTTTTCCACAGATTTGAGATCTCATCTGAAGTATTCTGCTTTTTATCTCTCTACTCTTTTTCTGTAGTCTCACTGTATGCAGTGGTTATTTAGATGTAACCATCCCTGATACTAAAATAAAACTACATAAAATAATAGAGCCACAACATTGCCCAGAAGGCAGCCTCCTGGCTATGCAAGCACACAAATGTCTTGGCAGAGCTTGGTTTCTAGTCTGCTGCTTTGCTAGCACATAAGGAATTGTAGTAATTCTATAAATTGAACTTTTCCAAAAGCTCCCAGGAACTGCTGGCTGGTGTCTTGGAATAAGGACAAAGATAGCAGCATTTCTTGCAGCGGCCACATATAGCACCATTACAGAGGCCTCGGTGACTTCATCAGCTAATGCTGATAATGAGCTTGCTACAGCGCAGATGATCACACATGGATGAGCATTCAATTACTCACCCTGTGGGTAACATGCAGTGAAAGCGAAGACTATAGCCATGCAGGCCTCCGCGCATTTCATTTCATAATGTGCCATTAAATCTCCATCAAATAATGACGGCTTTGTCCCGAGGGCTGAGCAGGGGGTAGTCCATCTTCTTTTGCAGAGCTTGTGGAAACCCAGCTCAGACCCGCCCATGTCCGCTGCTACAGGGGCATCATTGCCTGCCCCAGGCAGGACTTGAGTGGTGATTTCAAGACAAAAATATTTCTGCTTCATTATCTGCCTCCAATGTCCTCCTTGCTTTACAGAATTAGTGTAGTTTAGCAGCCTGAGGAATAGATCTCCTTTTGACGTCCTGAAATATATGTATGCTTGGTTTGTTTTGTTTGTGAAGACCAAGTGTTAGAGATTGGCATTTTTACAACTCAGATGTGAAACATGACGCCGGTGTGGGAAACTTTGTAATTGAAGAAAACTATTTCTAGTACTCTTGCCACAAGCGATGAAGCTACATTAAAAATTTAATTCATGCAGAACCAGAGTTAAATAACATCAGAAACAACTCCATTTCCTGCTGAAGCTGGAACATTACAAAAAGGTTCAAGGAACCTTGAAGGATTTGTAGGTGTTTAAACTCAGTTTCTTTGGAACTGAAGCAGGGGAAAAGCTTAATTACCTCTGAAAACTAAACAAAATCAAAGTTAGCTACCTAAACAGGCATTTTGTAACATGTACTTTTAATCTGTTTGCATATTTAAGCATCTGTATTTATTGATGATATAACATCTCTACAGTGTATTATAGTGTATCTGTGAGCTGCATTCTTAAATAAAATCTCACTGTAGGAGAATCAAGGATCTAAAGACTGAAGTTCAAATACTAGATCAGATTATTATTACTTTTTTAAAAAGCCCTGGAAAATCCTCTTTTCACTGCTTGAAGAGTAGATCTTTAATTTATCAAGATGTGGTTTTCTAAACAAAAAAACATAAATTTTGTGTTTGTTTATTTTTAGAATTAATAAACCCACAAACAAACCAAAAATGAAAATAACAAACAAATCCAGAGGTATCTTTCCAAGGTCAAGCTTTGCTATAGAAAGTATTTTGGGAGATGGCAGAATTGTGACACTCCCAATTCACTTGACTTCTGGGCATAACTTCTGCCCTCAACTGTACACTAAATACAAAGTGAAAATAGTTTCCACAGTAACTGCAGGTGGGCTGCCTTTGCCCTGCTGTAGAAGTAACTCAGGCACAATCCTGAATTCCTTTATTTGTAACCAAATTCTGTTGTCTGAGCTGTTGCTCTTCTGTGATTCCCCCCAAAAACAGGTGCCTACATCAACCTCTGTGTAACTAATTCACAGTATTTGAAAGGGGTGAAGTGGCAGACTACAAAACAAAATTAGTGTTTTCAAGCTTCCTGTCTCCATCACTTCTGCAACTGTACCAGTTTAAGATGAAAGCTTTTTAGACATCAAATTTTTCCTAATGAATTTACCACCAACCCTGCCCAGCTCAGTCACAGGAGCTACAGGAGACAAGTGTGGCTGTAGACCTCAACTCATTAGGACATCTCCTACACGTGAAAAGATTTTCTAGTGATACACAAACAATACAGTGACACAAAATCAGCTTTATTTTCCTTTCACTTAAACTGCTTCCTGGATGGCATAAATTAATCCTTCTGAAATTGCTCACGTGATTCAATCCTTCTGAAATGTAAATGCTCACGTGCATGTTCATGTTATGACAAGAACAAAGCCTGGACCATATTGGGAAAAGGATGTGGTCCAGGTGACCTGGGAACTAGCCAAGCAAAACCTGCCAACAAGTTTCTAAATTTTGAAACTTTAAAATAAAGAGAAAAATGAGCACTTCAACATCAGTTACAACTGGGGAGCAAGACGGTTGCTACATCCAGAAATAAATAGGCTATAAACACAGAACATACCAACACTTCTGGAGAGCAAATGTATTGAAGTCAAGTTCTCTAACTGAACCTGAGGTACCCTTTTTGAAGTCAGAAATGCATCTCTAACACGAGGGGGGGAAAAATTAGGATTTGCATTAATACATTTTGTGTTTGCTGATGAACCTTTCTTAGCTTTGCATTACTTTTAAGTAATATTGTCACATAGATTGTAGAACAAGTTTGTGACTAAACAGATTTAAAAAATCCTACATGCCTGGGAAGAACTCAGCAGTAACAATTTAGGGAATAGATTCCTTGGAACTGAGCATTCATAATCCAGTGCCTACTGTGCATTCACGCCCTTCAATGGCTATGGTAATCAGTTTGTCTCCTGTTATTGTGACCTACAGTCTATCTATGGGGACACTCTAGGGGAGCTCTGGGCCCTAAATCTACTAATTTCACATTTAGAAAGACTCAGGCATTACAACAATGCTGAATTGATATGCAGAACATTCAGATAATTTTAAACACTTGAATCATTGTCCTCAGATGTAAAAAGATCAGGGCTTCCTTCAAGCACACATTGTGCAAATTCACTGGGTGTGTCAAGTTGCATTGAAGGGATGTTTGCTGAAATGCAACTGTGCCATTGAAGTCGTAGTTGATTAAGTGGAAAATAAGAAGCTTTGGGCACACTGACCTTTATGAACCATGCATAGAATTTATGATGAGATTTACAGCAAATTTTCTGGTCAGTTTCTTCTATGTTGGTAGAAAATAAGATAATAAAACATTAGTTTCTTGTCTAAGGTGCAACCTTCTAATGAGATTTTGCTCAGTCATCTAGCTACAGCTTTGGCAATACAGTATCACTTGATCCAGTCCTAATAAACAGTCTAAACAAAGCTACAGTCTAGTAATAACACCACGTTAAATAGTTTGTCAGTGCCTTAGAATTTGCAGTCCTGGTTGACTTAATAACATCATGGTCTCATTCTACTCACGCATTATAGCTGAATGGGTAATTCTGCAGAAACCTTGCAAACAAGTTTCCAACTTAGGGCAGGACTTCAGCTCAGCCCAGACAAATAACCTACAATCTAATTCTGTCTGAGAGATTTTATGCATCTTCTTACCATCTCCTATACTCAAGTGTAACTGAAGTGTTGTTTCTTAGAGATAGATCGTTACAAGCAAATATTCCCCACAAATTTCTGAACTTTGATGGATGGGCTCCCAAGAGCCTTGCAGCAGCTGCTCTTTAGGATGTTGCTAACACCACCTTCCCAGCCTTTCATCCACAGTTTAAGCAAGTACGGCAGCCAGGGACCTGGAGAAGGGAGGTAAAAGCACACATTCCCCTCCTGCAATGGTATAGAACAGAAAGAAAGAAAAGGGCAGACACCTAGAGAGAGAAACACCAAACTATCTCAGCAAAATTTGCCAGTTCTACCAGAGCCCTTTTTAATGTAAATTCCTTTTTTGAAGGGTTAAAAAAAAAAAAAATCAAATAACTGCCACGGTGAATGTTTAAAATTACATCCTATGAGTTAGATTGAATACAAAGTACATACAGGTTCTCCACTGGGAAAACTGAGTGTATTTATCTTTTTAATTGAATCTAGCCATATAAAATGATCCTGTTAAGTAGATTAGAAATTTTATGTACTAGGCCCCCATGTGGTTTGCCTTTAATATTTGTGCATTCAATTACTGGTTTTGAAAAGCAGGAATTACTCATTGTAGAGCTAATGCTATATTTATTCAGGATTTAGGCCTATTTTAAGATTAGACCTGAGTTAATTGTACAGAACTATCAGCAATGTTGGAGTCAGGATACTGAAACTCATTATCATATATCTGCCTGGTATCTGCATTCTGCATATCTATGAAGAAGAAAAATGGAACACTTCCTCTTGCTGCTGCTGTAAGAATATTAGAGGATGTCTGGGGAGTCTGGAAAGCAGTTGTATGCAGATGCTCCAGTATTTATTTTTGATGGAGTATGTTAAAACATGAAAACTGTTCCAATTTAAAGGAAAAAACACAACAGAGGGCAAAATCTTAGTTATATCTGCTAACATAATTCACAGGGAATTAACTGTAATAGCAAGAAGGCATTGCATGAGCCCATGTTATAGAATAGGAGCTCACATTAATTTCTGCATACAACAGGCAGTAGGAAGAGGTGAATAGCCAATTAGTGTTGCGAAAGGTTCATCGACATCTCGGCTAGATCTGCAGAAGGCAGGCTATATCTTTAAACAGGAACTCTTGAAGGCACAGGAACTGGCAGTTCCCATGTGCAGGAGCCGGTGGGGAAGGCAACCAGCCTGGATGAGCAAACAGCTCCTGAAGGAATTAAAGGGAAAAAAGAGGGTGTATCGCCTTTGGAAGGAGGGGAAGGCTTCTCCTGACATGTTTAAGGATGTTGTTAGATTATGTAGGAGAAAAATTAGAGAGGCAAAGGCCCAGTCAGAACTTAAGCTGGCCACCTCTGTGAAAGATAATAAAAAGCATTTTTACAAATTTATCAATGCTAAAAAGAAGGGCAAGAAGAGTCTCCACTGCTTATTGGACCTGGAGGGGAACACTATAACTGAAGATGAGGAAAAGGCTAGGGTTCTGAATACCTTCTTTGCCTCAATTTTCAACAGTGAAGAGGGAGGAGTTCAGGACAAGTG
>VWZE01002505.1:0-34344 GCA_013396675.1 Eubucco bourcierii | reverse complement strand
TATATATATATATATCCCCCAAAACATGACTTCTGGAGTTTTGCAAGAATTGTGCAAACTGCTGAAATAGTCCTGGGCTCAGGAGGCAGCTGGCACAGCTACTGATGAACACTTCCTAAGGGAGTAGCAGGACTCCCTAAAAGCTTTACTGTGTAATGTGTGCCTATCCATCCCTACTTATATGCTGCTCCTGTGGTGTGAGAGTGAAACCCTGGTAACCTCTCCATGGTATTTTTTCCTGAATTTTGATGCAAAAGATGAAAAAACATCCAGACCACTAATTAATTTTAAATTGTAAAAGATTTAAATTAGAAAAGCATAGCCCTTCGGGGATAGAGGAAAAATAACAAGTGGCCTTTTCAGCACCAGCTTAGCAGCACGATCCCAACCTACTAATCTGATTTCTCAACTGTACCTCCAGAATAACCTGTGTCCTGATGGCACAGGTGGCCTGAAGACCTGCACTCTACAGTATGCAGTGACCTGACCAAAGATCCTTACACATTCAAGGTCACATCTGCTGGCCACAGATAATACTATACCATGACCAATAATACAATTACATGAAGACCAAGAAAATTAGAGAGAGCGACAGCTCCCATTCTCTTGTGTAACACTTATGTCAGGCATAAAGTCAGCATCAAGGACTATATATGCACAAAAAGATTTACTGCTCCAAACTTGTGTCTCTGAACACAGAACTAACACAGCAGGACTCTGTGCTGAATATGCAACAAACTGTTAGGTACATAAAATACAACAGAAACCTCTCCATTTCTTGACACAAGAAAGAAAGCAGAGACACAGTGGTTTAGTTGCTGTAAGTTGCCTTCAGCAGCACCAGCAGGCCATCTGGAATGCCATCTCTGCTGCCACACTATGAGACTCCCTCCTGCCTCTCTTCAGGTCTGATGGAACCTCCAGTTCCCCCATGCACTCAAGTGAACTCATTGCAGCCTGGTGAGCAAGCTGTGTGGATTTTTCAAGCTACAAAAAACATGCCCAAGGTTGCCAAAACCAGTGACCTACATTTGAGAGTAAGTAAAAGATCTCAAAATTTAAAAAGGGACAGGGAATCAAAGTATTTTGACCATTGTGAAAGATTCTAATTAATATAGCCCTGACAAAGTGTTGCACTGAGAGCAGCTGGCATGTAGTACAAGGGACGACAGTGATCTGGAAGTGTAGCCCAGACAATATAGATGGGTACACCTAATATGCAGGTGTTTTGTTTTATGGTGCTAGTGAAATAGCACTTTATGAAGCAGCTACTCCCCCAGTCTTCTGCTGAAACTCTGCCGTGCTAGTTGCTTTGTGAAATGCTGCTCTCCTCCCTTCCCCCACTCCCACAGTCCTTTCTCAGCTCAGGAGAGGTCTATTTGCAAACTACACAAAAGGATTAGTTGTTTCAACTTTTTTCTGTTTTCCTGTTTCCAAGCAGGCTCAATCGTGTCTCTTTTGACCGGCCTCAACAACATTTTATTTAAGAATCTACTCCCTTCCCCCAAGACCAAGAAACCAAGCAATTTAGCTTGACATGAGCATGGAATCAAAACAGAATAATTAAAATACACATTAGTTTTATGTGCTGCTTCTGCAGTCCTGCATCTCCGAACTGAACGAGTATTTTCTGCACTTCTATCTCTAGATGTTGCAACACAGGAGAACTTGCATTAACTGAGCTATGAAACAACAGGTTTTAACAGTTACTCTTTTCCTAGATTTACCCCTGGCAAATTCTCTGATCTTGGACACATCATTCAGTTTATATGTTAGCTTTCTTAACTGTAAAACAAGTATAATGCATGCCAGAGCATCATAGAATATATTTAAAGTATCAAAACTAAAAGAGACTTTGAAAAGACTGGCTCTAAGTATTAACTACTATTTTCATAGAATCCAGACTTCACTTCACTACTACAAGGAAAAAAAATCTCAACTGTATCAAATTTAGGACAGTGGTTGGCATGTATATGCTTCAGCAGTTCAAAAGAAAAGGTATTTTTAAAATGCACATGAAATAACTGTATTTAACAGAAAGTCATCATAAGTGTTTTAGAGCCATGAGTCTTTCTAATAAAAGCATCTGATTTTGTACTAGGCTACAATGGCTCTGTAAGGGCTGCCAGGATTTATCACATAGAAATCCATGCACTAAAGGAGGAGTGGTTGCCCAAAGAGAGTGTGGTACTTTAGAAATATTAGGGTTTATATTGTTAATAATGCGTATTTGTGCAGTTGGGTTTTGCAGCTTAGCTTGACACAATATTGTAATATTACCCATTCCCTCCAACAGGCCTTTGATGTGGCACTTCAAGGGCAGATCCATAAACAGCACCACTAAGTGTTCAGAAGTGGTCAGATAAAAAGCGCTCAGGTCCAGAACCTGCATCAAACCTCAAAGCCACTGTGACATCCAGCACTGCATAGAGCTGACTTGCAGCCCATCAAAGTCTAGTTGAGTATTTTGTGCACAACCTGATTCAGTAGCAAGTTAAGAGCATGAAATCATGCAGCATCCCAGGCACAGAATTGTTAACTTACAACAGAGTTTTCCACTGTAAGGTTGTCTGAGATACCAGCAAAAGACATCTGAGAAGCATTCACTGACCCATGCAGATTCCAGGAACAAGGCCACATGAAAAGGTGTTTGCATCCCAGGAATCAGCATAGCTTAGTAACTGCTCTTTGTGAACATTTATCAGGGCAAGATCTGTCTTCATGATGTTGCAGTATCTGCTTTAAATTCTGCACAGCCATAGTTGAAGAAAAAAAAAAAGGGGGGAGGGGGGGGCAAGGAAAGAAAGAATGGAGAGAAAGAAAAAAAAAATCTCTAATCATCTCTGCATGTTTTATCTTAATTGCCAAGAAACAGGATCTTGAGTGACAAATGGCAGCCTGGATGAATAATTAAATAATCCTTTACTTTCAGCAACTGAAAGACCTCTGTGTGACTCTTTAACCTAGGAAATCAACTGTTTTAGAAAATAAGCTCAACAGTCTTTCAGTGGTAGGCTATGTTGCAAATAAAAAATTTAAAAAAAAAAAAAAAAGCTCAAAGAAACTCATGCAATAGTTACAGAGAAGAACAAGATTCCTGCCTACTGAAAATATACAAGAATTACTAAATACAACATCATTATACAAGTTGTATGCAGAACTGTGACCCTATTAGTTGCATCAAGAGGAAAGGCTGGTGACACACTGTCACAAAATATTTCAAAGCAAATTAAGGTATCAGTAAATCACGTTCAATTTGCCATTGCCATATGTAGATGTGCCTTGTAGTTAGAAAACCAAAACCACAAAAGCTGTTTGAATCTGAAGGCTAAGTGAAGAACTCTTAAGTAAAGGCAATGTCCTGGAAGAGCTGAAGCACAAACAACAAAAGGCCAAACATTTTCAGTCAGAGGACAAAACCATTGGAATCTAAAGCAGCAAAAGATTAATGGATTTCTGGGGACACAGAAGAACAGAAAGCAAACATTCCAATTGAACTGTTTCAGACTAAGGATGTTGTACATTTTTCTAACCTATCCAGCTCTACAGGCGTCTGTGATATTGAACCCACAGGAAAAAACATCCTGTCATGTTACAATACTGGTTCTCTATCCTGTTGTGTACATCAGCATATACCACTAGCAAGAATTCAGAGACATTAAACCAGGACCAAAGCTTTGTTGCAAGGAAGATACACTGCAGCAAGAAACAAGAAGAGGCTCAGCTGTGTGCAGACCTTCCATGACATGCATGCCAGAAGGTAATATCAGAAGAGAGTCAAGCACCAATCTGTCTTTGGGGATATTCTCAAACAAGAGGAAATATCTTAATCCCCCTGAAGTCAAGAGAGATTTTTACCACTGATTTCAAGGAATGAGTACCTTAGTTTCTCATAACTAGTAGTGTTGTCTATGTCCAGTAAATGGGGAAAAAAAAATTAAATCCTACACCTGATTCATATCAGATAAAAAGCTGGTTTATACCACTCCAGCAGTGTACACTCCATGATCATTTGCAATATCACAAGCCGGAAAAGCCAGGCTCAGGATAATGTATTTTTCCCAAAGGTATACTTTTTGATTAAAACAAAGTGCTACTTTCCTGCATTAGAAAACCTCAGCTATGCAGTATTCAGTCAGCTCTCATTTCTTTGCATGCTAACGAGCTTCTCCCTTTGAGCTAGCTATGGGTTTTCCTTTCTTACAGTGATCAGTGGGTTGGTTAACAACCCACCTTGGATCAGCATCAATCTATTGAAATGAAGGTGTTAATTGTAGAATACAAATTGAATCCATAGCTGGTAAGCATACATCAGACAGACTGGTCAAGAAGTCTACTGTGGGAGTATTACATATGTCAGTATTCTGGGAACACCACTACCACTTCCCTAGAGCACTGAGGCCAGTGAAAGGAAAGTATGTAAAATATTCAGATTAAGGAAGACACCGAAGATAAGTCTATGACAACATACCACAGTCAGTCAGACACACCAAACTGAACTGTCCTAGACTTGTTTCTGTTTGTATATGTTGAGTGAAATATGGAAATATTAAAAAAAAAAAAAACAAACAGATAAACAAACAGAAAAACCAAGAGTAAACCACCAAAAACCACTTATTAAACTAATTGATAGCTGAGCTATGGCACACAAGTATTCTATGGGGCTTCTAGGCTTCTGTTGCCCTAATCAGACACAATCTTCAAAATATGCTCATCTGTTTTGCTGCATTTCTTCAGTTTGATAGGAGGACTGCAACCTAAAGTGAGCTGTCAAAATAGGTGCCTCTGCCCTTCTGCACTTTTCAGAGGCCATTAATGAACTTCAAGATGGTCAGGTGGCACACTCCCAATTTCGCTCAAAGGTGATGAGCAGCTTTGTAATGGTTGTTAGTGCAATCCTTGGCACTCTATGTTCTGTTTAACAAGTTCCACCCAGACAGCAGAAACAGAGGAGCTCATCTACCTTGTTCTCTCTTCCCTGAACAACATATAGAGGTGCCCTTGAACGAGTTGAGAAGAGGTTAAAAGTCTTTGGGCAGACATTCCTTCAAGTATCAAGATATTTCCCCAGGTCTGAGACAGGCATAGATGCTAAGGCCACAACTATTTTGGCTTTAAGGGCAAACTCTGTGTTCATGTCAAATTCTTGAATGGCACTGCTTGACACTAAATGTTTCCTGATACTCTGAACCAGGTGGAAGAAGCAGCCTTTTAGCACTGCTTCTGGAAAGCATTATTTTATGGCATTTATGACTGCCATTTTGTAGTCATAGTGAATGGCCTGCAGTCATATGTTAGGCACCAGTGTTTTAATAAAAATTAAACAGCCACCCATGCATGGCACACTGTCAGGAAGTCAGGTGTACAGCACTGGATGCATGCTCCCATTGTTCTTTGATAGGATCACATAGACCTGGGCAAAGAGTTTGAGAGCTATTGCAAACATGCCATACATATACCAGGTATTCGATGTTGCAGAATTTGCAGCCAACTTATTCTGCCAACTATAAGAATCCTTCTGGATCCCCCTCCAATATCACTAAACAAGAATGACTCATGCATGCCCAGTGTTGCTCCGGCATTCCTTGGATAATCATCACTACAGTAACACAAGGTGATTTAGCTCACTGGGTCCAAAGCTGCTGTGTTTAATTGATTTTGCTTTTGGTGGATTGTTTTTCATAAAGGTTTTGTTCTCAGAATTACAGCATGAACTTCTGAACTCAAGCTGGACATACATAAATTAATAAATTCAGTGCACCCTCAATGACTTCTTCAGTTCTCCACTTTATTCCTGTCACAAATCCTGACCCTCCACATTTGCTGCCAAAGGAAATTTGGAACACTGATGACCTTGATCACATCTCCATTCCTGGTGTGAATTTTGGCTTGCATCATCCAATCTGTTCACAACACCAAAATTTAACAGAAACATCTCCCTCACTGGGAGGGAGGCATCCATCACAAACTTTTCCTTTCCTCTCTAGCTTCAAATTGTCACTGCCGTCTCGCAAGTAGCAGCTAAGGAGTAGGATTTTTGCAAGGAAACTATATATATATAAAGGAGTTAAAGCGTAAGGAAATTACTCACACAATCAGTAACAGATGCTAGTTGATTCACATACCTTCATTGTGCTTGGCCATTAGAGGTGTCTGCCTTGCTCTGCAACTGTTTGTGATATCTCATTCATATGGTAATAATTTAATTAATGATGAAATAAAGGCAACCTAATCAAACATGAAAAATCAGAATCAAAATTTTGGCCTGTGTAAGTGTGGACAGCTAACTTACAGGCAGGATGCAAGGTGAGAGGTGAGAACTACAGGAGAGTTTTGCTCAGGAACAAGTGGCTGTCCCACCGCCTCTCTGCAAGCGCCCCCCAACCACTCCCTTGCTGGTACTTTCATGCATGTAGTGCAGATGGAGAAGAAGTGCCACAGCAGCAGGGACTGCTGGCTCCCTGCTTCATGGTTGCCTGAGGCTGAGGAAGATGCTGGGGTGATGGAATGCCCAAAAAAAGCCAAAGCTGACAAAATGGCAGGCTGTCCTGCCAGGCTCTGCTCAGGCAGCTGGCTTCCCTTCCCCCTGTGCCTGGAGCTGCTTCCCCCTGCCTCCACCAACACTATTTGCTCCTCTCTGGCATGGCAGGAACAAGCTCACAGGCAGTCCCCACATCTGCATCCAATGAGAGGCTTGTGTAAAGTTGGCCATGAAGAGTCATCCAGTGTCTAGCTGCCCGTGGAGAGCTGTCCTGCTTGTAAATGTCTGTCTTACTAGTCTAAACCTGTGAGAAGGTTTGGATCCACATCTGAGCTTTATGACAGTTCTCAATTATCCAAGTGCTCAGATAATAAAAACAAGCAGCAACAAGAGCAAAAACCAGTCCTCCAAATTTTCCATAAGGTTGTTCTGCTTTCTCTCTGTCCTTGCCAATCCCTGTAGGAAAAAAAAAATAAAACCAACCAACCAACCAACACCCACACACAATGAATACTAATACTACTACTACTAATAAATAAAACACAAACACAACAAACAAACAAGAAACAAGAGAAGGAGAAGAGGGTGTGTGAAAGAGTTTCAGGAGAACTTAAGTTCAAATTTCAGTTCAAAGATTTAGGTCACTGTATATCACTCTTTCAACCATTCTTAATTTTTAAATTCTCAAATACTGTAAAATAAGGCCATTTACCACTTGTCTCTGAAAAGATAGGAGTAACAGTGAAACAGGGTGTGCTATGAGCAAGTGCTGTACATGCTGCTCTTTACCTCAAAGTTACCCTATTACCATCAAAGAAATTATTTGGCCCACGTTTTGTTTAATATTATTTTGCAGTGTCATACTGAAAGTCTACTAACAGAGTTAGTGGAATAGGCTGAAGAAGACAGCCTTTAAAGAAGCACTGTATTGTCCTTACAGTCTGAATTAATGACACCACAGTTTTTATAAAACTGGTGACAAAACAGCTACACACCCCTAGAGGACCAGATCCAGGATAATAATTTCTGGATTTTGTTTGCATCTCCCCACCTATGCCTTTATTCCTGCAACTGTAGAGGAGATCAGATGGGAATGGTGAGAAAACACACTGTTATCTTCCCACTTGGCTTGGTTTCCAGTTTCAGCTACGAAAAAATGCCTGTTTTCTGATGTTCATGTAAACATTAAAACTTCTTAAGAATTCTAACTCTGAATGAAATTTCAAGACACAAAACATATGCAAAATGCAATTTCAGAGAAAGAAACTGACAGTTTGTATCTAAAGTAAGTCCTGGTCCTGCTAAGCCAACAAGTGGCTGTTGAAGAAATTTAGTTGTAGAGCCCTGCAGGGGATGAAGCTTGGTACTTAACTGTGGTGGAAAGATGACTCAGCTGAGCAGTGAGTCATAGAATCATAGAATTGTTTTGGAGAAAGCTAAAGTACAGATAAAGTTCTTTATCAGAAAAGGCTGGATGGTAGGAGGTTTTTGTCCTTGATTGAAAACCCTAACAATTTGCTGATTATGAGTTTGTAAGCACTCTCAAGATAAAATACTTCAGCAAATAAGATCTTCAATGTGGTTTTCACCTATATAAAGAAAACAGACAAATGAACAATCATGGATTTCATGAAATCCCAAGAACTACATAGAAGAATATGAAATCTTTAGAAAGGTCATTAAATTTGTTCTTAATATTTTTTTTTAAGTCTCATTTTTAAGTGTGTTTTTGTAGCCAATAACATGTATCATGATGTGTTAACAATAGAATATATAGTGTTAGTCCTTCTGTTGCTACCAGACAGTATTGGCATGCAGCTTTACTGTTGGGTGATTTTGCTCTCCCTTCCCAGTTGTTCACAATGTGCCTGCTAATATGCTAAATGGTGTGCACTGAACATGTGTAGTCTCTCCTCCCTGGACTCATATCAGCTGGCAGCCCATAAGCTTCCCAAACCACTTCTCCACTGTCACTGTACCAAGAAAATACTTCTGTGCACTTTCTGTGATTAAGTCTGAAAAGTGATTATAGGAACTTTAGCAGCTGTTTAATTTCATTTATTTCCTCACCTGCAAGTGGTGTCTTACTCAGCATGCAGGAGTAGTGGATGTGCATAGAGGCATGAGACATAAGGCACAACACAGCCTTGAACACAAGTAAAGCTGTTCATACAAGCTAACTCCGAAATTCGCCAGTCACTGGAAACAGGTTATCAGTCAGTGAGTCCACTGACACATCCAGGGCCAGTCAAGTTTTCTGGTATGAATTCCAGGCGAGCAATAGTTAAGCAGACAGTGTCCTGATGAAGTATCTCAGCTATTTCATAAAGACTTTGGGCACCCAGCTATCATGTGAAGTTTTGTCTGTTAGTCTCATAATTTAAAGGAAGTTTAAACAAGAAAGTATGTTAAGGTCCACAGGCTAGCTTTGTGACACAAATAGCACTAAGAAAGAAAAAAAAAATCCAATCAATAGGAGCAGGCTCTGACCTTAGTCCTGAGAAAGCTCAAAACCACTGAGAGTACTGAAGTTGAGAAACCTGACTGTGGCAGTTTCTTGTAATAACTGGAGCAAACAGATTTTTAGTATCTTTCAATCTCCATGCTAAGTGCTTTATCCAACATATATTCACAGAGGGCTGTACAGTAAGGCAGAACTGAGAGAACAGGGGCACAAGAAGACACAGAGCCAAGGGGGAAAGTGTTGAGCAATCTTGTTATATGCAGCCACACTGTGAAGATCCACTCCTGTTAGAAGTGATGAAGTGATGCAAGATTCAGAAAGTTCCTTTGAAAGGCTACTCCTTAAACACACGAAAACAAACAAGGACACCCTTGGGAAGTCCGGGAGCATAGGACAGACCTAGAAAAGCACTATTGATTGGTATGCGTCTCTCAAGAGGTGCTTTATGAAGGTCATGACCAAAAAAAAAGCCTCTTAAAAGGTACAAAATCTTAAAATAACTTTGCAATTTGAAAGCCTGAGTCACACATTCCAAATACCAAGAGCTAGTAATGTTTCATGTGTAGGCAACTAAACAAACGCACAAGTTTTGCAGGATTTCTATAGGTTCCAGATATGAATCATAGAATACTTTGGGTTGGAAGGGACCTTCAAAAGTCATCGAGTGCAATCCCCCTGCAGTGCATAGGGACATCCTCCACTAGATCAGGTTGCTCAGAGCCTTGTCAAGCCTGACCTTGAATATCTCCAAGGATGCGGCCATCTCCCCAGGCAGTCTGTTCCAGTGTTTCACCACTCTCATAGAAAAGAACTTGCTCCTAATATCCAATTTAAATCTATTCCTCTCTAATTTAAAACCACTGCCCTTCATCCTATCACTACAGACCTTTGTAAAGAGTCCCTCTCCAGCCTTCTTTGTAGGCCCCCTTCAAATACTGGAAGGCTGTTATTTGGTTCCCTAGAACCTTCTGTTCTTCAGGCTGAACAACCTGAACTCCTTCAGCCTGCCCTTGCAGGAGAGGTGTTCCATCACCGCAATCATCTTCATGGTCTTCCTCCCACTCCATGGACCCACTCCATCAGGTCCATGTCCTTCCTGTGTTGAGGGCTCCAAAGTTGGATGCAGTAATCCTGATGCGGTCTTACCAGAGCAAAGTGGCAGAATCATCTCTATCTGCTAGCCACATTTCTTATGGTGCAGCCCAGGATGCAACTGGCCTTCTGGGATGCAAGTGCATGCTGTCTGCTCATATTCAGCTTCTCATCCACCAGAACTCCCAGGTCCTTTTTCACAGGGCTGCTTTCTATCACCTTACCCCCCAGTAGGTATTGATAATGAGGATAGTTCTGACTCAGGTGCAGGACCCTGTACTTGAATGCTATCTGAAATAATTACAAAGAACTTGAGCTAGAGTCTAATTTTCACAAGCATGTAGAGAAAACATTGAAATACAATTTTCTTAATTTTACCACCCTATAACTTCATTTATACAACACTGCATAGAGTTGCAGTGTTGCATAAAAAGAAGAGACTGCAGTCTTACTAGGAAAAGAAATAGGCTTCTGCTGAAGCAAAGATCTATCACTAAACACCATCCTATAGGAAAAATTATTTTCCTTTTAAAAAAAAAGAATTGCGTACAAGGAGAAGAATTTAAGAGATTATCCCTTGTTTACAATGGGCTAAAATATTTAAAAATCTAAGTGTGTTCCTTTTCCTTCCATGGTTATATATAAACAAAGCTGTTAGGGGAGAATCATGTACTCTATTGTTACCTACAGAAAAAAAATGTGGAAAAGGATTAATCCTTAATGAGAATAAAACTGAAAAGGCAAAACCTGCTCAAAGCAAGTCCCCTGGGGAGACTTACTGCTTCAGAAATACATGATGGGAATAAGTTTAGACAACAGTTAATCATGAGATGCATGAAAAATTGATTACACCTTGTTCCAAACCACTTGTTTTCACTACCGACATAAATCAAGGCAAAACAGCAGCTTAGTAAGTCTTGGAAAACAATGAAAACATGAAAACAATGCTGGAAGAAACTGGCAGAAAAAGTTACCAGAGAAGGTTGCCTTCAGAAACACAACCAAAATAAGGTAGGCAGTCTGATAATTTTTGTGGCCAAATGTATCTTAATCTTGATGTAACAGTTTAGCGACAGAGATCCTTATTATTCTATTAAATACTCGTTCCAACTCACATTTATTTGAAAAGCCTAAAATGAACTGATTTTGCTGCAAGGTGAGTAGGTGAAATGGAAAGCGTTTATTCATGTAAGGGTAGGAGTCGTGAAAGAAGCAGTAATTTTATCACAAAAAGCATTTGCTCCCAAACAAAGACATACTGTTGAATGTGAAGTCCAGACTACCTGGTTTAACAAAATGGTCATTTGATTTTAAAAGTACTTCTGCATCACACTTATGGAAAGATATTTTTCTAGGTTTGATCTGTGGTTGCTACTCTTCATGTCTTTGAGGACAATGTCCCTCTACTAGACAACACACATCTACCAATACTATTAGAAAACAGATGAAAAATATCTGATTTGATTTGGCAGGAAAGCCGGGAACTTTACAATTATTCCTTTTATTCATACACTAGCCTTCTCTCCATTAAAAACTGCAATTTCCCCCCTTCCAAGTAGTCACAAGCTTTTCATAAAACCACACAAAACATTTAGCAGATAATGTGACTAAGCTGCCTTTGAAGCAGAGAAGCCTATTTCAAATGGTTAAAGTCCATGCCAAGACTGATTTTCCTGAAACCCCTTGTGCTGCAGCTGAGCCCATCTGTCATCTTTTCTTCTAAGTGCCAGTCTGACAACACAAGAAGTCAACCAACCAGTCAAAGCTTGCAGAGGGCAAGTGGGTGCCTGAAGCACCACTGGTCCCCTGACACAGGCTGAGGGAAAGGTATCTCTGTCTGCCAGACTTGGCAGCCAGCACACATGCCAATGGCCATGCACAGACCCTTTGGGTCAGAACTGTTGCTTCCCTTCAGAGGTTTAGGCGTTCCTACAACTTCCCACCACACAAACAGGGAGAAGAGATGTATGGGCATTTGCCAGACAGCAAAGTCCCCTCATCCATCAGGTATTCTTGCCTCTGTTTTTCCAACAGATCTCCTGTCACAGAGCGGACACAATCTCTCTCTTTTGCAGAAGCTCTCACTCCACAGGGAAGCTGGGCCTTACACAACTGCAGACATGCAGAAATCAACAAAATGTCATTTGGGCACAAATCAAAGAGAAACTCCATGAAACATCTGAAACAACACCAGATAGAGACTGGCATGTATTTTGGAGTCTCTAATGAGCATAATTTCATTAAGGATGCAAGACCTAGTAAGCACAGAAAGGAAATAATCAGACACTATCACAACAGGAAACACACAGAATCCTGCCTAAATTGGAGCTGGCTGGGAAGTGAGATATTGTCAGGACCCCAGTGTTTCAGATGCTCTAACACTGCCAACTACCTTGAGGAAGCATGGCATATTGGGGGGGGGGCAGAATTAAGGATAACGGTTTATTTATTTCAAAAGAAACAGTCTAAATCCTTGACATGCATATCCTACAACATGTTATTTTAGTGAGGTGGACAGAAGTAGCAGCACGCCAAGTTAAACGATGGCTTCATTTACCAATAAGTATTAACACACAAGCATACATCTCTCTAGATGCACCTGTTTTAACTCTGCGGATATGCATACCTTGCTGAAGGTGTTCTGGCTTAATTTGCACAGGCTACATCCTTACCTTCATTTTCACTTCTTTTATGGTCCTCTGTCAAACTATTACATTACAAAGAGAGCACAAATTTGCTTTGAAATTTGTGGTGAATTATATTTTTTTTCTTCCTAAGTCTGGAGTACAGAACAGGGGATCATGTTACTGTCAGTTTATATAATCATCTATAATTTATGAATGGTACTGGACTTGAGTTGGTCCTATCTACAGGTCAAAACAAATGGACTTACTCTTCACAGTTTTCCAAATGGTATTGGCATTCTTCGTCTGTGCTGGACCAGTTTTGTTCTAGCATAGCATTTTCCAAAACATTCCCATTCCTGCCAATGTAGTCTCAGGTCCTTGATCTTAGCCGTCCTGGAAACTTGTGTGTTTCACAGCACACAGCTCTGTTCGGCTTTGATCCAAAACTTTTGGGCAACCTGCCTGCACTAGTTCCTCTCCCTCTAGCTCCTTGGGAACTGACCTATTTCTCTTCACTGGCGTGACATGGCCGAGAGTCTGCAACAAAACTGAGTCGTCTCCTAAAGAAAGATATTCAACGACATCTTTATAGGAAAGCACAGGTAGTAGAGCACTAACTAGATACTTGCTAAACCTCTTCTATAATTTACTTGGTAATGCCCTATCTCATGTCCCCTTTTTCTTATTCTATGTCTTCATGCTAGAGAATTATGTTGATTTATAATTTACTGTACAATCAAAATAAAAAATTAAACACTAAGGAACAAACATATCTGACAAAATGAAACCATAAAATGACTGATATTTCTCAGTTTGAGTCAGTGTGAACATGGGCATTTCTAAGTAGAAATAAAGCAGTAAAAATGAAAACACGCCTCCTGAGAGACTGTGTTGCTCACTGGAAGTCAGGAGAAAAGACATATTTTACCATTTAGAAATCATGCTGCTTCCATAATTTGAATCGGAGAACTTACTGTGCAGACTCTTGGACATGCAGATAAATACAGATGTAGATACGTATTTTTTTTCATGTTCCCAGTGTGAAATAGCAAGGCTCAGTGTATTTGAGCTGCATACATAAGGCTTATTATGTAAGTGACAACTATAATATTAAACTGAATAGAATTATTATATAATTCAAGAAATCTAATTGCTACTGTGCAGGAAATTCATCTTCTAACAATACACAGCAAAAGCTGTCTTAGTCACTAAACAGAAATCCACCCCCTTATAATTTTCTTTAATTTTCAATTTTATAAAAATGGTCTTAACTCCTCCTATAGACATCAGCACTTAACTAGTCAATCAATCAACAGAATCAATCACCATACCTGCTGTGTCCATTGCTATTCCCTAAATAAAAAGTAAGTACAGGAAAACATGTACTGACTAGAATCCACTAAGAGCATATTAAAAAAACCAAATCAAAACAAAAAACACACAAGAAAAGTATTCTCATAACTAAAATGAAATACCTTTTTGAAAACTGTTAATGAAAATTATTCTATCAAAGGAAAAAGGAAAGTTGCAAAATTACAAGCAAAAGATGTTAATTCAGTGACGAAAATAATTTGAATTCAATATTTCTTTTAAAATAAAAATCCAGCTCCTGGTAACTCTTTACATTCATTATTGTCAAAACATCTTGCCAAAGAAATCAGTATCATTATTCTTACTTCAGAGACGGTGAAGCTGGAAAGATCTCAGCAATATCAGAAATCTGCAGATCTGCAGAAAGGCCAGGAAAGGAGCTTTCATCATTCATATCCAATGCAGCACTTTGATTTTAGACCTAACCTTTGCAATGGGAGCAAAGACCAATTTCTAAATAGTCTGAAATAATATCAAATATTGAATATAGAACTTTATATTCTTAAGTTTGATGCTGTACTGTTCTCTTCACTTAAAAAAACAGAGAAAAATAATCTGCAAGAAAGGGAAATACAAGAGTATTAAATAGATTTTCTATCTGTGTGTAATTTAGTGCCTTTCCCAGATTCCAACCACAAACAAGAAGAATCATGACAGTCATTAGTCAGCTGTGCTCCTCTCTTCATCTATAGATTTAATATTTCCTTACAGAGAAAACACGACTGACCAGATTCAACTGAGAAATGTGAAAATTATGATACAAATCCCTCACAACACATGGTGGGTTTCTATTTATCCATGATAATAAGACAAAAATGTTCCATGCAGGTGCCCCAGAAGTTTGCACATGCCTCTGGCAGGAATTAGGAATATGCACCCCACTGAAGCATATCTCTAAATCATTTAAGCAGGACCTGAAATACAACTGGAGATGCCCTCCTGTATAGGTGGAATCAAGCCTATCATGGGAAGGAAAGCTGTCTCTCATTTTGGTTTTGTTTGTCAGGCAATATCCAAAACAATCCTTAGTTTAGAGGATTGGGAGCACCCCACACTGCAAAGAGGTGAACATCACAGGGACTGTTGTGCAGGTCCTCATAACCACCTCAGTAAAAAAAAAGGTACTGATGCAGCCATTATCTAGTTGTGAGAACAGCATAGGGCATTTTCACATCAATGGGCTGCACATTACCTGTTTTTTTGTTTGTTTGTTAGGTTTGGGGATTTTTTTGTTTGGTTTGATTTTTTTGGTTGGTTGGTTGTTGTTGGGCTTTTTTCTTTTGTTTTGGGGTTTTGTTTTTTTCTTTTTTGTGTTCATGGCAGAAGTTCGTGCCAACAATCAGCATGCACAGGACTTCTGAAGTCAATAGCACCTCAGTTTATGAGTCATCACAGATGTAAAACAGACTCTTACAATCTCCAAAACCTGCCTTCTCTTGAAGGAAATCCTGATTGTATAACTATATACAGAATCATCTTTTCAAAGTGTACCATGTATTTTTTCCACATCCTGGCAACAAAAAGGTTACTTTCCCATTAAAAATTCTAATTCCCATATGACACAATCATCAACGATTTAGTGGAAGGCATAGTCAAGGGGATGGCACAAGGAACGGACAATTCCCCTCCCATAAGAAAAGCAGTTTCTATATTTCCCAGAAAACATTTCCTCAACCAGCACATATTGCAAATAGGTTTGCTTTAATGTTTTAATACAATGCAGTAATTTGAGATAAATGTAACACTCAGAATATCTTCATATTTGACTCTTTAGGTAGGCCAATTCTGCTACTCTGGTGAACTGATATAAGTCCTGGGGCAAATCTTTTATAGTCAGAGCCTTGAAAACTTTATTGAACTACTTTATGCTTTGTCATAGACATTGTAGCAATCATAATGAAGGTGCTGTCCGGAAATGAGTAACATGAAAGTGTCTACACAGTTACTCAGAAACGCACTGTAGCTGGACCCAACACCAACTCCATTTCTCCTTACCTTCTACATCTTTAATGGTAGCATGTTAGACCAAAGGATGCCAGATATCATTAACTAAAAAGGAACAGGTTATGGTAATGTGTCAGTTCCGCTGGAAGACACACAAAGGCAGTTAGATTTAGACACATTTTCTTTTTATGCCAGTGAAGGCTGTGATTCAAAAAACAAATCCATGTATCACATCCTGACCTTGCTGCTGGGCAGGGTATCCTGCTACAGGGTGGAGCATTAAATTGTTCAAGAAAAGTACTGGCTGGCAGCCAATGGAAATTTCATGTTTTATGGATCACACTTCTATTCTACCATAATTCATCAGCTTCAGCAGCCTCTGGTGATGTCTATATGTGGCATGTGCCACAGGATATATTTTTTAACGCAGTAAAATCTGTCCACAAAATATTTTGTCCTTTCTAACATGTTCAGTCTAAGCTTAGCTAGAGGCAAGAGGTTCTACAAGCAGCTGCTGCAGTTCAATGGTAGTTATGAAGAAGATGGAGCTAAATTCTTCCCTTAGTAATAAGCAGCATAACATGGAAAAACAAAATGCAAGTGGAAATAGAGACTTGGGAGATTCAGGCTGGGAATTTGAGAGGAACTAACTACATAAATAAATATATAATCAATCAAACAAACAAATAAATTACATCTCCATAAGAGTTTACCCTGGAGAACCTGGTAGAATTTAAATAATCATCCTTGGAAGATTTCAGGATGCAGGTAGGCAAAACTAGAGCTGGCCCAGTGGCAAGCACTCTGTCTCAAGAGAGTTGCAGGACTGCATGTCCTTTCCACCCAACATCCTTATGACTCCACAAGTTTATGTATTCTCAGTTAGCATTTCTGATCAGTCTCCAGCCTGAATTAGAAAGTCTTTCCTATCTTCAACAGTGTCAAAAATCCAGACATGTTTAGACACCTGTCTACAAGATACAGCAATATGCATTCTCAGACTGCAACACACTGGTCAATAAGTATAAAATCAGAGTCTCAGCTGTTAATCTGCAAAGTTTCAAAATCTAGATTAATACAGATAATGAATAAGATGCTGAAATAAAGATGACAAGCAACACTTTGTTCACCTGACATAATGGAAAAAGACAAAAGCTTCTACAATCATCAGCCTGAATCTGTGAAATGAATTTTCTTCAACCAGCCTTAGAATCCACCTTGTCGCCTTTTGCTCCACATTAAGAATTGGACTTTCTCACCTTCCCTAATACATATGTACATTTAAAGACGAAAAATCACCCTCAACCCAAAGCCTTCCCTTACACATTTTCTGCGCTAATGAAGAACAGAATAAATGCATATGATACTAATACACAGAAGGCATTTTGATATTATAATAATGAACATAATATTAGTATAGGTTTAACATGGGTTCTTATTTTTTCTTTATATTTAAATATTAGATTATCCCCTCTTTTATCATGTATTTGTTCAATTCCAGGACTGGATGAGAAGCCGGGGTGCATATGCAACTTCATATTCTTTTAAACCAACTAATCTTGTAACTATGTGCCACTGAATGTGCTTTCTAGTGCTGAAAGCACTTTCTTTCAAATGCACCAAGACAGACATTGTGCTGCTCTGATCAAAATCAAGAGTTGCAATTCCATTAAATTTGGAGCATGATTAAGACTTCTGTGAAAAGCTCACATATGAGAGAGCCATGTACTATAAAAAGGTAATCCTTTGCGGGGGTGGCAGGGGGAAGTAATTTATAAAAATCTTCCAGTGAATAAAGAAAATAAACACTATTGACTTCAGTAATTATTTAACAAGTTTGATGGCTGAAAGTAAATAATTCTTGGGCGAAGTTTCTAGGATGAAAGGCTTGACCTGTGCTCAAAAGTAAGAGTAGCAAGCTGACTGACCTTATGATACCATGGTTTCATTTCAGGAGCTCTTTTCCACCCCCTCCCCAAAGCTTTTTTCTGAATTGCATGAATATTTCATGACTAAGTGTGCACACTATGGCAGACAAAGAGCTAATAGATTAGTAATTTGACCTACTATTTATTTGAGGTGCCCCAAACATGCAATGAAAGAGACTCTGATTTTTCTTTAGAACAATCATGAAATGGAATATGGTTGATTCTTGAAACTTTATCTTTACTTTAGCTGAGCTAATTGCACTGGGTATAAGAGGTAAAGAGTATTATAAGAGTTCACATCTGAGAATGAAAGGAAAGCATTTAGCAACAGTCAGACATGATAGAGCAGTCAATCACTGCAGTAAAACACTGAACTGTACTACCTAAAAAGCTTATTTATACTGCTTGTGCTAAACTTCAGCAAAGTATTAAAAACAAACAAGCAAGCAAACAAACCACCAAGCAAACAAACCACCACAAACACTGAAAAAAATAGTGACATCACATTTATACTGTGGATGTGCTAGGGAGCTCTTCAGTTGCATAGATTTTTTTCCCAGATTATGAATATCAGTTATGCTTCATGACATGCATAAACTGTAAAGCATTTCTTGGAAATCATCTCTAAAGATCAAATTATGACTGAGGGATCTTGCTAGTGAAAAATGTTAATAGACAAAGTGGTTTTGAAAAACTAACAGCAAAAAACAAAGACTTCATTCATCCATTTCTTTCCTGCCCTCAGAACAAAAAGCACTAAGGAGGACAGGTGAAGTAGTAGACTGGAATGGAAGGAAAACATCTTACTATTGAGCCATTTTTATGCATTTAAAAGGTGCACAAATTCATGTAAGTACACTCTGAAGCAGGAGAGAACATTAAAGAGAGCAAAAAGAAAAAAAAAAAAAAAACACACAGAACCCCCCACACACCCAGTATATCATCCCATCGTGCAGCCAACATCCAAGTGTAAAAATTCACAAACAAGATCACACAGCTAGAAACTGCCAAAAAGAGTGTCTGGAAAATGCTGCACTGTGTATCAGACCTGGGGTTGATAAGGCACATTATAGCTTTAGATACCTGTTTTCTGCTCAGAGCAACAGGCTCTGAGGTTAGAGAGCTGCATTCCAGCCTGTTAGTCTTCTTAACTGCTGCATGCCCTGATTGTTATGTTATAGCACGGCATTTGAGATAGGGATGCATCAAACACCCAGCATTCAAAATACATGCAACTGTGGAACAAGTGTGTATCAAGATTGAAATGCTGCATTTGGTGAATCTACAGAATTCATGCAACTACTTTTCTGGACATTAATGACACAAAAATAGTACTATTTCACACCTTCAAATAAATAGCCCTTTAACAACAAGTGATTAGTCTGTAGTCTGGAAGTTACTTACAGTCTCAAGGACAATTAAGTTCAGGGCTTGTTCTTCCTTCTCCCTCATCATTTGTTAACCTGTGCAACAAAAGTTCTTTTGTTATCTTTCAATGCTATGAAAGTAATCTCTGAAGTGTCTTTAATCTTAAACTGGAAACATGGCTTCCCAGATACCGCTGTTGAGGAGGTGGACAGGTTAAGAGCAGGAAAGCAATCGACTGAGAAACAAAAATTATTTACGTTAGCAGACTTTGTTCTCAAGCACCTCTATTAGCCTACCCAACAGAGTAACTGAAGTTAGAAGTAGTCATGTCAAGTAACAATTCTGACAGAGTTTGGCTAGTATTTAAACTAGCTAAACAAAGGCAAAAAGGCAGTTACAGTTAAAATCCTGGGAGTCTCAAAACAATCTCAGTTACTGCAAAAGAAAACTGAGATCAAGTAGTGTAGAAGGTGGCATTAGGTCCTAACATTTTTTCAAATACATATGGGAAAGAAAAGGTACGAGGCAAGGAAAGTAGCTGTCAGTTTGGGGATTGTGCTGGCTCTACTAGACAGACTCTGGAACTAAGAAGTTTTTCTGTCAGTTGCCTTACTTATCACCTGAACATGGACAAGTTATTGCACTTCTCTTGTTGTAAAGTGGTATTATACCATCTCTTTTGTATTTCAAAGGTGCAGCTGAGTGACAGCTGGAAGGAAAGAAGTCAAGGAAATAAATAAGTCAGACTGATCCGGTCAGCAGATCTGTAAGATGAGGGGAAGGTAAAGCTAGTTATTTCTATGCTGGACCTATGATCCTGTGGCTGGCTGAAGCAAGAGGCTGTCAGCTCACATACACACTAACATGGTGGATGCCTCACCAAACTCAACTGAAGTGGGAAGCTGCCATGATGAATAAACAACTCCAAACACCATAAAAATGTGATAGGGACAATAATAATAAAAAGTAATATTAAATAAACCACATTTTCAAACTGTCATTAAACCAATATACCACAAAATATATATCTTGGATGAGAAGAGGGATCCTTTGGATGTAGAATCTTTCTTTAGTCAACACAGCACAATATTTCTCCTGGTGCAAACTCTGTCCCTGGATAGCATTGTGGGTCATATTTTGAAAACCTGGTTCAAAACTGAGACCATCCATCTTTTTTTGTGGCTAACACCATAGCATGATAACTCAGTAGCCCTTGGTGCTCAATGTGGCGTGGGTGGTTGCCATAAATCATGCAGCAGTTCAGCTTTCCCCAGTGCCATTTCACCTGCACCCATCAATCCTATCCTCCTCACAAAAGCTATTGACTTTCACAGTTTTTGTAAGGAAATGTCCAAGTAAACAGTGAGTTCCTTCTAAGCCCCGAGGTTTTGAGCCTGTTTCTAAAGTTGTAGCACTTCATACTTTATTCCTCAAGTGTTTTTATCAATTTCTATTCTATACCTTCTGGTCTGGTCTTGACTTGTCTTGAACATATCATTAAGACAGATTAGTTTCAGCTGTTACAAAGAGATCTAACCAAACTTTCAGAGGAGAGTTCTCAAAAAACAAACAAACAAGCAAACAAAAAACCAGATCAACTATTCAATTTTAGAGTTCATGACTTCACTAATATTCATTAAAATACATTTAAGCTGCAACTCAAACTTCTGTTGACAACAGAATTGTTTAATTATATAATTATATCAGACTATAGAAGTTGTAGTTCTAACAGTAACACCATAATAAATAGCAATTAATCCAAACACTTCCCACAATCCATTTCAGCTTCAAAGTATTCTGCAGATGAGAGTAATGACCCCTTCCTTTGCAGGCAGGAGAACTGAGGTGTTGGAGTGTAGAGCCATTTGTTCAACAAGGGACAATTACAGGTCGTGGACATTTCACTATTATTCCCTAACTTCCTAGTTTTATCTAATGGGCCATTATACTCTCTACAAACAATTCTGAATTTTGATAGTGCTTCCATCTTTAGTAGCTGCAAAAGCTTCAAAAGATCTGTTAGGTACCAAAGAGGCATTCAGTATCTCAGTACTCAGCATTGACTGGAGAGTAATTCCTTCTAATCAGAGGTGTGTAATAAGTCAGATATGTATCAAAGAATAGGTTCTACTCTTTCCTTCTCAGCTGTTAAGTAGTAAATAAAAATTAATACATAATGGGCATACTTCCAACTCCTGCTCCAGAAAGCCTGGAAAACTGCTAAAAGCAGCTAAAGTGAAGAGATCTATGTATCAGGAGCACTCCAGAAAAGTGACCCAACTATGCACTTGCCTTTGATCTCTCACTTCCATTGTCCTGCAAATCCAATTGCATCAACTTATCTTCTATCTTCCTCTATTTAATCTATACTAATGTGTCTGCAACACAGCTGAAGTAAAATCACAGACTAAATGTGGATTTTAGAGCACCATGAAATACTGCTCTGAAAGCATCACTGATTTCCAAAATCAGATTTTCATAATACAAGTAGGAAGCAACAGACAGACGTTTCCCAAGCAGTTAACAGGCTCTGAAGCTCAGTTTTAGTGAAAAGATTTAACAGAAGGCAGAAGGCTCCCTAGTCTCCATTCTTTATCTCTATTTGACAGGAGACATTGTTTTCCTAAGTGACAAAAAGCATATTTTCCCCATTCATTCCCACACATAGTTACGGTTTGAGATTATCAGCATTTTAACTAGCATGATAAGATTTTTGGTTTGTGTTTAATAAACAAAAAGACTGAAATTATATTTCCTGTGCATTTATAATTTGGTTGTATTTGCTATGTAGAAAGACAGCCTTAGCATTCCTTATGTGCTTAGTGTGGAGGAAAGGCTTACGAAACCATGTTTGAGCATGTATCACACCCACGTTCTTACTAACAAGTCTCAGCATCTTTATGACACCCTTTCAGAAGGGCACTCTCAGTTCCCATCAGTAATTTCCTACCTTAGATTCAAATTGTCTGTTTCTTCCAAGGACAATTTGATGCTGAGTTTGGAGGATATAATTAAATCATCATGGTTAGGAGATTAGTACATATGCTTGCATCAAATATTCACTTCCTTTTAGATGCATATAATGTACTTCTGTACATGAAAGGTTTAGATGAAACACGTATTGGTGCTGAAGAACAAAGCACCTCATTAGTTCTCTGAGCACAGTACACTGCAGTTTGTCACTATCCAATGCATTTCTTGCAAGCCTTTGGGTGGGCGATATGGCAATCCCCAAGGCTGCACTGCAGAGAAATATTATTGACATCCAAGCAATACTAGAAACAGAGTATTGCCCTTTTTCCCCCCCCACCCCCCATCGGTATCTCCTTTAGTATTAGAGGTGGAAGGTAAACGAAACAAACAAAAACGCTAGTGAAGTGTCTTCAAGTTAATTTGTTCACAAAATCAATGAGACACTTTTCTGCCTCCTCTAGAATTACAGCTTAACAGACAGTATATTGTAGAGTGAGCTATACCCAACACGTTTGCAATGTGAATTTCTTGCTGTTACTGGGGAGTTCATGAAACATCAATAACAAGAAGGGGGGCAGTTATTGTTGTCGTTTACAAAGTATTTTAACATTAATTTTGTTCAACTGTGACTATTCTAAAAATATCTGCTGTATAAGGAGGGTTTCTGAAATGGAACCCACTGAGTTTTTGTATATAGCATTAAAGTTATGTCAATAACTACAGCACTGATCAGAGTAATCCTCAATGCTGTAAAGGCATCAAGATTTCTTGCAGATGAGACAGCAGCAGAGTCAGGAACTGAAGTTATTAACCTGACTTCAGAGTCCTACAGATACATGTTGCAGACTAATTCCTCTTTTAGCCCTACCTGCTGCTGTGAACTGGAATACACATCTTCTGCAAGGGTCACTCTAAAAGTGCCATGTCACACTTGAAAATCTGGAATCCTGAAAAGCTGTTCTGCTGTATTTCAATTTTCTAGAAGTTGACATACAGAGGAAACCACCATTACTACAACAGGAGATTAATTTCACGGGAGTTCAACATCTGGACTTTCCCGGTAACCTTGAATAAGCTACATTCTCCTGTCTCTGAGCCACCATACAAGATAAGCACATCCTACACTTGTAAGGGTGCTGAGAAGCATTAGTGCTCCTGACACAAAGATCTTGACAGCCCATGTGGCCAAACGCAAATATTATAGGAGAGCACAAATAAATATCATGGGAGCACCACAAAATACCATAGGCCTGCGCGCAGGACATCTTTTTAAACTATCCTTCTTTCAAATACTGCTGTAATTATTTATCAAGCCAGTCTCATTGTTATCTATTTATTCTGTCACTTTCTGCTGTACTCCAGAGGTTTCTATGTATAATCAAGTCACAACTGCATTTTGCTTTGTTTAATAATTGTTTCCTGATTAGTTTTAAAGAAAAACTTACCTCACATCCACACAGACATGTATACAGAAAGAACCACTGTCAACTTTAGTCTCAATATTTTTTTTTAATAAAAGGACTGTTTGGTTATTAAAGAGTGTAAGAAAAGTCATCGCAAAAGAAAGTCAAACATCCCAAGGCACAGAAAATACCAGAATTTGGATTTCCTATGAACAGAAGTGTTCAAACAATTTTCTCCTCATGCAGCCTACTTGTGAAATCCTCAGGCATCAGGAAGTTCTGAAGTCAAGTGTGAAGGATACACTAAAGTGGAAGAAGTGTTACATGGTGAGTCAGACAGGCACAGATAATGAAGTCCTGCTTCCTGAGAGCCTTGCCCACATGTAGAGGTTCAAAATTGACAAAGGTGGCCCACAGGCCAGAATGACAAGCGCACAGGCTAAGGACAAGCTGCCTTAGGGTTGGGTGTTACTGGTGTCATAGACTGACAGGAAAGCTTGTCAGGACACAGTTCTCTCGAACCATTCACAACACAAAAGAAAAATAATCGTTTCAGGACACTTGTTTCCAGCATCACACTGACATAGCAGTTGTTCCTCTTCTGTATTCTTTTGGGCCCATCAGAAGTTCAGTCCCTCTCTTGAGCTTTGTAACTCACTTATTGATGACTAAAACAGCGAACCAGAAAAACAGTTAATAAAGGAAGCCAAATGCCAAACCGAACTCTGATCTCCTTTCCCCTGCCCATTTTTTTTCCTTCTATATCTTCTTCAATTAGTATGCACAGCCAAAACAGAGCTTTTCCTTGTTTTAATTTTCTTATTCATTTTGACAGAAGAAATATGTCCTTCCTGCAGGAGAACCAGCTCCATTCTTCTATAAATAAAATCCACTCACGTAGATGGAAGTTCCTGTCAGAAGTTTCATAACAGAATGACGATTAGGTAAGACAGAAGCAAAACTATTCTGTCTCACAAAAGGTATAGAGGAGCAAAAAAGGTTACTTGGATAATTTTTCAAAGGAACATTTAGGGAATGTGAACCACTACTTAATGTGAAGTGCAGTAGTTGACAAGCACAAGAGTTAAGCCCATGAGTAATCCAGTGAAGTAAAGATAAATTTGGCAAAGTACACAGTGAGACACTGTTAACCAAATCTTTTTTTTTTTTTTCCTGTATAAATGCTTACATATAAAAATCTATCACCTCTTGTTATGCTATGTAAGCAGGTTTCAATACTGAACAGTCTGGTCATTTACAGAGGACTGGATTATAAAAGAGAAAGGGCACAGATGGTTCTTGTCAGCACCACAGAAGGTTTTTGGCAGAAGACTTGATAAGACAGAGACAGCTAAGGATGAGCTGAACATACTGGTGGCCTTATATCTGAATTGTGAATTACAGTTGTGAATTAATCTAAGTCTGCATCAGATCTTGAATTTCACAGAAATGTTCAATGTTTTGACATTATAACTGTAGAGTCTTGATTTTAAAATCTGACTTTGTATTTCAAGGAGGGGGGGGAAGACAAGACCATTGTTAATTTCCAATAGCACCAAAATAACCCCAATCTATATACCTGTCTCTTGCTGTTTTTTTCTGAAGGATTTGACGTGTGAAATGTGATCACTTCAAACTCTGCTAAGAAACAGCACAAACTAGACAACTGAATCATTCATTAGAGAAAGTGAAAATAAAAAAATCAGCGTTGGGCACATGGAATAGGTATTCATAGTGAAACAAACAAAAAAAAATTAATGTCCTTCAGTCTATGGACTAATGATAGGTTTGCCATGATCGTTTTTTCCCCCTGTGAGATTATGTCTCTCAGGAGGTGACATCTACTTAAGGGACAATGAACCACTATTTATATAAATGTCCATCAAGGAAACTCTCTAAACAATTGCAAATATTGACCGACATGCAGCGAATTAATTTGGCTTCACTGTCATTGGGATATACTGTAGACAGCTATTGTGGAATGGTAGATCTTTTACGTTCCTACTTGACACATCACAATTGAACATGGAATTTCCATCAGCAACAAAACCAGTATTTAATAGTTACTTTGCTTCCCTGAGACATATGTCTTCTTAATAACATAAAGACAACTAGGATTTTTTTTAACAAATACTAACAGATTTTTTGTCATAATACTAGACATTACCTATGTAAACAGTACAATCTCAGGATAACAAGTGTCCTGCTTTCTTTCCACATGGAGTATCCTCCACAGATCCAAAACCAAAGCTGTGTTCTGCTATAATCATTCAAATGTGAAAAGTCATCAAGGTCTATAAAGTGTAGAAGCATTTACCTTATTCTTAAGAACTACTTCAGTGTGAGGTTTGTTTTCATTAACATGACAAGTCTTTGAATTTAGCTGAATTTAGCAGTTACAACAGTCTCAAATCTGAGTTAAGAAAGTGTCTGATATCAAACCTTGAAACAGAGCAAGACAGCACAGAGACAAACATATTGCTTCCTACTGCTGTCTCTGAGCTGAAGATCACAGGCTCTCTATTCCTCACCTTTGCAGCTTTCCTTGTGGAACTGTAATTTTACAATCCTGAGACAAATGAACATTTGTGTGACCTACTGCAAGATACTCATTCCCTCGACATAGGCAGGACAGCAGTATTTACAATAGCATGCTGCAGAATAACTAACACCTGATTTCCAGAAACAACAAATACAGTTCCTCTGACCTCCATACACCTTTAGATGCTCAGTACTAAAAGACAGACCACGAGAGGAACTCTGAACAAACCAAGATGACCACTTTTTCTTATCCCACTAGTAGTCTAGTCTAGTCATTCCAGAATTATACTCTTAACTGGCATCAGTTTCCTATCATATAATCATATTCTTGTCTGAGATTTAAAGGAAGAATGTGTGTGTGTACGCTAGCGTTAAACAGGAGGATGTAGTAGGAAGAAACATAATCAAAACATTTTCTTTTGTAATGCATTTTAGTTTGTTATCAGGACTTAATTTTGAATAAGTTTCAGAGTTGTAAATCCTTGCTTTATTCTATCTACTGCACCCTTTCAAGCTCTCCAGCAGGAGAGAAGGAAAGTTGTTTTGAAGCAGGATAATTAGGAACTTGTATGGTAATTGTTTAGAGCACTGAGCACAAAGGCCGTACAAAGAGAAGCTGCCCGAAGCTTTTTTAGCCGTGGGAAGTGGCGTTACCAAGGTAATTACTTTCAAACTGTCCAGTATGACTGCTGGGGAACTCTGTACCAAGAGGGATGTGCAAGCCAAAGCATACTTCCTGAGAAAGAGAACACTGGTATTCACTGATGATTTGTAGGACTTCCATGTTTTGTCTTAAATACGTGTTTCTAGCATGCTGAAAGTTGGAAGGCTGAGCTCATTGTGAACATTTAAGATCCCTCCCTATAACATCCTGAATCTTGCAGATGATTTGAAAATCAGATGAGGGTAAAGGAAAATCGCTCCAGAGTCACTGAGATGGTAACCAAATAAGACAGAGACAGGCTGGATATGGTCTGTATGTAATGCTCAAGGGTGAAAGTGCCAGGAATCACACTTTTTCCACACTGAAGATAAATAAATTTACTGTACTTGTGCTTTCCTGTGTTGGTCCTCTGTAGCAGCCCTTCAGGTGCTATTGTTGTAGGTGCTTCGGGAATGCAGCTGAGCTACACTTTCCCTCTATGTGACAAGGATGTGAGCCTGACAGCTACTGCACTTAACCCTTAAGATTCACACAGAGGTTGTGCTTTTAATTCTGGAGATTCGCAGTGAAGTGTCTGGTCTTCACCATGACAGTAGCTGGTACACTAATCTGAGGCCTCGCTGTGCTAATTGCTGCATGAACAAATCACAGTGGAGCCAACTCCTGCCCCATGTTATCTAGCCATTAGATCATACTGCTAAGGGCAGTGGACAAAACCACATACATCGTCTGCAGATAGAAGAAGGTGACATGAAAGGAATGGTAACAGCAACAACAGCAACAACAGCAACAACAACAACAACAACAACAACAACAACAACAACAACAACAAAAGGTAGATGCAGGCTTCTTGATCAGCTGCAAAGAGGGGCACAATGTTGCAGCAGTGAGTGGCCCTGTGCTTTTCACATGGTGGTATGGCACAACCCCTGTCTGCTGAGGGTTGTGCATCTGAACAAAGGCAGAGGGACAGCAGAGCCTAGAAATTACTTTGCTGTTCCAGCATCCTAACTACACAGCTTCCCAAAAAGGAGCAGGAAGAGTTTTCAGCACTCTGTGTTACTGTGCCTCCTCTTTTACACTTTGAGGTAACTATCACGCTCATTATCCCAAGGAGTGAAACCAACGAATCAAAAAAAATTAGACAGAGAGGATGCAATCTCATTTTAGATGATGTATAAATCTGTCCACTTTATGTGAATCAAGCCATGCTGCAAAATTATCTAGGAGTCACTTAAAAGGTTTGCTGTTCATTAATTAAAGTTATCAGAGGTCTCATTTGCACAAGCCCTGTGGATACAGCTACGTAAAGGCAGAAAGATCTTGAATGTTTTTTTTTTTGCTTCATGTGCTGTATTTGAAGATAGAAGCAACTATCTTTATACCCATGATTTTAGTTGTATTTCTGTATTCAGATTGCACAGTATGTATTTTCCCAAGCCCATGTGTTCTAGTCTCAAGCTATTAGTCAATCCTTTACCTCAACACTAGAAAGTATCTAGTAAACAGCTAGTCAGATTTTTCTCATTGTAACCAAGTATGAACCTTCATGAAATGAAAGAAGCACATTTAAGAGCTAAGAAGCCTTTATTAAGGATATACAAGTTGCCATGACCAGTATCCTCCTCAATTTATACAGTTGCGAATTCAGCATCTCAAATTATCCCAGCTGCCACTATATCCAATTCTGCTTCAAGGGATGCTCCTGTAAGTCCAGCACTTTTTTTCCACCTCAGTTCCTTAGAAGTTAAAAAAAAAAAAAACATTAGAATGTGATCAAGTCTTAAAGGTATTCAAAAGATACTTGGATGTCTTCTCTTCCCACCTTTAAAATTATTTGGTGTTGTTTTTTTGTTTGGTTGGTTTGGGTTATTTGATTTTTATTGGGAAAGGAGGATAGTAGGAATGAGTATTGAATACAGTTCTCTGTCATACTTAAGGGTTCAATTCTATCAGATTTCAAGCACATCAAAGACAACATAGACTGTAAAACTGTAAGCAGTGTTCATTCCTTATTGACATCTTTCTTGAAAAATGATAAGCCTTTAACCTTGCAGCATCATTTCTCAGGGGGCTGATTAAATGAAAAGTCTATTTTGGTTAACAGTAATTATAGCTGCAGACCTCAAGGTAACCTTTACTCCTGTACATTCTGCCTTGGACACAACGCCAATTAAATGGTTGGTTGTCATTCCTTAGGGTCATCTAACATTACATTCTCTTGGAAGATAAAATATTTGCTATACAGTTTATAGTATGGCTTTTCAAAATGTAGTACCCAAAAGAGATTTATTTCTTCCGGGTCAAGAAGGGTTGAGAGAAGAAGAAAAAAAGTAATCTAAGATTTAATTTGTGAAATATCTTTAAAATAGAGGAAAGACAATTTCAAGACACAGTTTGTTGTTTTGGTGGTGGTGGTTTGGATTTTGTTGTTTGGGTTGTTCAGGCTTGGGGGGGATGGAGGATTGAAATTTTTTTGGGGGGGTTTGGTTGGTTATTGTTGTTGTTTGGGAGGACTGGGTGGGTTTGGTTTGTTTTTTGTTTCCTGCCATTTATCTCTCTTTCTCTTCCCCTGTCTCTTATATCTTATTTAGCCTATCTTAAGCTAAATTTCTGAGATTGCCAGAAGCACTGATCTTTCAAATACAGAAGATAAGCAGTGTCTCAGGCCATATAATGTGTCTCTGTTTTAGTTAAATACATTATCAAAAGTTTAGGAAAAAGTAATTTGCAAGTTTGTGCCAGGGATAAAACAAAGAACTTGTTTATGCAAGTAAGTTGCTGAGGAGTAACCCAGGGCATCAGCTCACAGAGCATCAATTTACTGACCTTTGCCTTCCCACACAGGAAAGCCTAGAAAGTTTGAATCTGCTTTGTTCTTTCTTATTAGTCTTTCCTACTACATCAGTGAAGTAGTGGAGGCTGACAATACATTTTCCCAGCTGTTTCTAATAGGAAATCAGAGGCCCACAGTTTTCCTAACAGTTTCAGTTGACAGTGTTTTGTGTACCAGCTTTTAATTTCTCAGTGAAAGTGTTTGTTCTTTACCATTTAATAATTCTTCAAACATAAAGGAATTTTTGAATAGTTTGTATTTAATTTTGTTAGGCTCTGCTCAGCTATTAGAGACTTTAATACTGTCAACATTTTACTCCATTCCCTCCTACACATAAAGAAATATAGTATTTGACAAAAGGAAAAACTTTTGAGATGGGAGTCAGAGCAAAACAAGCACCATTTCAGAGCACAGTCCCTTCAATATATCATCACCAAAGTCAAATGTGTCTGCCACTGTCATATTGATTTTTCTATTGTTTTCAGGTAAACTTGTTCCTGTGAGCCCAAGAATAAAATCAAAATAAAAAATCCTTTCTACATCCCTCTCCAGCAACTCTCTTTGCCGGTTTTTCTGTTACTGTTTCCAACTAGGATAATCACAAACCGTGACTTCTGTCTGCCTAGATCAGTTTCCATCCAGAATAGTTTTATTCATATTCCTTTACCTCCATTCATTATAAATCGTATGTTTCAAGAGTTTTAAAACCTATTAATTAGTGTAATATCACATAACGCTGCTTTTGCGGATTGTGTCTTAGTGAATGAGAAATCTGCTAATTAACTTCATGGTGGTGGTCAAAATCAGTGTAAAACCTCCCAAAAAAGTATTAAAAAGCAAATATGGATCTAACTACATGAAACTAGACTGTACACCACTCTTAGCCAAATGAGCATGATTATGAAATAATGCCTTGTAATTAGCCTTCTATTGCTGAAAGAAGTGAAAAGTTGTTTTTAGATTATAATTTCTTCTTAACCCTCATCCCCAAAAAGCCACCTTCAATGCCTCAGGACCTTTATTTATTATTAACACAGAAAATGGTACTATCAAGTGGATCTCCAGAATGTCCTGAAGGGCAAAGATGACCACACACTACATACACTGTCTTTTATTCATTTGTCTTAGGAAAAGACCAGACACTCACTCGTGGTGGAGGTGAGTATAGCATAGTTCATCAATAAATAATAGAAGCACATTATCTGATCACTTTACTGCAAGCCATTGATTGCTATTCATTTAACCTCTTTGATAAATGAATTTGAAAACATTCTGCTAAACAAACAGTTCTTTTTTTTTTGCTAGGTGCTGTTTTAACCAATAAAATAATGAGTAACCATAGGCAACTATACGACTTGTAAATTCAGACATTTGTTTTCCATTGTATTGCCATATAGAAGCACTATAGGTATCAAAGATAATCTTTACAGTGTGAAAATATTTGAGCCTCATGATTAACCAGTTTATTTTACTGGTGACAATTTTCTGTGGAAATTAGTATTTTAAACTGCACAGTCTTTAGTAGTTTGAAATATATCACTGCATGGCACATGTATGAGAGCAAATCACCTCTCACCTAGGTTACATATGTTAGGCATCAGTACGTTTAGCGCTATTTACCCACAGAAATGTGATTAAAATAATGCAGGCCTTCCAACTTCCAACATAAGACAAAGGATCATAAAATCAATGGTATTTATCTCATGCAGTACTTAAACACGTATTTTCATATTTCAACAATCATGAACAAATCAGGAGGCAAGGGTAATCTCTAGCTCATAATCACCTTAGTTTTAAAGCTATTAAAGGGAACAATTTCCTATGCATTTACGCAGACATTCTCAAGTTCTTGATAATAATCTCTCAAAATGGCTCAATGGCATAATTTCCCAGATCAAATCACCACCAGTGTGTCTGTGGCAACAAGGATCGCCATCAGCTGTATGATTATTATGAAGCCCCAGGTGAGAGCAGACTAACAAGTATGGTCCCCAGGGCAGGAGGCTGGATAAGATGCAGTGGTGGGCCTGAGCAGGCCGAAATAGGCTTAAACACATGCTGGCTTGCCCAGACATGTTCCCCTGCTCCCCCTCCTTCTGTTTTGGGGAGAAGCAACGTGAANCCACCTTCTCCCCACCCCTGTACCTTACCCCAAGGTTTGCCTTACGTGCAAGGTAAATTAGGAGGATCGGCCAAGGGGGTTAGAAGAAAAGTGGTTAGTGAGGATTAATCAGCAAAGGAGTCAGAGCCCAGAAGCTGCTAGATCCCACCAGCAGCTCCTGCTCAAGCAAGCGACAGAGAGCAACTGACTTATCTATTGTTTTGGTTAGTATTCCCAAACAATTCTCCAGCAAGCCTATGAGTGAAGTAGACATCATGATGTTTTCCTTTCACAACCTATAGTGTAATTTTGTCTATTAAAATATTCTAATTAGCCTCAAACCAGCACAAGCAATGATGGAAAAGAGATCAAAGAACCCGGAGCCACTGAGACTAAGGATTCTGGCCTGACCAGAGTTGTTTGCATCCTGTGGTATACAAGGTACACACGCTCAGCTTGTGCATGCCTTGTGCAAGGCCTGTGTTCTGCACTAAAAAGGGTAAAGCAAGCCTATGGTTTCACCTAATATGGTCAAGTTTGGCTAACTGCCATTCTGATAGGCTACTCTGTGTCCAAAGGCCCATTATTGTCAGGCTGTATTGATAAAAGGAGATGAGCAGGTGACACAAGGGCTCTGCCATTGTATCCATGTTCTGCTGTTGTATTTGTGCTCCTACTGCCTTATTGTATCGTGAACTGCCTGGAAACTGTCTTCCAAGAGTTTACCAGAAACAGGCTCTAAATGCCTCCACACAATCGGCCTGCACAGCCAGCATGACGTTGCACTGAGACTGCACATCACAAGACATCCTGCCTACATCTGAAAGTCTCCTGACAAAATGATAAGTGCTGGAGATACACAGATTTTCCAGGGATATCCGGACCAGGTTAGAGACTGTTTGCCTCCTTTCACCAGCAGCCTGAAGCCTGGGAAGAATCAGAAGTCTCAACAGCTGACAAGACAGTAACAGAATTCCCTGAAAGCATTTACGTAATGTCTGAAGCTGTAGCTAGTCCTTCCAGTCAGGAGACTAATATTTGTGAGTAAATACTTAAAGCCTCTTGTAATTCACCATTGCCTTCTGCTATAAGCAGAAAGGAGCTCCTTGAGTCCATCTAATGGGCAAGTGGTATACTGACCTCAAGCAGTACACTAACTACAGGAACCTTCTCTTCCAGTTTAACTGAGTTCAATTAATGTTATATTATTACTAGTTATCTCTAGATTTTATGTTATTATCTGTATAAAATTTACATGACCAATGCAAAGAACTGATTATTATTAAAATCAGTGGTCAGGGTGGTGAGAGTTCTGAACAGTGAGTATTAATAAACAATATTAAATTTTGAAAAATATCATCTCACATTAATTAGTTACCCCTCCATATCATAAGAGCAGGACATATCACAGCCTGGCAGTGGCCACCTTTCTCCAACACTACTCTCCAACATAGGAAGAAGACTCCCAGATGCATTATGCCAATTTTAGAAGCTGGCATTCTAACATAAACATAGGAACATCACAGAATGAAAATACAAGTTGTATTAGAGTGGTCAATGTGCTCCAGAAACAGAGTGAAGAAGACAGAGAGACCATCACTTTGGAAGTCTCACAAATTGAGGTTCCCTCACAGTGGTTTTCAAAGAATTTTACATTTATTAGTGGTTTTGCCTCCCCGTTCTCTTCATTGAAATCATGTTACTATCACAAATATACTGTTTTATTAAGACAGGTTTACCTGGGTAAACTGAATAGAGAATAAGAAAGTGGCTACACAGAGAAGTTGTGTCACTGTAATTAAAATGCTAAGTTCATTTCTTAAAATATATGCTGGACAAATCTCTTACTCCTTCATTCAAATAAAAAAAAAATTAATTAACACACATTAAGGGCTAGAAAAATGAGATCTCGATATAAAACCCATGAAAACATTTTAACAAAATATGCTCTCAATTAAAAAAAAAATGTAAAAAAATTTTAAAATTGTTAATGGTATCTCCACAAAGAGACAGAGAAAATTTGAAAATATTCTGCATCACTTCACTGTTCCTAAAAGTGTATTTATCTAGACATGAAATGCACATGTATCATACATAAATCAGCTGACATCACTTCAGTTACAATACAGTGAACACTGCTGCTCCTCCAAAATGAGAGCAGGAGCTCTAGTGGTATTTTCAGAGCCTCTCCCATCCTGTGGGACTTGACCACGAGGTTCTCAAGATTACACACCTAGAAGCCTTCTAAGCACACATTAGTTTACGAGATAGAACATCATATCTTTCTTAATACTAAAAGAGTATATTGTTCCATGACCCACTAGAAATGTGATGACTGGCTTCCTATAGACATGTCCTAGATTTTTATTTAACTCACCTATCCCCAGACACGCTGCTCAGTCAGACAAGTGACATATGGGTCATGATGTTTTCACAGCTACATGTGTGCCAGCTGACTGACCAGTGCAGGAGGCCCATGATCAGCTGGCTGATGCCCAGCAGAGGCAGTTGAAGCAAATCATAGAATAGAATCATAGAATGGTAAGGTTGG
>VWZE01002504.1:11177-21506 GCA_013396675.1 Eubucco bourcierii | reverse complement strand
TCAAGGCCAGATTGGACGAGGCCTTGAGTGACCTGTACTAGTGGGAGGTGTCCCTGCCTATGGCAGGGGGTTGGAACTAGATGATCCTTGAGGTCCCTTCCAACCTTACCATTCTATGATTCTATGATTCTATGAATCTCCATGGTATACGTAAAAGTGTGTTGTAATTAGAGGCAGAGGCTCTGTCATGGCACTGGACATTACAGTTCATAGTAGCACACATTATTCCTGATCACAGAGCAGTGATATGGTGCAGAGGTTTTTCAGAGCTGTCTTAGAGAGAGACTTCTGTTGCTACTATCTAGTATTCTTTGTTATTCTGCAACACTTTTTCTCTGCTGTGAGCCTAGGATTGCAAATACTCTCAACTGTCAACCCCGCCAAAAAAATTAGTCTGAATAATGGTGGTATGTGAGTTCTTTCCACAACAATCCTGGATATTCGTTTTCAGTGTCTGAAGAGTGCAGGATAGGACAAGCTGTGGAGAGACTACTGTTCCTGTTGCATTGAGTGGTTAGTATAAGAAGAATGTGTTATGATACAGTCTATGCATAGGCTGCTGAGAGCAGGAGACTGTATGGCTTTTGGGATAAGCCTGAGTCTTAGGCACTGGTTATTGAGCGTTTAGAAATCTGCTGATGGAGAGTGTGCTGTCAGTGTGAATGTGCACATTGTTTTAGTCATAGTTTTCCTCTGTTTTCTCTGAGAAAGAAGCAAGACTTTGTCCGTTTTTGCAGTCTTTATTCCTGAATATTTTTAGGAAAAATGCACCCTCAGCAAGTTTGCTGACAACACCAAGCTGTGTGGTGCAACAGACATGCTGGAGGGAAAGGATGCCATGCAGAGGGACCTCGACAGGCTGGAGAGGTGGGCAGAAACCAAACTCATAAGGTTCAACAAGACCAAGTGCAACAAGTTCATGCATCTGGGTTGAGGCAATCCCAAGCACAAATACAGGCTGGGCAGTGACTGGCTGGAGAGCAGCCCTGAAGGGGACTGGTGGATGAGAAGCTCAAAATGAGCCAGCAGCATGCACTTGTAACCCAGAAAGCCAACCAGAAGAAGTGTGGCCAACAGGTCTAAGGAGGTGATTCTCCCCCTTTACTGCACTCTGGTGAGACCCCACCTGGAGTAATGCATTCAGTTCTGGAGCCTCTATTACAAGAGGGATGTGGACATGCTGGAGTGTGTACAGAGAAGGGCCATGAGACGATTGGAGGGCTGGAGCACCTCTGCTATGAGGACGGACTGAAAGAGTTGGGGCTGTTCAGTCTGGAGAAGAGGAGGCTCCGAGGTGACCTTATTGTGGCCATCTAGTATCTGAAGGGGGCCTACAAAAAAGCTGGGGAGGGACTTTTTAGGCTATCAGGTAGTGACAGGACTAGGGGGAATGGAGCAAAGCTGGAGGTGGGTAGATTCATACTGGACATGAGGAGGAAGTTCTTCACCATGAGAGTGAAGAGACCCTGGAATGGATTGTCCAGGGAGGTGGTTGAGGACCCCTCCCTGGAGGTGTTTAAGGCCAGGCTGGATGAGACTCTAGCCAGCCTGATCTAAGGTAGGGTGTCCCTGCTCATGGCAGTGGGGTTGGAACTAGATGATCCTTGTGGTCCCTTCCATCCCTGACTGATTCTCTGATTCTATGGTAATACACTCTGTGATCAGCTGTCACCTAAGGGCCGCATACAGGGGTTTTCTCATCCATTTTAGGGGTTTACAGGATGGAGAACTGAAACTGAGGGAGACTTTGAATTTTAACACAGCAGTTTTTAACCAGTGTGTACTTTTGATCTGCTTTACTCAATTTGGTAGATTATTCACAGATGACTGCAAATTCTAGCCAAATCGCTTATTTAAATGCATCATTACTGGACACCTTACCAGCTTCTTATCCATTTCAGCACAGTGTACTTCTACTTAGGTTCAAAGATTATTTTACTTCAGAATCCACTTTCATTTTCTCCTGGTTTGCTAGCTGTGCTCAGAAAATGATGGTTTTACTGCTCTTAAACCCAGTTTTATGTATTATTTACATTACAACAGATAGGATGTTTAACTAAAAGGCTTTTTTCCTACTTACCTGATTCATTTTATATAATGCCTAAACTAATCTGTTATGTAATGAGTAGTTGTTTGTTCATTGATTCTTAGATTTTACCTTTCGTTTTTGGTTGCTGGGTGTTTCACACGGAATGGCTTGGCATTTCTGGCTACAAGGTGTCATAGTATACATAATGCCTTTTGCTGTTTAAATGTTTTTACCACAGTGTAAGGTGGCTTTGTTAAATCTCCTTTTGTATTATTTTGTATACTCAGAAAACCCAACAGCAACCCTAATGAAAACAGATACTTACCATGCTCTGTCCTTTGCAACAAAAGACCGAGTCCTGAGGTCTGAGGACCTGAGCACTGAGGACCATAATAACTACAAAGCCTTGTTAAGGTCTAACAGAAGGTGTGGGAAAATCACATGCAGATAGAGATCTTGGGTTCTTGCCAAGGAGGAACATATCAGACTCCAGGATTACCTGGATGACTTTCTGTACTAACCTGTATGACAAAGGAGCAGGTGTTTGGCCAACTGCCACATCTGTAGTATTGGTAGTCTTGAAGGTCTGCCCAGACAGCCCATTGGCAAGATCTTGGAGGCCAGAGTTTCCAGCAACTCCTGGTGGTGTTACTCTTAGGGCTGAACCTCAGAAACCCAAATATCATTGTTGTTGATCAGGCAGGGATGGCAGCTTTTTTAAAATCTCAAACTGTTGAGAGTCCTGTTAGTTTTGTTCTGCAGCGGTCCTCTGGAAAGACTGGTTGAAAATGTGAGACACTCGTTGACCTCATGTCCTTGGCTGTCTATAGGCTTAAGGCTTTTCAGGCAGAAAAGCAGACAGGTTTCTAGCTAAGCTTTGTTAGAGTTAAAATTTTGTGCAGGAACATGTCAAATTCAGAATTTTCTAGCAGTATGTTGCTGTGTTGGAGCACTCCGAACCAGTCTTATTAAAAACTTGAATTCTTTCAGCTTGAAGAAGAGAATTGAATAGGTTGGAAGGTGGTGATACCTCATTCACATCTGTGCGGTTGCAACGCATTTCTGGTGAAGTCTAGGTTAGGGCAGAAACCAAAACAACCAGAATATCTGAAAGAAATTTGGTTTAGAGGTATTTGGTTCCCAAAAAGGAGCTTCAAATATTGTAAGGTTTTGCAGCTCATTTAGGAAATTTTTGAAAGTTGGAGTGATAAGAAAGATACTCACATTGTAATCTTGATTTACCCTGTGGCAGATCTCAGCAGTGTTTCTCAAGGTGGTGTGCCACCCAAGATGTTTTGCCCATATTTAGTAGTTGAAATCAGAAGCACTTTTCATTCTTAGATTTTTATCCCCGGATGCTTGTTCAACTTCTAAGTTCCTAGTTTAAAGTATTATGTTTTTTTTAATAATTGTGCTGAATAATAAGAACTTAATTTCAATTAATCATTTGTGGGTTAATGACTAGCATACCAGAGAAAGGGAGGATAGTTCGTGCTCTTGTAAATCTTGATGAGACCTGCTTGCAATTGAGGCATGATCAGTGTGTATGTTCCTGACTGAATTTGTGCAAGGATTACCTTGAGCAACTGTGGATTGCTAACTCTCATTGGATTACCTCCCTTTCTTTCACCTCTCCTACCTATCTAGAACTGTATTTGTATTTGGAAATGCCAGATCCCAAAGTGGATGTTTTGAAAAGTGAGTGCTGTAATGTGGTAAAGAACATTTAATTTTCAAAGATGGAAAGGAGGAGGAGGAGGGAAAGGCAGGTGGGCAGAGATCAGTGTCCTGTTCTGCTTCATCCTTTGTGTGTATCTCTGCAAGTCCAGGAACTTTTTAGTCCTCAGTACAGGTTGGAGTCCAATAGTACATAATTATCTTAAGAGTTGAGGTGATTATGTAAGCATCCACACCAAGACATGAAGAGTGCAGTGAGTTTTGATCTGAAATGTCAATTGTATAAAAGGAAAAAAAGTAATAGATGAAAGCCTATACCAGCAACTGTAAATGTTACACAACACAGAATTAACCTTCGTGATGCTTTCAAGATGTTACCAGATTTTTTAAACTCTTGAATTGCTGTCACGTGTTTGTACTGTTCCTTTCTTCTGTGTCAAATCTGTAATGTATATTTCACACGTGTTACATCCTTTGCATCGCTTATTCTCAAAAGAGAGAGCTCCTTGTAAGTTGCATTTCTTTTAGTGATTCCGTACAATGTTAACTCTTACCCTGTGCTGAGAAACACTACTCTGTTCCAAATGGTTTTGGAAGCACAATGTCCATTTTATTTTTTATCTTTTAAAATACGTTACTCAGGCTCAATCCTAAGACGTGACCACTATGAACCACTTATCTTGAATTTGCATAATGCCTTCTATTTAATTTTCTTAGCGCTCATGCCTCTTGGTATATGGATTGTTCCTGGTAGGAACAAACTGCATGTTTGTTCCTACCAGGATGTACCTGACAAGAGACCTTCAGCAAGTTTTGTTGTTATTGTGTTTATTACTCCTCTTTTCTCTGAGGAACACCACGACAACTCCTCCAAAGAAAACCCCAACCAACAACAGCAACAACAAAAAACCCCAAAAAAACCCCAACCCAACAAAAAACCCACGAAAAACCCCAAACAAAAAACCCACCAAAACCCCAAAACAAAGCACCCTAAATAACAAACCAACCCACTAAAATAACAATGACAAACCACAAAACCTACCCAATATACACATCAGGTTTTTTAAAGTTTCTGTTTTAGAAATCAAAATGTGACTCAGCTGGATTCTCAGTTTGAAAAGCAGTTTTTGAAGAATGGAAAACTTCACTTTGTATTTGAAGGAACTTAAACCAATGGAACTTCTTTTCAGTCAAGTACAGGTTGTTTATTTCTGTACAATTACTGAATGGTGAAAAGATCCTTATACAAAATCTCCTAAATTCAGCAGTACAGTTTAAACATCCTTTATATATCTGTTAGCAGAATGAAGGCACAAGAAGAAAATTTAAATTAGTTTCTGTTGTGTATCTGGAATAAGCATCAGAAGACTGCGTTTAAAGAAAGATTTGAATAAAGAAAGCTTCAGGGGGTTTGATACAGGAGCTGTAAGAGATGAGATATTATGGAAACAGATGCAAAGATTTGAAATTTTTAATTTGAACAAGAGCTGACTGATAATGTTTTCTTCCTGTTGTATGGAAATCAGTCCTATGATAGCAAGATTAAATATTCTGCCTGTGTTTGTTTAGCTTCAGGTTGGCCCTTCAGGAAGTCGGCTCAAATGCAGCAATAAAACTGAAACTACTTCTCAGAGTTTTGAAGACTTTGTCTTTCCTCTTCACCCAAGGGATTTCAAGGGGAAAAAGAAGTACAACATGGATCAATGAACTCTTTTTTCAATTATTTTACGAAACAATACAGATTGCTGGGAATGAATCATCTAATGATATTTCACTTCTTAAAAATTTAATGAAAGAGATTATTCTCTGAAGTAACCTGCTGTGCCTATTTCACAGTGACAATATACAATATTCCCTGAAGCTATTCTTGACATCACTGAGTCTAACATGGTTTAGAATGTTTGATGGAAATTAGGTGTAAGAGAGATGCTGGCTAGAGTACCAAATAATCTCGGGGATACTAAACAAAACTGAGAGACTGGGCAAGAGTAGGTTTTTATCTTACCAACTGTCAGAAACACTAAAGGAAAATGAAAGCATAGACTGTGTGAGACAGTGTTTTCTATTGCTGCACAGTAGTACAGAGCTGCATCAGAGATTTTGTAGGTTTGATAAAGTTAAGGTACATGTTACTATTTATGATGTGTTGATGTAGTAGGTTTGATAAAGTTAAGGTACATGTTACTATTTCTGATGTGTTGATGTAGAACTGAAAGCTTTATGTCATGTTGGGACGTATTAGCAGCAATGCTGCAGACAGTGGGCAGAGATGAAGATAAATTGGAGACTTCTTGCTTCTTCAATCTCGAGCATTGTGATTTTAAGATTGAAGGGAGATTTGTGGCACTTAGCTGACCCTAACTGTCAATATGCAGTGAATTTTCATCTTATTTTTAATATGTGCTTTGAGAAACTAATATTCTTTAATATTTCTGAAAGTGAACTTGTTCTGATTTATCTAGTAAGTTAATGTTCAGGAGTGATTTCTGATTTGGGGTCCATTGCTCTTTGGATGAGAATTTAAGAATCTGGACCTACAAATAATACCTTGTGCTATTATTTCCTTACTTTCGTTAGATTCCTATGTCCTGTATCTCTCTCATATAGTCGATGATCTTTATTATAAAAGTAGTTTGGATTTTTTGCTTCATTACTTTGATTGGAAGACTCTTTCACGTTTCTCCATCAGCAGTGTTTAGGGACGTTCATTTGAATTCAGACTGCATATTTGGCAAATTTGCGTCCATTTGTTTTCATTGCAGTGTTCTTTTAACCTGACCACTTTCTTTCTCAGTAGCATTTAAATTCTTGTATTTATGCTGTGTAATAAACTTAAAGAATCATGCAGTGTAAAAGAATTTGGAAGGCTGATAAAAACCCTCTTCAAGCATCTCAATAATTCATTACTCTCGCTTTCTCCCTACTTTTATACTTGTCACTTATCTCTACATTTGATGAATAGAGAACACAGATTTTGATGATACAGGATCCTAGCAGTGATGTGGTATTGAATACACCTTAGGATCTGTATTCCCTTTCTCTTTCTGAATGCCCAAGCTTCGTGGTGTAGATGATGTAGAAGACTAAATACAGTATTTGTCTGCATATATGGGCACTAGATTTGCAAAGAACTGTGTGTGAAAATTGGACTTTATAAATATTCCAAATGGTTCTTGCGCTGTAATTCTGAAGTGATATTCAATGCGTGGTGAAATTGCTTATTTTACTTCTGAGGGAGCACTAAATTTTCCAACTAAAACAACGTCCATGTCATCATCACAGATTGCTGTTTGTTAAATTCCTTTTCTTTGGATGAATCTCAGAAAGATAGGTGTTTTGCATGAACTCTGCAGATGCGCTATGGAATCGTATGTATTACAGAATTGCCAGTAAATTTGCGGTTAGCAAGTACTGAAACACTTTGGCGCACTAGGGCTAAGGCAATATGTGCGTTCAGCAAGTTCTTTGTTTTCTTTGTTACGGCAAAGACAAAAAGGGAAAAAACAAAGCTGTCAATGACAAAAAGTTTGCTAAATGAAGAGCAAAGATTGTCTCTGCAGTCTGTGTTTGAGAGTGTTGCATAGGCAGCTGAGGAGAACACAGTGAGATCTTCAACTGAAACTGTGCTGCTGTTGTGTTGAATTTTATAAGTTAGCAGGCATGAGCCAGAATAAATTTATGAAACTGTTATACTAACATTGACAACTGCATAATATAGATACAGTTTCTGAAAACACTGTGACATATACTCAGGGAGAGGAAAAAACTTTCAGCATCTTTAAATATTTCCCTCAGTGTAACATATGTATCTTGAAGACTTTTTTTTCCTCTTTCATGTCTGTTTTCTTTGCACCACACACAGTTAGCTTTCCTGCAGACTTGAATGGTAGTTTATGACTCAAGATTCACCAAGCCATTAGAGACAATTAATGTTTTGTAGTATTCTTGTCTTTCTTTTGGGGGTTTGGGGTTTTTTTTGTTTGGTTTGTTGTGGGTTTGGGATTTATTTTTTTTAAATTTTTTTTTTTTACAATCTTGCCTGTTATTATTTTTATAAAAAAGTCATGAATGTAAGTGTATGCCTTTAGTTGAAGTGGTGTTAGTTGGAGTGATATTGATACCACTGCAGACTAAAATCACAGAAATCTACTAAAGGCAATAAAAATATTTCATTGTTCTTAACTGGAATTTTTACATAGTGTTAGTGATACAGGTGACTTTGCTCATGATGGGGATAAAGATACAAACTCAAAAAGTAAATACATTTAGATTTAAAAATAAAAATATAGGAATGATTAAATATTATTCTTGTTTAACTTACAGTAAGCTCCAATAAAGATTTAAGAAATTGAAGTAGATAAAATTTTAGCCATTCAGATCCTAAAAAAAAACCCAAAACAAAACAAACCCCAAAATAATAAAACCTACCATGCTCCCTCCCAAGCCAGTAACAAAATATCCCAAAATTGTATTAAAAACATAGGACAATTTAATGAGTTCCATTGCTGTATGTGCTATAAAAAGTAGTTTGGATGAAATACTTCTGGTTTTGCTTTCAATAAATATGAATTTATCTGCTAAATTCAGAGAAGCCGTTGGTCTGTTACTGAAAATTTTGGCTCTGAAATTTCGGTAAAGAAAAACAATCTGTGGTACACATTCAGTTTTGGGATGCCTCAATGACAGTACATCCTCCCACTTGGTAGTGTGTCAGCTTGGTAATGATGATTCAAAGCTAACTGTTAGGGGAATGTAACATCTACATTCTACTAGAGCCTGCATTCTTCATGAATTTGAGGCATTTACTCACATTACCCAGTTTACCTTTGAATATACATGGAAATCGGTAGTTCTTTTAGCATAAGGCCAGAATGAATTGGCAGCTATTGTGGGTGATAACCAGATTTGGATGGTTGGAAATACCATTAAATCTAATGTCCTGTTATGTAAAGACATAGGAACATTTGAAGCTTATTTAGACATGTTTAGGCAGAGTCATTTTTTTGTAGCAAGTTGCTACAGTAGAACAGCAAACTGCTTTTATGTGAAATAAGAGGCTAAGCAGATGCATTGAAGTCATAACCTTGCGTAGGAATTCTACACAAGAAAGGAAGGGTATTTCATTATCTAGGGAGGGACTATATGTTTGGCAGCAGAAATAATCAATTACATCCATTTTGCAGTCTTGACTGATTTTTAGAAGTTAGTCCTACTGCTGTTTATTATTTTTTCCATAAATTTAATAAGTAATAAATTTATTAATGATAGCAAACTTACTAGCCATTATTCAGTAGAAAAAGGATTCATTTAGTTCCTACATTTGCAAAGCCTAATTGTGAAATAAGCAATATGTACTTAATCTGAACAAACTGCAATTGAATCAATTACTGTACTTTGTGTTTGTTTTAAAAAGATGTCGTCCTTTGAAATTTCTAACTACAAAGGACAGCAAGGTTGTTTTAAAACAGAAGGGAGGCTCAGCTTTTGGAATGGGAATGCAAAACTGAAGGAAATAAGAGGTGTTGAAGAAATAATTTTAAAAAATAATGTTTGCAAAATGATTGATGGTGAGTAGCAATTATGTTTCATTAGTGATGTAGTTTCATAATAATAAACTATTTTTTTCTTTTCATAATCAACAAGTGATTATTACTTAACAATTGCATATTGATTATAACTTAAAAAAATGTGTTTCTAAAGTTAATTTCCATTCTGAAGCCATATTTTTGCTGTTCCTGAAGTTGAGCATCTTCTGTTTTCTGAAAAGAAGTGAAAGGCTCCCAAATCATGAGCTCTGTTGTGTAGAGAGAAAACTGGGTCCTTCCATGAGGAGAAGTTGGACTGAAGGTGGAGAAAAATCTAAACTAATGGATAAGGCACTTTTGGAGTTTAAGCAAATCTCTTTTTGCATTATGAAATAAATTTTCCTGAAGCTGAGTATATAAAATGTAATATAATCTTCAAGTAGCATCTTAATATACTTCCCTCAATTTGACAGTGGTACGACAATTAGCAGATGGAGAGGAGGCATTTACTGAGATTAGCAATACTACTGNAAGTTAATTTCCATTCTGAAGCCATATTTTTGCTGTTCCTGAAGTTGAGCATCTTCTGTTTTCTGAAAAGAAGTGAAAGGCTCCCAAATCATGAGCTCTGTTGTGTAGAGAGAAAACTGGGTCCTTCCATGAGGAGAAGTTGGACTGAAGGTGGAGAAAAATCTAAACTAATGGATAAGGCACTTTTGGAGTTTAAGCAAATCTCTTTTTGCATTATGAAATAAATTTTCCTGAAGCTGAGTATATAAAATGTAATATAATCTTCAAGTAGCATCTTAATATACTTCCCTCAATTTGACAGTGGTACGACAATTAGCAGATGGAGAGGAGGCATTTACTGAGATTAGCAATACTACTGTCATTGACTCATACTAACTTTGTAAAGGGAGCTGATCTGCCAGGATGTGTTTTTTTTAATTAAAGCTGAAGTGTTGATACCTTCAGATAAGAATTAATAGCATTCTGGAAAGCCTTGCCCCACACTGCAGATCCAAACATTTCACATGGGTTGATGGAAAGATGGTACAAACTCATTAATAGAGAGGTCTGTTGAGGCTTTTTTCGACA
>VWZE01002504.1:0-11132 GCA_013396675.1 Eubucco bourcierii | reverse complement strand
CACATAAACTCACTTAAGGCTCAAGAAATCCATTTGGAGGATGGGAGTGTGTCTCATAAGGATGCACACTATTACCTGTTGAAGGCGTTAGTTTCAGAGTATGAAGGAGAAGAAATCTGAAAACTGTATTTATTTATTTTTTAGCTAGAAAGCTAATTAGCTTTTAAGGGAAGCTTTGCCTACTCATTATCACTACCTTTCTCATTCCAGATCTTAGTTCGGTAATGACTGGTGTTCTTTCATCCATTGTGTGACTTACTTGAGAATCTGTCAGATTTTGTGTTTTGTGGTACAATTAAACTGAAGGACCAGTTGTATCTATTACTTTTAATGCTAACCAAGAACTGTAATGACAAAGTGTGTATTTTCAAGTTTATTTTGTCAGTTAACAGACATGCATGCTAGGGTTCTTTCCATACTCTAATTAGGTTTCTTAAAAATACACTAACGGTTGATGACTTCTGAAGACCAGACACCCTGTTGTAAGGGACAGTTTCAGGGACCTTTGACAACAATCCTAAAGTGTTTTAATTATCTGCAAACAGATGAATGGAGGAGAAAAAGTCTGAAGAGAGGCTACTAGCTGAAATCGATGGAATGTAAATAGAGTTGAAGTTATGGAGAGCAGAATGTAACAAAAGATGTTTCTTTCTGCAGTGCTGAGGTGCTTTCAGGTTGGACAAGGGATTATCACTGTGACTTTCAGACTCGTTGGATTATGAGTGGTGTCTAGCATCAATATGTCCGTGTTTTCCAGATCCTGTGATTTTGTGGTATTGCAACTGAGAATAGTGTCCTTCTCCAAGGCTTTATCTCTCAATTCCGTAACAATGCTAGATATTCCCAATGGCATGCTTTAAGGACTCTTGTGAATTCATTTGCAACACAGGAAAAAAAATGCATTTTTTTGTCTTGAATTTCTTTAATTGTAACTTTTTCCCTTCTTCATTTATTTTTATATTCTCTGCCAGTACTATTTCTTCATTGGGAAAATGAAATACAGGTGTATGCTTTAAAAAAAAGAATGCCATTTACTTGTTTTTTCATGGCTGCATAATGTACACACATCACAACTGTCACAAAGTAGTTTGGGACAAAAGATTTGCATATTGAGAAAATTCGTATTGTCAGTCAGCTCACCGTACAGACATGTGACCTGCTCGTGTTAAGACAGGCATTCTGATTCCATGCTAATAGCCCCATTGTTATTAATATATGCTGCCTGGTTCTGACCTGCTTTGTTTAGAATGCATGTTGGTTTTTCAGTGTGTGTGACATTTAAGGGTTATGGATTAAAAAATTAAATTTTCCTAAATAAAAAATATCTCATACATTTTTAATAGGGTTTACAAAAGAGCTACTCTACATTTTCCCTCTAGCAAGATGATACAGTATTGCATTAAGTGTCAGTACTTCTTTGACCATGTAAGATTTCATATTCTGGGCAAAGATACTGTCTTTTGGAATAGACAGATGGACTTGCCTAAAACCTTCTTGTTAATTAATTGGATTTTTTTTTTCCTAAGTGAGTAATTTTCAAATGAGATTTCAGATTTTAATTCTTTGATAGAAACATTTTTATATTGTTGGCTTGTCTTTTTTGGTTTTTTTTTATTCCTTCAGAAGTGTATATAGAGTGCTATAGGAAAACATTACTTTGTGTGATTTATGTATTTTCTGCTGTAGTGTAAATGCAGAACCTAGGTAGTGTAGAAATTCAAATATTCTGTCATACAAAACATGTCCAAGCTTGAATTGAAAATAAATTAAAATATCTCAAGAGTTAGGCTGTTACTGCTCTTCACTGAAACTCGAGCAGTCTGAATTTACCACTCATTTATACAAAACTGCACTTTACTCCTAATAAAAAAATTTGAATTGACACTGTGAAATTATATGTGAGGCAAACTACTACTCTTACAGCTTCCTAAGATTTTTCAGAAGTGCCACTTTTCAAACTTCAGCTTTTAAAGGTAAGGATCAAGAGGAAAATGAAGTCAGCAGAAGTGTTTGCAATCCATTTCAGCTTTCAGCAAACAGCAAAAGGGAGAACGAAACGTTGGATCTGTGGCCAGGTAGACTATAAAGAAAGCACTAGGCTGTGTCACCAGTCTGACCTCATGCTGTGCTGTAGCTGATGCACAGACCTCCAAGCAAAGGTACTACGTATTTAGTAAATTCTCAGGGATAGTAGAAAACTCAAATATATATATTTATACAGACTTCCGCTTACCACTGTAGCTCTTTTCATCTACACTGTTGTAGGATTAATTCAATGTAATACAATAAAAAATACAATAAAAGCTCTCACTTTTCCCTTGTTCCATTCTTCCCTTTTGACCGCTGAAATACATCTTAACTATAATGATCTTTTTTGTGTACTAAGCATTTACTTAAAGTGTGTATGCCCATGAACATATTGCATATTCGCTAAAAATCTCTAAAGTCAGCTTACTTGCTTCAGGTACCATTTCCCTCCCTGTTATTGAGTTTAACCAAAAAACAAACAAACAAACAAACAAAAAGTTTAAAAGAGCAGAATACAAGATTTAAATGCACATGCCTCATATCTGCACCTAGTATTTAGACACGTGTTTTTCCTCCAGCGTTAGATTGTCTGTGTTATGGTAGCGTGGAAGAAACATGGTTTTTCTTACAGCATAAACTCCCTAATAGTTTAGGAAAGAAATGCAGAAGCTGAAATAAAAATATGATAAAAATCTATCATTGCAGTTCACTGAAGAGCAGTACAAAAAGCCCCAACAACAAAGCATGCATTGCAGCTCCCTGAAAAGTGTATGTACTGGCAAAAATGTTTGGCATAGTTAAAGTCTTTCAGAGTCACAAGTAAATGAGAGATCTGTAGATCTTAACATTTCTTTATTTAATTGAAAGCATTGAATTTATCGCATGGATTGAGCAGACTTTATGTTAGTCCATGACCATAATCCATCAAAAATTCACTTTAAACGGTAGAAAAAAATCTTCTGGTGATATGTGCTGGGATCAAGCTATTGCATTAAGGAAAGAAGCAAGCTTTTCTTGCTATAAAAAGGGTCTCTGATCTGCCTTTTCTGCAGTGTACGTTGTCATTTCGCATTTCCATTGTTCCTAATACATAAAAAGACTACCCTTCTTTTCATGCTTTGCTCTTCAGACATGCATATGGAGAAAGAGTGCTTGTTTCCTGTACTAAGACACTGTCCTGGCTACTTCTTTGAATGAGTGTGTAGTTTTATTCCTCGCCAATTAAGTGTTCAGACCAATACAACATTGAGACTTCAGCTGCTTTTGTTCTGCATGCTCTGGCCTGTGACATTTCACATGACTGCCAACAAAATAGTTTAGAAACACAGAGACAGGCTGGTGTCAAAGCCCGGGTATCACCTAACTGGGAATTAGAGGGGTGGTGAAGGAAGGACTAGCTTTTCTTCCTGAATCCTAGAACACAGAGTAATGTCAGGGCTGGACAGCAGCCACTGTTGCAGGCACTTGACTTTGAGGTCATTCTTTTCCAGGGTCTTAGTTGGTTTCAGGGTTGGTCTTAGCTGGTTTCAGGGTTGTTCTTTGTAATCCTCAACCAGGTGTTGATCACGGATGTTTTCTAAGGTATGAAACCACTGCATGCTTAAACTACTGTGGCCAGGATAAAATAGTATTTGTGACAGAACTATTTAACTGTTGTCACTCAACTGGAGAGTATGTAGCATCTTTTGATAGTCCACAACTAGAAGCAGTGGGATGCAGGGATTTTATGAAGTAAGCAATGTGGTTTGTCCTAAAATTTCATTAATTTGTGTAGGTTTTGAATGTGACTCTCAGACAGTGTTTAAATTTTCTCAGTTTCTGTAAATATGGTCTTTACATCGTTGAGCAAAATGCAGTTACATTGATGCCATGCTGCATTAAACAGAAGTGCAAAAAATGCAGCATCTTCTAGCAAACATTATTATTATTATCATCTGAATAATGCCCTGTCAGCTTCCTTTCCATATGACTTACAGCAGTGAAATATTCCAGGGAGTTTTTTTGGGTAAGAGCTTTCAGCAAGGTAATTTACAGCCCAATTTCAATATCCATCTTCACCTCTTCAGTCTCTTGTTTGCCTGGAAATACTGCCACATACTAGCCTGTAAATAGTGTTTTTCATTCAGTTCACAGTACTTGGAGAAGAAATTAAGTGTGATGTTATGGTTTCACAATTAAGTTTACACCATGGATTCTAGGCATAATTTCAGAATCGTTAATACTTTATCTCTGCCCCACTGGATTGCTCACAGGGTAATTGTAATGTTTGGTACATGATTGCCATTCTGTCACATTATCTAGAATATATGCTACTAATACAGAGTTTATGCCAGCCTTGCATTTTCCTGACGTCTTTATTCTGAGAGAATGGGCTATGCAACCACTAATGCAAAATTAACCTATTGACTTTCTATTAAACACATAAGCACCTTATATTATCTTAGCTTAGCATTGTGAAGAGCCCTGTGGCTCTGAACAGTCTCGTCTAGAGGTGTAACTGAGTAATTGTAGCCATTTTTAATCCGAGAACACCAGACCCTTTGGGAATTCAGCCCTGTTTTATGGACATTTTATACTTTTTTTTTTTTTTTTTAAAGTTTCAGAGTTGTTGGAGGTTGTGCTGGAATACTTTTGCATTGTTTAAAATTTTTTAATCAGATTCCAGCTGTGGCATTTTTAAGCAAGTGCTGATAGACAAGCAAGAGATGGTGGTCTTTGTGTCCCAGGGCTGACCATGCAGCAGCCTTGTTACTTGTGAGTTTTACTGTCCTACTTCCAAGATTCTTAGGTCATCTTTCCGTGTACTTGATATTATCTTGTGAACCACTATCTTTTGAGATTACTTGTGCATCCACTTCTATGTCTTTTGAGAGTAAAGAAGGTGGCCATCTAAAAGGTGAGATTGCCATCTTCTAGGGATCTTCAGCTAAGGAATGATTACTATTTATTACCAAGTGTCTAGCTGTGCTATAAAATGGACTGTCTAAACAAATCAAATCTGTGATCTTCAACAAGATAAACAAATCACCTGTCATAGAGGTACAGATTAGTGCTAAAATTGTTACAGGTATGATGCAGTTAGTTTTACCGTTCTTAACAGTGTTTCAAACTAAGCAAGCCAACTTCTTCCTGGTATCTCTTCACGTGTGCTGCGTTCAGACATTCCCACCAATTCCTTAATATCTGTCCTGACAGTGTGCAGGACTAGATGCAGTGTCTTAGATGAAGCTTCATGAGTGCCAAGCAGAGAAGAGTCACTACATTGTGCCTGATGGCTGTTCTTGCTAATAGAGTTAAATGCTCTCTTCTCTCCTATTACTATGAGATATGTTTTATGACATATGTGCAAGACATACATGCAAAAACTATTGCACAAAGAACTACTGAAGGATGTATTTCTGAAGGAAAAGTTTTAGTTTCTAGTATTAAAAAGAATGGAAAATCTCTTGGATCTTTAGTATCCTTAAGATTTCATTCGTTGCTGTACCAAACATAGTTATTGTTGAATGGCCTGCAGCTTTTGACCTCCCATATGTTTACTTTCACATTTCAGTACTCTGAACATTCAGAAAACATGAACAATTCCTGGAGACATGTTTCAGTTCTGGTACAAGTACTCTCTTTGTATATTTACCATACATACCATCTCTGATAGGGAGATGCAGTTTATTTGTTTAGTTCTTCCTCTGACAGTCTCAGGATGTGTTCTGATATTTTAGATCAAATATCTCTGTAATCTTCAGCTTTAGCAATGCCAGTGACACAAAAACCTTAAGTACTGCATTTTGTCATTTTGAGAGCTGGATTGTCACCTGGCAAATTAACTATTGGATCTATGTATTCCTTAGGCACCCTCTGATACCACACTGCCTTTGCCTGACCACTAGAGTTATGGGTAGTTTATGGTTGCAGGCAAGTTAATCTGTTTGTCTTCTAGATAAGCAAACAATCCATGTAGAATTGATTCTCCTACACAATAGTACTTTAATCCCTTTAAAATAATGGTCCCAAGCCTGTTGGACTATTTATATGGGTTGGGGCTTGACCTGCTGGAGAGCAGCTCTGCAGAGAAGGACCTGGGACTGCTGTGGACAAGAAGTTCACCAAGAGTCAGCAATGTGCCCTCTTGGCCAAGAAAGCAAACAATATTCTGGAGTGTCTTAAGAAGATTGCCAGCAAGTTGAGGGAGATTCTCCTCTAGTCTGTGCTGGCAAGGCCATATCTAGTGTAGAGTGTAGTGTCCAGTTCTGGGCTTCCCAGCTCAAGAGGTATAGGAAGCCGTTGGAGGGAGTCTAACAGAAGGCCATGAGGTTGATTAGGGGGCTGAAACTTCTCTCTTACGAGGGAGAGGCTGATCCAGAAGCAGGAGCTTGCCTGTTAGCTTCTGGAACTTCATGAGGTCCGCTTAGGCTGATAGCTTAAGTTTGTCAAGGTCCCTCTGGATAGCATCCCTTCTCCATCATGTCAACTGCACCCCTCTCCTTGCTGTCATCCACAAACTTGTTGAGAGTGCATGTGATCCCACTATTTGCATCATTAATGAAGACAGTAAGGAAGATGCTAGTACTGCCCCCAGTGTAGACCCTTGAGAGGCACCACTCATTACTGGTTTCCACTTGGACATTGAGCTATTGATTATATTTCTTTGGCTGCCATCCAGGCAATTCTATAGCCATTTACCAGCCTATCCATCAAATCCTTATCTGTCCATTTCAGAGTTAAGAATATTGTGGGGAGCAATATGCACATTGAAAACATTCTCATGATTAAAACAAAGAGAAAAACTATGTTAAATGCTTTTCCATGGTAGCACATAAATACTATTTCAAGAAAACATAATCTAAAAACATTTCCTTTTATTTTTTTTACTTTTATTTTTTAATTGGGTTTTGCTAGATTGGTTGGTTAGGGTTTTTTTTTTAAATTAAAAACTTCTGGTAGTCAGCAAACATATTTTTAGCATTCTTTCCATGTATAGAAGGAGATGCAAGCAAAGACTAAAAAAAACCATAAAGTTATTTTTAAAATTACGTAACTTTTTAGACTGCAAATCTAAATATCAGTAGCAAACCAGTATGTTACACTGTATTGTAATCCGTGTAGACAAGACATTAAATTGTAAGATCCCAGTATTTTTTTAAGAAGTAACTTAGTATCTTAAACATAGGTTTAAACATCAGTTTATAAAGTCATTCATGCAGACAAAACAACATTCACAAGCTAACCTGTAACACCTTGATTTTTCCATTTTTCCATTGAGGAACATGTATGTTAAAAAAGGCAAAAATCTGAAAGACATAAAACGTAGTTTTAATGTATATTTTTATAAAAAGATTACACCACATAACACTTTTTATTCCCTGTTTTACCATTTTATTTTTGCATTGTGCACTGCTGGCTTGAAAAAGAGACATGTAATTTGGTTATGTGGATTTGGTTTGAGAGAAAAACATTAAAAGTATCTTGAGTTTGATATTCTATGGATTCACTGCAGCCAGCCTAAGTACTGCATTGTACTCCAGCCATCCGCAGAACAATGCAAGTCTAGCATTGTATTCCTCCTTCACATTGCTCACACTCTCTTAAAGCAACCTGTATGAATAACTCAGTAGTATACAGACTTGAAGAAAATACAAAGGGATTTGAAGGCCTCTTCAAAACTGCTCTCCTTAGCCAAAAAATGGGGTCTTATTATCTGAGCAGGTATTACCTGTGTTCTTATATTCGTATTTTGGTTTTGAAGGAAACTGTGGGTGGGTGATTTGATTTCACCTTCACTGTATGTGAAAACAGTAGTTCATTCTGTCCTTCGCACTCTGTCCACTGTTCTTTGGAAGCAGTGAAAATTCACACCACCACATCAAGCTTTAAGTAACTTTTCAGCAAAAGTAACAAAGTAAGAATATCACTGAAATTACGTTGTCTAACCCCCAAAATAGCATCTATACAGCAACAAAGTAAGAAAGAAAAGTTATTGCTGGATTTCTTCCTAATTGTTCCTGTTGTTTCTATATTCCTCTTCATTTTTCAGACTCATAATCAGGAAAGACCACTCAGTCTTTTTTTTTTTTTTTTTTTTAATTTTATTTTTTATTTTAATCTTTGTGAAAAGGAGAAGCTTTTTTGTCTTGTTTGAGAAACTTTGTTTTTAAAGATCTCTTACAGTTTTGCTCTATGCCATGTTGCCTTAGAAATGTCAATGTTTGTTTGTCTCAGAGTGAAAAAATGTCTTTTTCATCACACTCCAACATTTGTTTGTCCTTGATCCAAATGGGTAGCCCAGATTCAAGGCCTTTCTTGGTTGTTTCTGTCAGCGAGCAGATATTGGCTAGGAGTCTGATATTTATTTGTAAATTGCGACTGTTGTCACAAAAGCTGTACATTTGCTCTGTTTCTTAGAATGGAATAAAAATAGTAGGTGAATTCCTAATAAAATGTATTTTAAAAAATAAGAAAACATATATTACTTTACAAAAAATCTCATTCCGTATGAGCTTTGTCTTTGATCCTGCTGAGGACTAGACTGCTTAGTTGACATACCTCACTCCCACATGGTTTTTGAGTCTCAGCAGCTGAGACTTCTGTGCAGACACCCAGTTGCCAGCTGCTGGTATGATGTGCCCACTAGAGATCAGAGATATGCTTGCTGACAGCAACAAACCCCCTTCAAGCAAAAAAAAAAAAAAAAACACAAAAAAAAAACCCCAAAACAAAACAAAACCAAAAAACCCACAACCTCCCCCACAAAACAACCCAAACGTTTTATCCTTGCTTGTCTGCCTAACAAAATACAAATTGGTGATACTCTGAGTGACCCAAAAGACACTAAACAAAAGAACTGATCCTACAATTATCTAATCTTGACATTTTGTAAATATTTAAGCAGATTTTTTAAGGGTGTTTTCATATCAGTTATGTTGATTTCACTTGGTTCCATGCTTCCTTAGATCTTTCTTCTTACTGCTGACATCTTTTATCTAGTCTCCTTTCTTGTGCCTGAGTAGAAACAATAGATACTCTCAGGTTTTATGGTGGTGCAGAAAGGCCTTTCATGGTAAAACAAAGCAGTGTTGCAGCTTCATATTGAATCAGGTGGGCTTGGAAGTTAATGCTGCAAAGAGATGTCAGGTCCCTCTTGAGAGTTACTAGTCTGAGTGACTACATCATGCAAAGTTCCTGTTGGAAGTGGCACTAGATGTGGATGTAGGTGACTGTCACTCAAATTTCTTCCCCAGGACACTGGAGATTTTGTCTTGCTTTTATCTGAGACCAGAAGGGTGGCTTCTTGACCGGTTTGTATCAGAGTCTGAGCTTTCTCTAAATGCCAGCTTTCATCTGACCCACCGTTTGATGTGCATCCAATTTGAACATGGAGGATTTGGAATTCCACAGTAACCACGTTAGCTACAAGTAAGCTTTGTGAGCAGCTCTCTGAAACACTCTGTGTCTGGTATTGAGCTGCTCTCCTTGTTCTATAAGCTTCTGACTGTTCTGAATCTATATGAAAATTATCTCAATCTTCTTTCAGTGCTATAGACCTGAGCTTCAATGTCATAAGATCGTAGAATCATCCGTCTGGGTTGGAAGGAACCTCCGAAGGTCATCTAGTCCAACCCCCTCCCCAGTCAGCAGGGGCATCGTGAACTAGATCAGGTTGCCTAGAGGCCTATTGAGCCTTACCTTGAGTGGTTCCAGGAATGAGGCCTCAACCACCTCCCTGGGCAACCTGTTCCAGTGTTCTGTTACCATCATAGTAAAGAATCTGTTCCTAACGTCCAACCTAAATCTGCTCTTCTCTAATTTGAAGCCCTTGCCTCTTCTCCTATCACTGCAGGCCTTTGTCAAGTCTCCCTTCATCCTTCTCATAGGCCCCTTGCAGGTACTGGAGGGTCACTGTTAGGTCTTTCTGGAGCCTTCTATTCTCCAGGCTGAACAATCCCAGCTCCCTCAGCCTGTGTTTGTAGCAGAGGTGCTCCAACCCTCTGATTGTTTTCGTGGCCCTCCTCTGGACCCACTCCATCATGTCCATGTGCTTCCTGTGTTGAGGGATCCACACCTAGATGCAGTACTCTAGGTGAGGTGTTACCAAAGCAGAATGAAGTGGCAGAATCATCTCTCTGCATCTGCTGTCAGTGCATCTTTTGATGCAACCCAGGATGTGATTTGCCACCTGTGCTGCAGTCACACACTGTCTGCTCATGTCCAGCTTCTTGTCCATCCCCAAGTCCTTTTCCACAGGGCTGCTTTCTATCACCTCATTCCCCAGTCTGTATTGATAGTGAGGATTGTTTGCTCCCAGCTTCAGGACCCTGCACTTGCTGTTGTTGAACCTCATGAAGTTCACCTGGGCCCAACTCTCCAGCTTGTCCAGGTCCTTCTGCATGACATCCTGTCTCTCTGGTATATCGACAGCACCACTCAACTTCTTGTCATCTGCAAACTTGCTGATGGTGTTCTTGATCCCACTGTCTGTATTACTGACAAAAATATTAAACAGTACAGGTCCCAGTACAGACCCCTGAGGGACACCACTTGTCACAGCTGTCCATCTGGACTTCAAGCCTCTTGTGGAAGGCCAAAATAGACCTAAAAATAGGCTTGCCTAGACATGTTTTCTGTACACCCTCCTCCTGTTGTTGGGGGAAGCAATCATGAGAGAGGAAAACGAAGGCCCTGGTGCCTCCAAGTCTCCTCCATGTCCCCTTCTAACTTATTTGCAGGGTACCCTCATGTGTTCATACACTTATTTGTGTTTTGCCCAAAAAAGTGTAAGCAAGACCCAGCTTTACCTAATGTGGTCAGTTTTGACAAAATGCCATTCTGATTGGCTGATCTGTGGTCAAAGGAGCCATTAGTCTCGGGCTACATAGCTAAAAAGAGATGAGCAGGTAAACACAATGTGCTTTGCCTTAATGAGCTATGCCATTGCTTATGCCATTGCTCTGACTTAGCGCTGTTGCATCCTGCCATGCCCTGCTAAACTATATGCTGCTTGCTACATAACATATCAGTGACAAGTGGCATCCCTCAGGGGTCAATGGAAAAACAGTGCTGATTAACATCTTTTTCAGTGATATGGACAGAGGAATCGAGTGCACCCTCAG
>VWZE01002500.1:27267-59791 GCA_013396675.1 Eubucco bourcierii | reverse complement strand
TCCTGGTAGGCAGCACACTTCCCTGTGAGAGGGGCCTTAAACCATATCCCTTAGCACCCCATCCAAATGACCCTTAAACACATCCAGGGTCAGTGACTCAGCCACTTCCCTGGGTAGCTCATTTCAGTGCCTGACCACTCTCTCCATGAAAAACTTCTTCCTAATGTTTAATCTAAATCTACCCAATCTCAGCTTGAGGCCATTTCCCCTTGTTCTGTCTCCATGAATGTCTTGGTGATAAACTGTGGGGAAGGTGGGCAGCTTGTGGCCTTCCTGCTGGGATCTGGGCTGTAGGCACTGAGTTTGGAGGCATGGGGCTCTGGGTATTGTCCAGGGGGCTCAGTTGTCAGGAAATTCAGCTTGTACCAACCTGGTAACATTTCAGTGGCAAAGCAATGTGCTTTTTCATACATAGTCATAGAATCATGGGACCACAGAATGCTTTGGGTTGGAAGGAACCTTTAAAGGTCATCTAGTCCAACACCCCTGCAGTCAACAGGGACATCAGCAACTGGAGCAGGTTGCTCATAGCCCTGAACAACCTGACCTTGGATGTTTCTAGGGATGGAGCATCTGCCACCTCTCAGGACAACTTGGGGAGTGTTAATATTCTGCTGTATTGATTAGGAGAGCTTTAGATGTTGTTCTGTACCCAACCATTGGTTAAAAAATCATTAGCATGAGCATTTTGTTTGGATGGGGGTATTTTTAGGGTGGGAAAACTTCCTAGCATTAGGACTAGCTGGATTTTTTTTTTTTTTTTCCCCTACTCAGTTTCTAGTGCCCATACAAGCCCATAAAATAATTACAGCCTACTGAGAGAGAAGCTGCTGGCTTTCAGTGCCATTGGCATTACAAATTATCTTCCTAGAGATAGCCAAAAATGTGTAATTCAGGCCAGAGTAGGACGTAAAAGGAGCATAAATGGTGCATAAATGTTATGTGGGCCTTTTGCCCAACTATTCTTTGACCCAGGGCAGGAAAATCAGTCCAGCAGCACTGATTTTTGTGAACTGCCTGCCTGCCTGTCTTGTCCTTCTGAGGTTCAGAAATACACTCCCAGTCCTGTGTCTGAATTCACTGCACCGCACCATCTGCACTGGGGCATCTATGGTCCTCAATTTGCTGATAGGAAATTCTCCAAATTTGGATAATTTCCAGATTTAAAGTGCTGCTTTTTGGACAAATAAAATAGAATCATAGACTCATGGAATCATTTAGGTTGGAAGAGATCTTTAAAGATCATCAAATCCAACCATTAACCCAACACTACCAGGTCCACCACTAAACGATGTCGCTCAGTGCCACATCTACACAACTTTGAAACCCCAACCTTCAACCTGAGACCACCGTGGCCATTAAACCATGTCCCAGAGTGCCATGTCCATGCATTTCTTGAACACATGTGGGCATGGGGACTGGGGACTTCACCACTTACCTGAACAGCCTGTTCCATGGCTTGACAACCATTTTGGAGGAAGAAGTTATTTCTAGTATCCAACCTAAGCTTCCACTGGTGCAACTTAAGATTGTTTCCTCTTGCCCTATCAACTATTACTTGAGAGAACAGACCAAGAAATACTATTTGGGACACGTTTTTAATTGTATCCACATTAAAGCAAACTTTTAGATGGCTCTGTCTTAGCATAGGTGAAGTTTCAGCAAACAGCAGTTTAAGATACTATGCCAACTCAGTTGTCGGAAATTGTAGAATGGTTTGGGTTGGAAGGGACCTTAAAGGTGATCTAGTTCCAAGCCTCTGCCATGGCAGAAACTTCCTACTAGAACAGGTTGCTCATGGTCTTGTGCAACCTGACTTTGAACGCTTTCTGGATTTGGAGCCTACACAGTTTTTCTGAGTAACCTGTTTCACTGTCTCACCACCCTCATGGGGAAGAATTTATTCCTAATGTCTAATCCTAGTCTAGTTTCTTCTAGTTTGATGCCATTACCCTTCATCCTTTCACTCTATGACTTTGCAAAAAGTCCCTCTTCAGCTCTCCTATAACTCCCTTCAAATGCTGGAAGGCTCCTCTAAGCCTTCTCTGGAGCCTTCTCCAGAAGATAATAGAAAGTATTTTAGTCCTACAGTGTCCTAAGAACATGGTTTCCCAACTACTACTTGCATTTGAAAAGCTAGATAGTTTCCTGTTGTTTTGAAAACACTGTCACTATTTCACATTTTAGTAGGTAAAAGAACTTTCTCAGGATTAACAGAGAGACTGAAGTTCAAGTATTGCCTATAAGGGATTGCAGAGAATCAGATTTCATTTGGGAGGATCCAGTTGGAAGACTTTGTAAGCCAGAGTGTTCCATATAGCTGTATAGAAATACTCAGCCTTCCCTAGAGAATGAATGTACTTTAGGGATGCTTCCAGGCTTTAATATTCTTCATCCATGGGAGGTGGGAATTGTATCAACTGTGTTCCTATGTCCTTCAGAGCTGCTTTCTGTAGATTACCTGTGTTTGATAATCAGGAAATGGAGCTTAAAATACTCTGGTCTGAGTGTCTGGAGAAGTTGTTAACAAAATCTGCTAAATACGAAAGTTGCATAATTTGTGGTTTGTAGATCTGAGGTGCGTGAAGAAGGTCAAGGGAGATTCTCCTCCCTCTCTTCTCTTCCCTAGTGATGCCACATGTGGAGTATTGTATCCAGGTCTGAGTTCCCTAGTTGAAGAGACACAAGGAACTGCTGGAGAGAGTCCAGAAGAGGCTATGAAGATACTGAGGGTGCTAAAGCACCTCTATAAGGGAGAAAGGCTGAGAGATCTGGGTCTGTTTAGCCTGAGAAGAGCGTACTGGGAGGGTATCTTCTCAATATCCAGCAAGAGCTATAGAGCTGGGGGCGAGAGGATGGGACAAACCTCTTGTCAGTGGTGCCCACCAACAGGACATGGGGCATTTGCCACAAGCTGGAACCCAGGAGGTTGAGGAAAAAATTCTTTGGTTTGAGGGTGCTGGTGCCCTGGATCAGTCTACCCAGAAAGGTTGTGGAGTCTCCTTCTCTGGAGAGATTCCAAACTCACTTGAGCATTGTGATCCTGGGCAGCCTAATGAGGTTGGATTAGATGATCTCCTGAGGTCCGTTCCAACTCCTACCGTGGTAGGATTCTGGGAAATAGAAGACACATCTGCCTGTGTGTCTGTGTCACTGTCAGTGACAGAGCTATATCCAGAGGTACATTTCACAGTTTAGTTAATGCCAAGATTCCTTTAGCAAAATCTTTGTCCCATTGACACACTTGGCCCTTTATTTTCTTTATGACCTAAATTACGCTTCTCTCTGAGGCTTTGACTTTCCCAGGCAGAAACTTAATTACCAGCTGTAAAATCCCAGAGAGAATTGGTATGGGATCCTCCCTAGCCTTGAACACATCTGATGGCTGCTAGTTGCAGCCACCTCACACAAGAGGACCTTGTTTCTGTGTGGGAGATACCTGCTTAAAGGATGCAAATTGATCCGTCTGTGGTGTTGAGGATGTCCCTCTGGTGCCCTGCAGTGCTAGTGGCGTGTGCTTGACTTGTTAAAAAGAGAACCAAAGCAGGTTTGATTGCTCAGTTGCATTGTGGTTTGTGATAAGACAGTTTGGTTTTATCTGCAGCACTCTTTTACTCTATTAAATTGGAGAAAACACATCCTTAGTAAGGGTGAAATGAGTGCTGAAGGCAGTTGGAGATAATCAGTGTTTCTGGACTTTCCCAAGTTAAGTAATGTACTAGAACAGGAAAAAAAGGAGAAAAAAAAAACAAACAACAAAACAGCACACAACCCACATTTTAAATATTATACTGTTTTTACCTACCTGAAAAGCCTGATTTTTTGTGCTGTACCATTCTTGTGTGGTTTCTTGTGTGCAGGAAACATTAACTCTTTCCATAGGAGCCAGAAAAATAACCTAATAATGACATCAGGATGGGCGTCAAGCTGAAAGGTTTTCTGTAACTGGCAGCTACTGAAGCATCATATTGAAGCCTTTATTCCAGTCCTGTCTTGTTGCTACAAACACTATCAGACAGGAGCCTGAAAGAGAAATTAAAAGAACAGCAAACCTCTGATCTTGTCCAGAGGTTAATAGCTGGGTTAGGTGAGCAATAGCCTGTACAGGAGATGACTGCGGTTCCTGTCTCACTTCACTCTCTCCCTTATACACCCCACTGCCTTCTTAAATAGTTTTGTGTCAGTTTAATATCTGAGAGCCACATTGTGGATCAAACATGGGCTTACCTAAAGCTCCAATAACATTTTGTTTTTTACTCTACCAGCATCAGTGATCCCTTCACAAAGATGCCAGGTGCATGAGCATCCATAGAACAGTGAAGCAGAGCACCTGCTGTGGTTTATCGTTCTCATCTATTACAAGAAGTGTCATTTTAACCTTTCCCCTTCTTTTCTGTGCCTGAGTTAGGTGGATCCAAGTTTTTTGGAAGTTCATCTCTTCTGGATGCTGTCTCTGTGATTATTGGTAGCTATACAGTAGAAGTAATTTGTGGAGTTGGGTGATGGTTGGACTCAGTGATCTTAAAGGTCTTTTCCAAACAAGATGATTTATGTTCTGTAGAATTGTAAAATCATAAAATTGTTTTGTTTGGGACAGACCTTTAAGAACATTGAGTGCAGCTATCAACCTAAGACCACTGTGGCCATCAACCCATGTCCCTAGGTGCCATGTCCACAGGTTTCTTGAACATCTCCAGGAATGGTAAGTCCACCTCCTCCCCGAGCAGCCTGTTCCAATGCCTGACCACTCTTGCAGGAAAGAAATTTTTTCTTAATCATCTCTCCTAAACCTCCCCTGGCACAATTTCAAGCTCTTCCCTTTTTTTCTCTCACGTGATACTAGGGAGAAGAGACCAACCCCCACCTCACTCCAACTTTCTTTCAGAGAGTTGTAGAGAGCAATAAGGTCTTCCCTCATCTTCCTCTTCTCCAGAGTAAACAACACCAAGTGCAGAATTGTATGATTCTCTTGAATTCTTTTCAACTGCCATGGAAGCTTGCTGCCATTAGGCATTACAACAAACTTCATGTTTTGGATGATGGACAAAGACAAGAGACCTCTTGTGAAGGTTTGGGAGTTCCCTGCNAATCAGAGACCCCAGGAGGGGCTCCCAACCACCCTTCCACCTTCTCCCCACCCCTGTACCTCACCCCAAGGTTTGCCTTACCTGCAAGGTAAATTAGGGAGATCAGCCAGGGGGCTTAGAAGAAAAGTGGTTAGTGAGGATTAATCGGCAGAGGAGCCAGAGCCAGAGCCAGAAACTGCTAGATCACCCCAGCAGCTCCTCTTCCAGCAAGAGCCAGACAGAGACTGACCTTATCTAATGTTTTGGTTAGTGTTCCCAAACAATTCTCCAGCAAGCGTATGAGTGAAGTAGACATCACCATGTTTTCTTTTCACAGCCTATATTGTAATTTTCTCTATTAAAATATTCTAATTAACCTCAAACCAGCACACCTCTCCAGCAAATTGAGTTGCTGAGCACAGCTGATTTATGACCCCAGCAGCACCGGAGAGTTGTTGCACTGACCTTTGGACACTTTCTTCACCTACAGATTACTTTCTTTTTCTTTGTTAGTATTCTGTGATGGGCTTTGATAAAGTAATTAAATACCCACAGGAAAAATGGAGATTCTTTTTCAAGCAGCATTGTGACATTTGTTTAGCCAGTTGCAATTGTCTTAACGATTGATTTCTGGATTGACCAAAATGCCAAAGCATTTGAGGTGTAGGGAATCGATTCTATTGATTTATCCATAATTACCTAAAGTGGACTTCATCTGTATTCACGTCTAGATATCCATGGAGATGGGCAATTTAGAGAGGACTCTGCTGTCAGCAGAAAATGAGGGAGGTTCCCATGCTGCCAAACTGTGAGATGCTGTCGAATGTTTGAAACGTTTTGGCCAAATTCAGTCAGAACTTTAACATTTTGCAGGAAAATTTACCTGTGATGACCTTTCCAAACACTTCCCATCAGTTACTTGTCTCTTTTTGCGTGTTTCCCTTCCCAGACTGAATGCTGCTTTAAAAAGCAATGTGGCAGGAAAAAGCACGTTCTGCTTTATTGATTCTTACTACTGCAGAAAGTAACTGCATTTCCATCTTAGGTCAAGTCAAGATAAGAACTAAGATGATGTCTTTCAAGACTCCAGTCTTGTCTCAGTGTCCTGTAGTTGTCTTGCATGGAGCGAGAGTGTAAGGAAAGCCGTTTTCACAGAATCATGAATTACCCAGTTGGAAGGGGCTTGTGATGGTTTGGGAGTTCCCCACCCCCACACACTTTATAAAAGCACCCAGACTAGACTCAGCTGGCTCTAAGTTGAGGACTGAAGCTCTGTTTACAGCTCAGCACAATGTACAAGCAGATATATACACAATATACAGGAATATTTACAGAAATATGCAAGTTAAAGGTAATACAGAAACACAACTCCCCTCCCAGAAATCAGAGACCCCAGGAGGGGCTTCCAACCACCCTTCCACCTTCTTCCCACCGATATACCTTACCCCAGTGTTTACCTTACATGCAGGGTGAGTTTGGAGGATCAGCCAGGGAGTTTAGAAGGAAAGTGGTTTGTTAGGTTACTCAGCAGAGAGGAGAGAAGCTCCCAGAGAGACAGAGACAAGAGTCTGTGTGAGAGTGTGTCTTATCTATATTTGTGTTCTTATACATCTCAGCAAGCCTATGAGTGAAGTAGACATCACCACTGTTTTCTCTTCACAGCCTATAGTATCATTTTCTCCATTAAAATATTCCAATTAGCCTCAAACCCCAGCACAGGACTGCAAGGATAATCTGGTCCAAACTTCCTAGGTGATAGTGTAGTTTAAATGAAATGGCCCAGCACCCTGTGAAGCTGAGTCTTCTGTCTAGTGTAGGGGAATCCACTGCTTCCCTTGGCAGATGATTCTAGTATCTAACTGTTCTCATTGTGGAACATTTTTTTCTGGATTCCAGTGGGAATTTCCCCAGGAATACCTTGTACCTATTACCTCTTGTCTTTTCTGTGTGACTCCTTGTAAAAAGGGAGTCTCCATCCTCCTGGTAGACACCGTTTATGTACTGCTATGTGGTAATAAAGTCTCCCCCAAGCCTTCTGTGCTAGTTTGAGGCTAATTGGAATATTTTAATAGAGAAAATTGCACTATAGGCTGTGAAAGAAAAACATGGTGATGTCTACTTCACTCATACACTTGCTAAAAAAAAAAAATTGTTTGTGAACAATAACCAAAATATAGATAAGTGAGTCTCTGTCTGTCTCTTGCTGGGAGAGCAACTCGGGTGGTCTAGCAGCTTCTGGCTCTGGCTCCTCTGCCGATTAATTCTCACTAACCACTTTTCTTCTAACCTCCCTGGCCAATACTCCTAATTCACCTTGCGCCTAAGGTAAACCTTGGGGTAAGGTACAGCGGTGGGGAGAAGGTGGAAGGGTGGTTGGGAACCCCTCCTGAGGTCTCTGATTTCTGGGAGGGGAGTTGTGTTTCTGTATTACCTTTAACTTGTATATGTCTGTAACTATTCCTGTATATAGTGTATATATCTGCTTGTACATTGTGCTGAGCTGTAAATAGAGTTTCATCTCTTAACTTCCAGTTGACTGAGTTCTAGTCTGGGTCATTTTACAAAGTATGGGGGGGCAGGGAACTCCCAATCCATCACACCTTCTCTTCTCAAGACTGAACAAACCCAATTCTCTCAGCTTTCCTCATATTTTCCTTCTCAGTTTGGAAGGGCAGAGCTCAATTCAGCCTCTCTTTGCACCCACAGCAGCTGCTGGCCCGTGAAAGCATCAGACTGCCAGAAGAGCTGAGTGTTGGTTGATCCACTAGCCCTGGCAAGCAGACTCTGATCACCTGAGAGTGCACAAAACTGTCCTCTGTGGTTGCAGGTTTGCTCCTGAAGGAAGGGATGTTCTTTAGACAGTAAACTTGTGGAGGGCAAGGTGATGATATCTGGACTGTAGCAAAGGCTTTTTCATTTCATCAAACAGTGCATTATAATGAAAACTACTCCTTTAATAGTCAATCTGGTTGTGGAGATTTATTCCAGCAGCTCTGCAGCAAATTAGAGTTGTTGGAATTAGAAGGCAAGTTTTGGCCAAGTACCGCAAAAGGAACAATCTCTTTGAAGTCAGTCATCCTTCTTTAGAATATTAACTTTTGGGGTGGAGAAGCACTAATGCTGTATGCTTGCATTAGATGCTGCTTCCCCAGTATTGGAGTCTCAGCTAAAACCTCCTAAATTAAATTGTCTTCTGGTATTTCCATTAGAAAACACCATTGCCAAGCTTTTATTGCTTGGTCATAAAATTCTCTTGGTGGCGAAATTCAGTACATAAGGTTATATCCATGGCTGGAGTTAACATCTTAGATAAAATTTCAGGAGACAAAGTTTACTGGTGTTTGGCGGGGGGGGGAAGAAAGAAGACTATAGAACTCTAAAACCTCTTCTCTATGCTCTCTGAAAGTCATCAACAAACCACAGTCTAGACTTCAGAGAACTAGCTGAGAATGGAAGAGGGCGAGGGCAACAGGTTGTTCGAGAAGACTACCCAGGAGCATCGCCATCCTTGGGAGATACTCAGCACAGCTGAACACAACCCTGAGCAACCTGCTGCAGTTTCATCAGAGATCTCCAGAAACACATTCCAACCTCAACATCTCTGTGCTGTTCTGACTCTATGCCAAGTCCATTAAACAGACAATGATGCTTCAGGTGGAGCCTGGAGAAAAGGAGGCCTAGAGGAGACCTCCTGTGTCTCTACAACTCCCTGAAAGAAGGTCATAGCAAAGTTTGGATAAGTCTGTTTTCCAAGTAACAAGTGATAGAACAAGATGAAATGGCCTCAAGTTGCACCAGGGGAGGTTTAGGTTGGATATCTTCCCAGAAAGGATTGTCAGACATTGGACAGGCTGTCCAGGGCAGTGGTAGAGTCCCTATCCCTGGAGGGCTTTAAAAGCTCTGTAGATACGGTGCTGAGAGACATGGTTTAGTAGTGGACTTGGCAGTGCTGAGTTAAGGGTTGGACTTGATGTTCTTAAAGGTCTTTTCCAAGCAAAATGTTTCTATGATTCTATGACTACACTTCTATGACTAAGTGTTGTACTTATGCTAGCAATGCCATTCTTTCTGAGAAGTCCTATTAATTTTAGCAAACATCTGAAGCAGACTTTGTATCTTTGTGAATCCATCCAGTTGCTGGATAGGTAAATATGTCTGCAAGGACATGGGAATGGGATGTAAATTCAAAGCATTTTTGGTACTTTTTGTTTCTGTGAATATTTATCATTTGATTGTTCTCTGCTGGAACACTCTTACCTGTCTGCTCCAACAGGGTTGTTGTTAGGTCAAGAGGAAATGGTCTCAAGTCATGTCAGGAGGAGTTTAGGTTGACTATTAGAAGAAATTTATTCACTGAAAGGATTCTCAAGCACTGGAACAGAGTGCCCAGGGATGTGGTTGAATCCCCATCCCTGGAGGTATTTAAAAGAGGCAGAGATATGGTGCTGAGGGATGTAGTTTACTGCTTGCCTTGGTACAGTGAGTTAGGTAATGCCTGGATTCAGTGATCTTAAAGGTCTTTTCCAACCAAAACCATGCTATGGTTCTACTCTTTCAATTCTATTATAAGGTAGGAGGTAGCTGTGCTGCAAAGGGTGTTTGTAAGGTAACACATAGTGCCTGTTGGTAGTCAGACCACAAGGTTGCCCTTCAGAATTTCCTACCTTGCTGTTATTTTTCATTCGTCTGTCCCCGTTGTTTTAGAGGGCACACAGCAGAGAATATAAATGTGGAAAGAGGTGTCAGTGATTACAGATAATATGCTAACATGGTTTGTGAAATATTTATTAGAAAATAGGTTAATAAAGTGACATGGTGCACCTGTACCAGTGGGCAAGAGGATTATGCTAATGTCAGTGTTTAGTAGCAGGTCTTCATTGGGATTACTCTGTGCTATTATCAGTGTCAGCCCATGAATTTTAATTCCACAGAAAGCAAATGATCAAGGTTTTTATTTCTAGAGTTATTTTAAGTTTTGGCTGCTCTTTAGCATGAGGACATAACAAAAAAATGAGAGGTAAACTGGTCAAAAGTGTGTTGTACTAAAGTGTGAAGTGAAAAGGATTTTGGAAGTCGTGATTTGGGTTGGGCAGTTGTCAAGTCTGGAGGTGTGAAGACAAGTGAACAGTACTAACATGACCAGAAAAGAGAGAATTCAAGAAGGGAGAAAAATTGGAGAGAAATCCAAGGAGAGCAGCAGGTAGCTTCATGCTCACTTGTAGCGTGAGGAAAACTTTTACTGCGAGTGTCCTGGAGTACTGGAATGGGCTACCCAGAGAGGTTGTGGAGTCTCTTTTTCTGCAGACTTTCAAAACCCACTTGGATGCAATCCTGTGTGACCCTGCTTTAGCAGGGGGGTTGAACTAGATGATCTCCAGAGATCTCTTCCAACACCCACCATTCTGTGATTCCAGGATGATTTGGACTTTCCTTTGACTTGTGTAAGGTTGCTATAAATCCTCTGTGTCCCAGAGTTTAAATAGTTGCACAGTCCCCATACTTTATGCAATGCCAATGGAGAGGTTGTAGGGATGGATTAAAATGCAAATTTTGATTTATATGTAAGCTAAAAGTTGATTAAAACTCCACTGTGCTCTGCAGCACAGAGGCTAAGAAGGACTGTGAAGGGATTTGAAGTGATGGCTGTTTAAAAGGCGGCTTTGCTATTCATGCTTTAGCGAGCATTTGCTTGGGGTTGGGTTTTGCATTGGGATTTCAAGGTCTAGGTCTGTTGTTTCCTATGCAGCCTGACAAGATGAGAGTAGTCTGTCTCATATATGCACAGTAAATTTGTCTCCCAGAGAGGCAAAAGCTCAAGCATGAAGAGCATGATGATGTGCAGGAAGGCTGATCAGCTGGAATAAAGCATTCATTATCCTTCCACCTAGATTAACTAAAATGACATCATAACCTTTTATAACCTCACTCCAAATTCCCTCTCTTTTATTGAATTATCAGGCAAACCTAGATTATTTTAAGATGTAGCTGTGTATTGTTGTTCAGATAATTATTCTGTCATTAGGGAAGTAATTTCGTTCCTTTGGTTCTTTATTTTGGCGTTCGCTTAAGGAAAAATACTTGGAACTACACTTGGAGCTTGGGTTGTTTCGTGTTTTCCTGTCAGAAGTATTTTGCATAACTACTTGCAGAGTAAACCCAGCTCTGCATACTAAAGCTAGCTAAATGGAATGTTCTATAAGAACATTTCTGCTATAGGACGTATCTCTTTCTTGAGATCTGCCCTGCAAGGGTGTAGGGACTAGATGATCACAGAGTTGTTTTGGCTGGAATAGATCTTTGAGATCATTGAGCCCAACTGTCAACCCAAGATCACCATGACCATTAAATCAGGTGCTGTGTCCACACATTTCTTGCACACCTCCAGGGATGGTGACTCCACCACATCCCTGAGCAGCCTGTTACAATGCCTGACCACTCTTTCAGTGAAAAAAAAAATTCCTAATATCCAACCTAAACGCCCCCTGGCACAGTATCAGGCCATTCTGTTGCATTCTGTCACCCGACAATAGAGAGAAGAGACCAATGCCCATCTCACTGCAACCTTCTTTCAAGTAGTTGTTGAGCACAATGAGGTCTCCCCTCAACCTCCTTTTTCCTTCCAACTCTCTCAGCTTCCTCTTCCCTTCCAACCTCTATTATTCTGTGATTATTTCACCAGAAAAAAATCTTCTTGCAGAGGTAATTTGATGTCTGTGAGCATGTTACCTGATGAGAGGGGTGTGTGGCAGCATCATCTGGCTTCCGGCTTTCTTAGGCTCTTTAGCTTTTGCAAATATTTTCCCACAATGTGGGAAGCTGAAGGACAGAAAATGGAGCACTGAATATTTTTGAACATGACTGAACAAGCAAATCAGAGCACTCGACTAATGAGAGAGAAGGGAGGAAGAAAAACTGTACCTGAGAAATAAAAAAAGAAGTTGTTTGGCACAGTGACTGCTGTTGCACTTATAAATTGAATCCCCTCGTCCCTTCTTCATTTATTATTGCCAGTTAAAGCCTAGACTTGATATATTTGAACAACCTCCTGAATTCAGTCAAGTCGTTTGCAGGGGGAAAAAGGACCTCTCTGCAAAGGCAAATTCCAGAAGTGAACCATTAATTTGTGCAGTCCTTGGTGGAATGATCTCCAAGTATGCATCCACAAACCAATTAACCACCCATAGGCACGTTGGAAGTGATTAGTAGTCAATAACAGGAAAAACTAACAGTTGTAACTGAAGTTAGTTCATGGCTTGAATCAACAGCAAGTTAATTGATGTATTGACTCTCGGTTGAGAGTCATAAATGGGGAGAAATTACTGAAGAAATTAGTACTAATCTGTCCTTTTGCCCAGGGCAGGACAAGGTCACTGCTACCCAACCACATCACAGGTGTCTGCTGAACCTGTTTGGTTTTGTTTGGTGGTTTGGTTTTTTTTTTTTGTTGGTGTTGCTTTGGTGTTTCTATTGAGATTTTCTTTCAGCAGCCCATCCTTACCACCACAAAGTATTTCCTAATGTCTAATCTGTGCCATAGGTTTCTGTATTCCCTATTCTCTCCTCGCATCTGAGCTCTTTACCATATTTTTGTGTCATTCTCAAATCATGGGGACTTCAGCTGAACAAATTTCCAGCCAAGGCCTTGCCAAGGCCAAGTAGGTAAGAAGAAATATTGGGTGTTTCACAGCAGACCCTTTTTCTAATACAACTCTGCAACGTGGTGGTATGTTGGGGCTCAGCTGTTTTACTGCCCATTATTTCACTGCAGCATTTCACAGAATGGTTTGGGGTGGAATGGACCTCGAAGATCATCTAATTCCAATGCCAAGAGCCTTCCACTGTGTGTTTGTGCAGTTCATTATTCTTCCTGGCTTATGAAGTGATGGAGGTGTCTTATCAGGAACCACATAAACAGGGATGAAATGCCAAGAAATCCTGCTGATGGTGTCAGACCACGCTGTGATGGAAGCTATCTAAACACAGAATGAGAGCACAATACCTAGCTCCCTAACTGCAACAGAACAGACTACAGAAAACCGGTGATGTGTTTTAGAGTCATCCCCAGGAGCTCAGCACACAGAGAATCATGAATAGTTTGGGTTGGAAGGGAGGTTTAATCATCACCTTGTCCAAGCCCTCTGCAGTCAGCACAGACATTTGCAACTAGAGCAGGTCGCTGAGAGTCCCAGACAACCCGACCTGCATGGTTCCAGGCATGGAACATCTACCACCTCTCTGGGCAACCTGGGTCAGTGTTTCTTTGTAAAAACTTTCTTCATTATCTCTTGTCTGAATCTCCTTCCTTTAATTTAAAACCATCACCCTTTGTGCTGTCACAATAGGCCCTGCTAAAATGTCTGCCCTGGTCTTATTTGCCCCCTTAAAACTGGAAGGCCAAAGTAAGGTGTCCTCAGAGCCTTCTCTTCTCATAAATCTCATCTGTCCAGGATGTTAATTTTATTATTGGCTAGGTACTTATGCCCTTTAGCCATGGTCATTCTTCCTTCCCCATATTCTTAAGTGTCTTCTTTCTGTAATCATATTCCTTCTATTCCACTCACATCATCAGAAATGTTAATTTCCTCCTTTTAATTGGGTTGATAAAGTCTTTTGTCTAACAAATCTTTTCCAACATGAGATTTTCTTGCTCTGTGTGACATTCTCAATATGGCTATGGAGGCTGTTGAGATGGCTTCCAGACTCTGAACATCTCTCTTTTTCCATGGTGTGACTTTTGGGGCTCTTCCTGCCACCGATAATTATACTATTTTGTTAATCAAAACTGAACTTCAATGAAAACCACTTCTTTTTTTTCATGCATGTGCGACTGGAAGCTAGTCTGTATTATTGATTACAGCAAGAGAGGTTATACCTTTATGGGTTGATGTTCTCAGAGGAGATAGTTCTGATTACTTGTTTGTTGACCCAGCGATATCCAGGTCCCCCTTTTATCCTCAGGTGTGTTAGCAGCTGGCAGTTTGCTCCTCAGTACAGAAGTGATACATTTGGGTTAATTCTGCCTATGCTGAAGAGCCACATTTCCTGATGTTTTTTTCACTTTCTCTAACTTGGACAGTGGAGCTACTGAAAATCGTCAGTAGCTGCTTTGGAGGAGGAAGACAATTAAACTAACACCTGGAACAATCCATAAAATTTTTCTGCTTCCTCCTTTGGATTTTATTTGGGCATAAACCTGAACCAATTTTACTTTCATGAGCTGGAGCAAACTTCATAGGTGATAGCATACCATTTGGTGGATTATAGCCAAGTATTCATCAAGATGTACTTTTTTTTTTTTCCCTGTCCAAATGATCTCTTCAGGGTAGCAATCTTTCTGTCTGATTAACCGTATGACTGAGTGTTGTGTCAGAATGGTGGAGTGATACCAACCATACTAGCTTAGTCTTCTCCTGCAGCCCTGTGTCTGCTGTTATTTCCTCAGGTTCTTTTTGCAGGTCTTTCCCAGGGTGGGGTTTGAATACTCCAGGTGAAAATACTGAGTTTTTTTAATCAGCTGACACCTCTCCTCACTTTTATATGGGTAGGTAAGAGGTTACTATGGGATCTGGAGTACATGGATTGGTAGTCAATGATCTCAGCCTGATAGGACAATACATTTATCTAATGCCAACCTTTCCTTTCTGCCCCATAAAAATAAATCTTTACACAAAGTTCAAGGAGCAGTATGATGATGAAATCCCTCTACTCTTGTTGTCTCAGTATGCTCTTAGATTGGATATTAGGAAAAATGCCTTTACTGAAAAAGTGATCAGGCATTGGAACAGGCTGCTCAGGCAGGTGATGGAGTCACCGTCCCTGGAGGTGTACAAACAATGCATAGACATGGGATTCTGGGACATTTTTTAGTGGGTATGGTGGTGTTGGGTCGATGATTGAACTTGATCTTAGAGGTCTTTTCTGACCTGAACAATTTAATGATTCTATGCAACTTGCTAATTTCCTTTTCCAGTAGTATATATTCTTAAAATTAACTTCATCTGATAAAAATCATCATAATTTAGTGATTTTCTTTTGCCACTAGAGGTACTAGGGTGTGCTAGAAAGCTTTGTGAGCTTAAGCATGGAAAAAGACTTAAAAGGTGCCTATAAAAAAGATGGAGAAGGACTTTTTAGCAGTGCCTGTTGTGACAAGGTAAGGGATGATGACTTCAAACTAAAAGAGGGAGACCTAGACTACAGAGTCCCAAGAAACCTTTTTATGCTGAGGGTGATGAGATCTTGGCCCAGGTACCCAGAGAGGTGGTAGGTGCCTCATCCCTGGAAACATTCCAGATCAAGTTGTTCAGGGCTCTGAGCAACCTGTTCTAGTTGCAGATGTCCCTGCTGACTGCAGGGGAGGTGGACTAGATGACCTTTAAAGGTCCCTTCCAACCCAAAGCATTCTGTGATTCTATGAAGGTCAGTCCAGTGACTTCAGTTGTGCCTGGAAGTTGTAGTTCTTAAATTGGCTGCCAATTAATCCACTTCTTAAGTTCACTTTTCCTCAGTTAACTTTGGATTATTCAGGATGGATCTTACTGTTACTATACTATGCCAATCAAGTTTCACTTTGCAGTAGTATGATCTAGAGTTGTCATATTTTGACTGTTCCCCATGTTGTAGTAAAAGGACTCTCAGTACTTTCATCAGTCCTCTCAGTGCTTGTGGAAACAGGCACAAAATCCTCATAGTCTTATGTTTGATTTGCACCTGAAGATGCACTGTTACAGTAAAAATATATTGTCTTGTTTTCAGTGGGACAAGAAGTGACCTTTCCTCACTGGTATACATTAGGAAATGTTTTCTCCAGTAAGGGTAGGACTGCATATTTTGTTAAATCAAAATTAAAATGAGGTTTGAACAATTAAAAATTTAGTGTTTAAGTCACTAATCTCTTCTTTGGATGTTCTTCTGCAGAACATTGGGAGAGATCCCTACCTTCCTCACACACTGGAAGAGGTTCCTCTGGGAGGTGGTTGAATCCCCATATCTGGAGGTCTTTAAAAGCTTCACTCAATCATCTTAAAGGTCTTTTCCAACTAAAACCATTCCTAATTCCTAAAGCAGCGTGTTTATGTGAGGAGCACAGGGATTGTGGGGTTTGGTGTTAGTTAATGACAGCTGCAGTTTAATAGATGTGTTCTGGTTCGTTTTGTTGCAGTTGCAACATACAGTAGATGCTGCATTATTTGTTCTTTATTGGTATTCACTAGAATTAATGTAAGAGAAAAAATGAGAGTTGTAGTTTAAAGCAAAATAATGGTATATAAAGTAATAGGATTGTTCCAAAGTTTAATTAGATGGAGCAGATTGAATACATCACCACGCTGTCTTAAGGCAACAGAATTAAACTGTAGACATTCTCCTCCCTATACTGGAATCAATTTTGTCTTTGCAAGGCAAGAAGCAGTAGATGGCCTTTCCTACCATCTTAAATTACTAGTTCTTCTAGGGAGACTTACAAATCTCATCATATTATCAAACTTTAAGACACAAACCAAAGCAGTTTATAAGTCAACATATCAAACTGTTGATAGGCTGAGAACATGGAGAACTCCACCTTCAATCTTAGTATATGCTACAGCTTGGTAATTGAATCATAGATCTAAAATACATATATCTGCCCTCTATTGTTGTGTTTTCTGAATTAATTTAATTTATAAAATCCCTTAATGTAGTTGTGTCCAAATAATATGCACTGACAAAGATGGCAATTAATAATGTGCTGCTCCTGAAATGCAGCTCTGTGTGTGTGAGATGCAAGGGCAGAAGTGATTGGTACAGAAGTGTCCTGTGTCTTTCAGGGCAAGAGGAAATGGCCTCAAGTTGCACCAGGGAAGGTTTAGGTTGGATATTAGAAGAAACTTCTTCACTGAAAGGATTCTCAAACACTGGAATGGGCTGCCCAGGGGGGTGGTTGAATTCCCATCCTGGGAGGTGTTTAAGAGCTGCAGAGATGTGGTGCTGAAGGAATGGTTTAGCACCAAACTTAGTAGAGTTAGAAAATGGTTTGGTCTTTTCCAACCAAAATGATTCTGTGATACTACGATCTTAACTATAGAGAGTCATATGGTAAAATGTATAGCTGTGTATATGCATTTCATAGATATATATAAAAAATAATTTTAAATATATTTGTTTATATATTCTTTCAGAATTTGTGGTTTTGTTTGTATTTTCTTTTATACATTCAATTTTTATTTTCCTCCATTACTCTATTGTGGGAATGATCTGACTTTATAGTCCAGAATGATCCCAGTGGCATAAAACTGGAGGGGTGGCTGAGGGAACTGGGATTATTTAATCTAGAGAAGATGAAGCTGAGGAGAAAACCTCATTGCTCTCTACAATTGCCTGAAAGGACTCTATGTCATAATTTGTGAAGAGCTACTGCAAAAGCAGTTGTTTTTTATCACTAAGGTTATGTGCAAAAATGGGGAGTTTCAAAGCTGAGTTCCTGAACTCAGACCCCATATATGTAGAAGACATTGAGTTGTTGGAGTTTGTCCAGAGAAGGGCAACAGGGTGAAGAGTTTGGGGAACAGGTCTGGTGAGGAACAACTGAGGGAACTGGGAGGAAAGGAGGGTGAGGGGACACCTCATTGCTCTCTACAACTCCTTGAAAGGAGGCTGCACTGAGGTGGGGGTTGGTCTCTTCTCCCTGTTATCAGGTGATAGAATGAGAGGAAATGGTCTAAAATTGTGACATGGGAAATTTAGGTTGAGTATTAGGGAAGTTTTGTGCCTGAAAGAGTGGTCAGGCATTGTCACAGGTTGCCCAGGGAGGCGTTGCAGAAACATGTAGACATGGCACTTCAGGATGTGGTTTAATGGGCATGGTGGTCTTAGGTTGGTGGTTGGAGCCAATGATCTCAAAGGTCTTTTCCAGCTGAGACAGATCTGTGATTCTATGACGTGTTTACCTACCTTCATTAATTTAGTTTACATAAATAATCTCTAGAAGCATCCTGGTGTCCATGTGTTATCCAGAGGCTTCATTTCTCCTGTGATAACAAGTGTTTAGGTAATTATTAATCCTTTATTTTTCAGGAGAGATCACTAACTATCTTAGATTGAGTAAGGTATCTTTCCAACTTCCTCTACTGGTTCGTTTTAAGCAATTCTGATACTTGCTTGTCAGCCTGTTGGACGATTAACTTTGTAATTTACATTTGATAGTGAACTCTCTTCTCGAAGATTGCAGAAGTAGGTACATGTCATGAGTGGTCTTTATCATTGCTGGTACTTTCAGGAGACATAAATCTCTAACACAGTCTGCTCAAAAGACAAGCTCATTTGTCTGGGTATTAGCTGGCAGTTTCAGAGCATAAATTTAAAGTTTTCAGGAGGAATATAATGTTTATTTTGAAATTGGAGATTAGGACACCAAAGAATAATATGTTTACTCTTCAGCACCATGAATATGTAGTGACCTACTTATACTGTACCATTTGGTTTTCTTTTCAAAAGCTTGTCAACCCAACTGCTGTTGCAATTTAAGAAGCATCCTTTCAGGAAAGCAACAAAACTACACTGGCTACTGAATTAGCATTTTAGAAGTAGAACAGTGAACAATGCTTTGAAGACTGTCCTTCAACATTGTATTTATGTGTTGTTGTACCATAAGTAAAATAATAGTTGCCTTCTGTGTTCAGCAACATGTTTTTGCTTGAGCAGCAAGTTAAAATACACCCAGCTGCAGGTCTGGGTGGGATACAGTGCTGGTGCTTTAACTTTATATATAGCTTTTTTTTTTTTTTCCCCTTATAAACTGAATTTTTCATGATCTCTTGATTATCATGAGTTGTTTTAAAGACAAGTGATTTTATCCAGAAACATTCCTTGTGTTTCTGCGTATGCTAATTTACTTGATTAATTTGGAGAACATCTGCATACAATTCTGTGTACTCAACAGTGGTGAGATCATACTGCTTTTCAAGTAAGAGCTATGAATTTCACTTTCCAGACCAACTCAGATTTTTTTTTTTTTTATCTAATTGGAATGCCAGATGTACAAAGGTAGCACAGAAGAGTGTGTAATTATATAATTTTCTCTTGATCTTTCAGAGTCTTCCTGCGAGCAATTAATCAGTATGCAGATATGCTAAACAAAAAATTTCTTGATCAAACCAACTTTGAGTTACAGGTAAGAAAAAAAACAACAGAAGCTTGAGAGCTAATGCTAATGTAGTAATTTTATGCCATAAATGTGTACTTTTGGTGCATGTCTATGCTGTTTTGTATACCAGGTGAGCAGTTAGCCCAGTTCAGTGGTTTCAGGCTCAGCAGGTATGTCTCAGCCATTCACATCTTCACAGAATTCCAGGATGGTGGGGCTTAGAAGGGACCTCTGGAGAGCATCTAGTCCAGTTCACCTGCTGAAGCAGAGTCACCCAGAGCAAGTTGCTTAGGATCATAGTGTCCAGGAAGGTTTGGAATCTCCTGAGAGAAGGAGACTCCACAACCTCCCTGGGCAACCTACACCAAGGCTCCATCATCTTCATAGCAAAGAAGTGTTTCCTCCTGTTCAGATGGAACATCCTGGGTTTCAGTTTGTGCCCACTGCTCCTTGTCATGGTTGCTGGGCAACACTGAAAACAGTTTAGCACCATCCTCATACTTCCCACCCTTTAGCTCTGGCTGAGCACTGAGAGGATCCCTTCTGTCTGCTCATCTCCAGTCTAAACAGTCTCAGGTCTCTCAGACTTTCCTTCTAACAGAGATGTTCCAGTCCCATCAGTATCTATGTAGCCTGTGTTGGGCTCTCTCCAGTAGGTCCCTGTACTGTCCAGTAGGTCTCTTTTGTACTGGGAATTCCAAAACTGGACACAACATTCCAGATGTGGCCTCTGTGACGGTTTGGGAGTTCCCTGCCACCCCCCCCCCNTAGACAGGAATAGTTACAGAAATATACAAGTTCAAGGTAATACAGAAACACAACTCCCCTCCCAGAAATCAGAGACCCCAGGAGGGGCTCCCAACCACCCTTCCACCTTCTCCCCACCCCTGTACCTTACCCCAAGGTTTACCTTATGCGCAAGGTGAGCTCGGAGGATCGGCCAGGGGGGTTAGAAGGAAAGTGATTAGTGAGGTTACTCAGCAGAGAAGAAAAAGATCCAGAAGCTGCTAGACAGAGATGCTGTGCCCCAGAAAGTGACTTATCTATATTTTGGTTTCTTCTCTTAAAAATCTCAGCAAGCCTATGAGTGAAGTAGACATCACCATGTTTTCCTTTCACAGCCTGTAGTGTAATTTTCTCTATTAAAATATTTCGATTAGCCTGTAACCAGCACAGCCTCACTCTAGCAAAGTACAGGGGAAAGAGAACCTCCCTCAACCCACTGGCCACACTTTTCTTCATGGCCTTTTTGACCACAAGAGCGCATTGCTGACTCATAAACTTTTTGTCCAACAACCCTTCCAGGTCCTTCTTCACTGGGCTGCTTTTTGTATGTATGTGTGCACATTTAATTTTACTTGACTCATCAATACACCATTGGTTAGGATTTCTGCACTAAGAATATAGCAAGTAACACTGTGCCTGTGGTGTCTGTGATTTTCTCCTTTAAATATTTCTGTGCTTAATTCAGATACTTCTAAGCTGTTTTGTAGGTGTGGAGAAAAATTCCCAAGAGTTAACGGTATTTATTGTTGTCATTTCGGGTGCTTTCAGCTTTGGAACAACTACTTCCACCTGGCTGTTGCTTTCCTCACACAAGAGTCTTTGCAACTGGAGAATTTTTCAAGTGCTAAAAGAGCAAAAATACTTAACAAGTAAGTCCTGTTTAGTCATGTAAATCATGGGCCAGAACTTGAGTTCTATTAACATAATTTTAGTTTAATTTCTGAGCTAAATCCATTCGAAATTGAGATGTAATCATGGTGTAATGAAAGGTTGGTTTTAAAAACATGAATCAAGTATTGCATGTGTTTCTACCCTTGAATCAAGATCTAAATTACACGATTCATTACTGATGAAGACCGTATTTTATACTGCAGGATGTTCATAAAGTCAAGACTTTTCAGAAGTATTAACATATTATAAAACTGAATTCTTAAATCACTTTAACTCTGTGCTTATTCTAATCTCATTTTACGTGTGCTCTTTATTGCTTAATCCCTAACAGCCCTTTAGAGTGAATTTTTGTAACTACAGCCAGTTTCGCTGTGATATCCCTGAAGAATGGGTTTGTATAACAGCAGCCTTGTCTGCTTTCCTGGTTAAAAGGGATTACATTCCCTGCCTCTGAACAGGGAGCTTGAACTATCCAACTGCTATTCAGAATCCCACAGCAAATGAAGCCTGTCAAAAGACACAAGACTAGAAATGAGACTGGTGCATGAATATTTGGTTTCATCTATGTATTCCTCCTCAATTTCATTGGGATTCCAGTGTAGTGGACCTTTACATTAATTAACTAAATGCTGAGTGCTGTAAAAAAGACACTTGAATGTTGTGAAACAAAATGTGTGGGCTCGGTGTTGTAATTTGCAAAGAGCTCCTGCAAAAGCAGTTTTTTCTTATTCAGGTTATGCACAAAAATGGGGAGTTTCAAAGCTGAGTTCCTGAACTCAGACTCCATCTATGTAGAAGACATTGAGTTGTTGGAGTTTGTCTAGACAAGGGCAGCAAAGACGGTGAGGAGTTTGGGGAATAGGTCTGGTGAAGAGCAGCTGAGGGAACTGGGGTTGTTTAGTCTGGAGGAAAGGAGTCTGAGGGGAGACCTCATTGCTCTCTACAGCTCCTTGAAAGGAGGCTGGACTGACGTGGGGGTTGGTCTCTTCTCCCTATTATCAGGTGATAGAACAAGAGGAAATGGCCTTAAATGGTGCCAGGGGAGGTTTAGGTTGGAGGTTAAGAAAAAATTTCTTTCCTACAAAAGCCGTCAGGCATTGGAACAGGCTGCCCAGGGAGGTGATGGAGGTGTTTAAGAGACATGTAGACATGGCACTTGAGGCCATGGTTTAATGGCCCTGATGGTGTTACGGTGATGGTTGGACTCCATGATCTTGGAGGTCTCTTCCAAAGAAAACAATTCTATGATTCTATAATACTTACATAGAGAGAAAGAAGATACACTTTGTGTCAGTTCACTGTCTAAATTCAAGGATTTGTATATATTATTGTCACGAGTGAGATCACAGTGAGGATCGCACAGCTGCAGGGACATGATTTTAAAGGCCTTTTGATTTCACTCTGTGGGTTGCAGGCTTTGACCTTAAAGAATCAGAACTTTGTGTCCCATCCAGTGTGGTTTTTTGACAGTTAAATTTTTACCTTCAAACCAATGGTGTGTTTTGAGGTGCTTCCTTTGGAGGCTGTGCTTTGCCTCCTCTAGCACATCTTGAGGTCATTACCTCTCATCTTGTCAATAATTACTTGGGAGAAGAATTGCAGGTCTTTGCAAAAGACCTCTCAATTAGCCATCACAGGGGTCAACACTGTGATGCTGTTGGTCTCCCCCTGCTTTCTCTGTCCAGTGTTGATGTGCACCTACATGAGCATTTCAACTTGGTTCAGGCCTGAAATAAAAAAAAAAAACATGTCAGCTGAGCTGTAATGGGACTGGAAATTGCTGTCAAATCCATTTATGGACTGATATTTCCTCTTTGTGAGGATAGGAACCTTAGACAGAAATTTCTTTCAAGTGATTTTGATATTAAACTGAGCATATATCTTGCTGAAGGAATTCAAGAAACCAACAGACATTTCTCACTGCCAACATAAATAAATAGATGAAGTTATTTGAAGTGGTTACTTAATGAAGTTTGCTAAATTGTAAATCTCTGTTTATAATGAATTTGCAAGTTGTTATTTTTCAGTTTAATCATGTTGTGGAGGCAGAAATCAAGACCATGAATTCTTCGAGATGCAGTGAATGTATGGTCTGGAAAAGCAAGCTCATAGAGCTGTGTGAAACAGCTATCAGTTCTGTGCCAAAGGGATATAATTAATCAGTTAATTCAATATCACCCTCACCCATCTTTTTACAGTACATATTTCAATTAATATGTCAAATATTTAATAATTAAAATTTAATTATTGTAATTTGTAGAGGTTTTTTTGCTAAACATTGCATTGAAGCATTAAATAATAACAGATTCTTAATGATGCAGAAGAATCTCTTTAATCCATATTAATGACAGGGTATCATGCTATTATCCCACGGAAATCCGACAAGTTGCCAGACATTACCACTTCCCTCATCTTGTTATTTAAGTAATGATTTTTAAAATACAAATAGTCTTTGTAGCAGATACATTCTTGGAGCTCATTATAGTTCTACTCCCAACATTAATGAAGGCAATAGGATGTTTTCCATTCATTAAGCTTTCCTGATATTAATCATAGACTCATAGAATGGTAAGGTCGGAAGGGACCTCAAGGATCATCTAGTTCCAACCCCCTGCCATAGGCAGGGACACCTCCCACTAGGACAGGTTACTCAAGGCCTCATCCAACCTGGCCTTGAACCCCCCCAGGGAGGGAGCAGCCACAACCTCCCTACGCAACCTGTTCCAGTCTCTCACCACCCTCACTGGAAAGAACTCCCTGCTAAAATAGCCAGTCTAAATCTCCCCTCTGCCAGTTTAAACCCATTGCCCCTTGTCCTGTCATTGCAGGACCTTGTAAATAATCCTTCCCCAGCCTTCCTGTAGGCCCCCTTCAGATACTGGAAGGCTACTATCAGGTCNCTCTTGATGCAGCCCAGGACTCAGTTGCTGTCTGGGCTGCATGTGCACACTGCAGGCTCATGTTGAGCTTTTCATCAACCCAGACCCCCAGGTCCTTTTCCTCAGGGCTGCTCTCCAGCCATTCCCCACCCAGCCTGTATTTGTGCTTGGGGTTGTGCCTACCCAGGTGCGGGACCTTACACTTGGCCTTGTTGAATTTCATGAGGTTGGCCTGGGCCCACCTCTCCAGCCTGTCCAGGTCCCTCTGGATGGATCCCTGCCCTCTAGCAAGTCAGCTGTGCCACACAGCTTGATGTCATCTGCAAACTTGTTGAGGATGCACTGTTTCCTCTGTCTATGTCACTGACAAAAGATGCTAAATGTTAGATGTCACTGCATTAATGTGGAGAGGGATTAGAATAGTAAAATACTAAAATAATTGTATATAAGCATAATATAAAATAATAATAGTACTAAAAGAATATAATTGATTCCAACAGATCTGTGTCAGAGGAGGCAAGTGTAGCAGCAGTTCTGAAGGATGGGCTACCTTGGCTCACTGACTGCCTGGGATCACTCACTTTGGGTCTGGCCTGGGAAGGATGCAAAATCCCACTGGAATGTAGAAATTTTAATCATCAAATGGTTTGGGTTGGGTGGGACCTTTAAAGGTCTAGTCCCACCCTCCTGCAGTCAGCAGGGACACCGTCAACTAGAGCAGGTTGCTCAGAGCTCCAAGCAACCTGATTTGGAATGCTTCCAGGAATGGGGCATCTACCACCTCTCTGGGCAACCTGGGCCAGTGTTTTGCCACCTTCAGCATAAAGAATTTCTTGCTTCTTTCCAGTCTAAATCTCCCTCTTTTAGGTTAAACCATCATCCCTTCCCATGTCATGACAGGCCCTGCTAAAAGTCTGCCCCTATCTTTTTTATAGGCCCCTTTTAAGTCCTGAAAGACCACAAGAAGGTCTCTCCAGAACCTTCTCTTTCTGATTGCACATCAAGGTGCAAGATGTCACAAGATGTTCCTTGTAGTGTTTTCTAGGACAGTGCTATGCTGAAGAGGGTGAATAAAAATGAAATCCAACCTTAGGCCCTGCAACTCTCTGTTGTGCCTCCTCCAGCCATTACCACTTGAAAAATGGAAAATGCTCACAATTAATCTCTGTAACCACCCACATGTCCCAGTGGACACTTCTGGGCTCAGCAGAGAGGATTTGCGCAGACGAATGTTTTGTGTGTTCTCCATTTGATGAGAACTGCTGCAGGAAGTGATAATTGGGACCACGCAACACAAGGGAAGGAGCAGAAGCTGGTGGCTGCATGACTGAGGTTTTTGGGGTAACCTGGATGTGTCAGGAAGCCTGTGTGTGTCTCTTTCTCTCAAGAAAGGGAAGTTGGGCAAAGCTGAGTGTTTACAGGCGGATCACTAACCTGGTGAGGGAGGCTCTACGGTGCTGTTATATTGGTTGACTTTGAAGAACCTGCTCTGTGACTTCAAATAGAGTCACAGAATTCTTTTAGTTGGAAGAGACCTTTTAATATCATCAAGTCCAACTGTTAATCCAGCACTGCCAGGTCACTGCTAAACCATGTCCTTCAGCACCACATCTACGTGGCTTTTAAAATCTCTTCAGGAATGGGGACACTACACCGCATCTTGGGCAGCTTCTTCCAGGGTTTGACAAACCTTTTGGGGTAGAAATTGTTCCTTGTGTCCAACCTAAACCTGTTGCAACTTGAGACCATTTCCTCTCATCCTGTTGCTTGTTAATTGGGAGAAGACACTGACTCTGTCCTGGCTCCAGCCTCCTTTCAGGGAGTTGTAAAGAGTGAGAAGACTTCCCTTCAGCCTTCTTTTCTCTAGGCTAAATAACTCCAGTTCTCTCAGGTGCTCCTCACCAGACCTGTTGTCTAGACCCACCAGCTTCATTGTCCTTCTCTGGATCTGCTCCAGCACCTCAAAGTCTTTCTTAGAGTACTTGAGATGTGCTCTTACCAGTGCTGAGTACAGGGGGAGTGATCACTGTCCTATTCCTGTGTGCCACACTGTTGCTGATCCAGTCCAGGATGCTATTTGCCTTCTTGGAAACCTAGGCACACACTGGCTCATCTGTGGCCAGTTGTTGACCAGTACTCACAGGTTCTTTTACACCAGGGAGTTTCCAGCCATGCTACCTCAAACCTGGAGCATTGTTGAGGTTGCAATGACCCAAGTTTGGGACTTGGCACTTGGCCTTGTTGAATTGTTTTTGAATATTGATCAGATTTTGGAATTAGATGTTTCTGTTTATTGTAATTAGGTTACTGTGGGGTTTTTTTTTTTAATGGTGGTATTGTTTTTCCCTTTTAAGGTACGGTGATATGAGAAGACAGATTGGTTTTGAAATCAGGGACATGTGGTATAATCTGGGTAAGTAGCCTCAGCACCTCATGCTTAATGTTTTCACTCAGAGTTTTTATAAACCAAGTTGGAGATGAAACGAACTTGTTTTCTCATGAAATAATGGTTGACTTCCAGAAGGCATCTAAAAAGCAGGTGATCTAAGAAATAAAAACCTCCTCTGCATGCTTATTTCACCATCTGGGAAGATACATAACTGTAGCAAATGTTTTTGTGTCTTCTGTTTTTCCATGGTCTTGAACCTTATGCTAAATAAAAAGAAAGGCTATGGTGATGCTTGTCAAAAGTGGTTTTTCCTCCTTAAAAATCCATATGCGCGCACACATATGTGTGCACACGCAGATAAATTCACACTCATTCATAGGGATGTAGTAGCTGGGACTGCAGCATAATGAATGTGTCCAAAGACATAAGTAGCTCAGTCTGGAAATTATGCTTAGAGCCTGATTTTCAGTCTGTTTTGGCTGCAGCAGTGGCTCAGGAAGATCAGCAAAGAATGGGAACTTGGCCATCCCTGGAGTTCGTAGGTAAATGAGACGTATCTGCCCAGCTCAAGGCTGTGGGTATAATTTAGCTATATGGGGATTGAATTTCATGAGAAACTGAGTATTTACTGTCACCTGAGTGTACTCAGCTGCCAGATTTCATTTTCCTCAGCTTAACAGCACAGACAGTTCAAGTCTTCCAAGTTTTATCAAAAGTTCCTTAAATTATCAGAAATAAATGCATTTACCACTTCACTTCTATCTCTGGCTGTACTGTTGCTGCTGAAACTCAAAAAAAAAAAATCAGCATACATGAGAGGGATTGTAAGGGTTCATAAGTATTTGATATCGCAGAGTTTGCATCTGCTCTACTGGAAAGATGAGAAAAGGCTTCAGAGAGCAGCTGAGTTCACATTTTATTGAAGTGTCTGTCATGAATTAAGTGTCTAGAGAAGAGATTAAAGCAGAGTACACACCTGGTGTGTGGCTTGACAGACAGATAAGGGAATCAGCATCATACCTGATACTGGGTCATCCAGCCTAGGACACTGAAGGCATTTTCGGTAGTAATTAGCCAAATTCCTCCCTGTTCCAGGATTAGAGTCCTGAATTCATCTGTTATCTTTAATTTCAGATTATTTTCCCAGAATTTGATGAAGTGAAAGTAGAAAAGTTTGTGTACAGAGCTACCCATTTGGTTGCTCTTACATGAGTTACACTGAGGTGGGAGTTGCTCTCTTCTTCCTGGCATCAGTTGGTAGAATGGGAGAAAATAACCTGAAACTGTGCCAGGGGAGGCTTATGCTGGATATTATGAAAAAATTATTGACTGAAGTAGTGGTTGGTCATTGGAACAGGCTGTCCAGTGCCATGGTGGAGTCACCACCCGTGGAGGTGTTCAAGAAATGTGTGGACATGACACTTGGGGACGTAGTTTAATGACCATGGTGGTCTTAGGTTGATGGTTGGACTCAGTGATCTTAGAGATCTTTTCCAACCAAAACAATTCTGTGATTCTGTTTACACTGGGGTCTGTGGAGTGCCTGGCACTTTTTACTGCTGATGCTGGCTGCTCTTGCACAAGTTATTTACCTGCTCTAAGGTTTGTTTTTTTCACCGTTATTAGATGATGATGGTTTCCCCTGGAGTTTTGTGAATTGATTGGTTTGAGAGCTGCTGTTTTCTTCAGTATTTTTATCTGTGCTGTCATGGAAGCCTTTTATTTTCAGTGGAGTTTTTCTAAACCAAGATTATCCAGGTAGATGACTCCATGACCTCCTCTAGCTCTAATGTCTCTGATTCTCTTAAGTGGCTGGAATCATTAATGTCAAAATCTCATATGCTGAGGGAACTGGTAAATTGCTGCTCTTGCCAGCAAAAGCTGCAAGTGAAAGGTACATCAGAGGCAGGCAGGACCCCAATCCAAGATGACCTTTGTACTTCTGAGCAGCTTGTTTTTTCTCATCTTTGGAACACAGGGCGTCCATGCTGATGGTGTTTAACTTCTGGGTCTTCACCAAGCTCACATATGTCATAGCATCAATTAATAAAGGATTCTGGCTTACTGCTGCAGGGGAATTGGTATTGTGTGTGCTTCACACTTTTTCCTTAGAAGTTGTGCTACTGCAGTCAAATTCTTAGTGTTTATGTGCAGAAACCAAACTAAAAGTGAAAATCTACAACTGCTGCATATGCTTGTGTACACGTTTTTAGGATGATGTTGTTGTGCATAAGGTATGATTAAACCAAACAACCCTGACTTTTGACTTGCCTATTAAAGGGTTCACCAAAAGAGTTGTCCAACCCTGGAACATGCTACCAAGGGAAGTGGCAAAGTCCCCATACCTGGAGGGATTTCAAAGCCTTGTAGATGTGGTGCTAAGGGACATGGTGGAGTGGCGAAGGACCTTCTTTACTGTGAGGGTGGTAGAGCACTGGAACAGGCTGCCCGGAGAGATTGTAGAGTCTCCATCTTTGGAGTCACTCAAAACCTACCTGGATGCAGTCCTGTGCAACCTGTTGTAGGTGAACCTGCCCTGGCAGGGAAGTTGAGCTAGATGATCTCCAAAGGTCCCTTCCAACCACTATCGTTCTGTGATTCTGTGGCCCAGAAGCACTGGGTAAATGATTGGATTTGATGATCTTAAAATCTAATCCAACCAAAATAATTCTGTGATTCTAGAGGGTATGGATAAGCCTCAACATATAATATCCTGTCCTATCACTTTTTTTTTTTTTTTTTTTCATGAATACTATGATGAACATCTAGTCTGAGTGACAACTGCCTGCTAAGTTATAAGTCCCCACCAGGGAACAAGACAGTCCACTGGTTATAATGCACCTTTAAGACTATAATTTATTTTCTGAAATTAAATAGTAAAATACACATTCTAATTTTTTTTCTTGTGCATTTTTGATGCAGGGCTGGCTGCAACATTTGTATTTTTTACCTCTATATGTAAAATAAAATAAAAGAGTATCTGGAGTGGAGAGCAACATGAACTAGCAGTGTGCACGCTTTCAGTACCTGTAATTTAGGAATGGGATTTTTGTTCCAACCAGGGAACCACATATGAGAGATGCAGCCTGGCAGATTTTCTCTTTAAACCCCCGTTGTAGCTGTCCTGATGGATTCTCTGCTAGATTTGATGGGGAAGGTTTACGTTTGAGTGCTCTGCAGCAGCAATGAGGATGGCTTCGGGGAGCCTACTCCCCATGTACAGAGTCCCCGCTGCGTTGCTTCGCTGAAAAGTGCTGCAAGGCTTTGCTTTTCCTGCCTGCACCAAAACCAGTGTAGATGAGTCTTCATAGGCTTTTTGCCTTCCATATCACAACCTGAACTTTAAAAATAACATCTCATTTTGAGTCACTGTTTGGTTGGAACTGAAGCTTCTTAGACCTTGGTGGGACAGTAAATGTCAGAGAAACACAAAGCCAGCCACGGCTTCTGTCTTGAAAATGTAGGAACTCAAAGAAAATGTGCTTAAAAGCATTCTGTGATGCAATTTGCAATGCACAAAACACAGTTTGACACTAGGTCATGTGCACCCTTTTTCAGTGGTTAATGGTTTCAACAGTTGTATGGGCAGGAAATTGTAAAGACATTTAAAATAATACCCTTGTGGTAAAGTTGGTCAAGGAATGCCAGCTCAAAAAACATTGCTTTTGTTGCTGACATCTGAACCAGCTAAAGGGTGATGGAAGAGTAAAATTCCTGAAGATTAAGTGAAATGGTTGCAGGTGATGTCCTCCAGTGAGGTGCCCACTGGCCCAGCACCTCCCTCCCTCTGCCTGACGTCAGAAAAGGTGCCTTGACAGAGACAGTAATGTCATTGGAGGGAAAGCCATGGTCAAAAATAGACCTGAACTTCAAGCGTTATATAAATAGAAGTCATTACAGATAATGCTCTCTGAATTAGTCATGCATGCTCAGAGCTGACCCAAGTGAGAGGTGAGATTGCTGGCAAATTATCCAGTGTTTTTCATGGCCCAAATTTAAATGAGAAGAACCTGGGAAATGAAAATCACAGTGTTATCCAATAAAAAGAACACCCTGAGTTCGGGTCATGTAATGAGGTCTGTTCCTCTTGTGTGACCAGCTTGTAGGAGCGTGTCTCATGGCAGGACAAAAGGCATTGCAAGGAGAAGCTTTTGCATGTTCAAAAGAATGTTTTGTTGGTGTGTGGTTCTTAGAGCACATGCAGAATTTTGTTTTCAGAAGAGAATTCCCAGTTTTCCTCCAGACTTGTCATATGTTGAGTCTTGCATGGGAATTCCCATACTTCTGGGGAAAGAAAGCAAATTCCTTATTGGGTTGTTTATCAGAAAGTGTTGCCTGTGGCAAGCAGCTGGGATGTATGCTCTAGAATACCAGAGGAAGATTGTTTCCATTCTTATTTTGCTCTCATGCTTTCTCTTGTGGCACAACATCGCAGTGAATCACATCATCATAGCGAGCACATGCATGTGCATCACCACATCACCAATGCATGTTGTAGCATCACTTGGTAGACAAACCCTTTCTCTGTGTGTAGAAAACCAGTCAAGATGGATCAGTGTTTTAATTTTTGCTGCACTGCCTTCGCTGCTGATCCCTGCTTTTGCCTGTCGTGGCCCTTCTGGTAGCTATGGGCTCTGGGTAGCCATGTCATGGGTTGAGTGCTTCACACTGAAAGCCAGAAGCACTGCAGCAAGTCCTTCCTCTTGTTTTTCTCTGGTGGGAGCCACCCATGCACCCTCCAGACAACATGAAGAGCTAAGTGGGTTTCAAACAGCAGATGAGGGATATTTTCACAGTATAATGTACAGGAGATTTTAATGCTCACTTGCATGTTTACTGTTCCTCCCAGGTCCTTCTTAGTTTTGTATTCGGAGTAGCTCTCTGTCCTCTTTGATTTAAAAGGTCTGTTGCTGATTACAGGGAAGGCAACACTGCTAATAAATACAATTGGTGATCTGCAAGCAGAGTCATGGAATGGTTTGGGTTGAAAGGGACCTTTAAAAGTCATCTAGTCCAGCCAACTCCCTGCAGTCATCAGGGACATCTACAACTAGACCAGATTACTCAGAACCATGAACAATCGGACCTGGAATATTTCCAGAGATGGGACATTTACCATCTCTTTGGGCAACCAGAGCCAATGTCTCACCACCCTCAGTGTGAAAACTTCTACCTAGTCTGAATCTCCCTCTTTCAATTCAAAACTGTCAGCCCTTCTCCTGTCATAACAGGTCTTGATAAAAAGTCTGTCCCCATCTTTTTCTGATCATACGCTTCAAGTACTGAAAAACCACCACAGGGTCTCTCTGGAGCCTTCTCTTCTCCAGGCTGAACAACCCCAGCTCTTTCAGCCTTTCCTCACAGCAGAGGGGTTCCAACCCTTGCATCATTGTTGTGGCCTCCTCTGTAACCCCTCCAATAGGTCCATGCCTCTCCTATGTTGAGGACCCCAGAGCTGGACCCAACACTTAAGGTAGGGTCTCAGCAGAACCAAGCAGAGAGGCAGAATCCACTCCCTCCGCCTGCTGCCTATGCTGTTGGGGATGCAGCCCAGTACATAGCTGGTTCTGGGCTGCAAGCTTATGTTGCCAGCTTATGTCCAACTTGTCACCCACCAGCACCTCCACATCCTTCTCCACAGGGCTGCTCTCCAGCCCTTCATCCCCCATCCTGTATTAATAGGAAGGATTACCTCAACCCAGGTGCAGGACCTCCCACTTGACCATGTTTGACCTAGGAATGCTTACCACATGCAATATGGCATCATGATTGGGGGGGGCAGGCTGGCAGCAGGTCCTGCCTGTCCACCTCAGTCAAGGTGCTGGTAAGCCTCTTGGGAGGTGAGGTCTGTGGCTCTCTAGGCCTTTGACATCTGATCTGCTCTTCATTGACTCCCTATTTGTACAAGAATTTTATATGCTCCCGGAGAAGAGGAAAGGGGATCAAATATTTTAAAATAGCTTTTTTATGTGTATTTGCAGTTTTTCACCTCTAAAGTTCAAAAATATGACTGTTGCTTTTCCAAGGGAATTCCTGTGCTTGAAGCAATGGAAAAACCCACCATGGCACACAGAAAACTTCATGACATTGAATTTGTGCCTGACAAATAACTTTTGTCATTCTTATTTGTTTCCTCAAATATTGACTTTGACACTTTTCAAGCGTAATGCAAGAAAACTGTCACCTGAGAGGCCAAATGTAATAATACTTGTAAGAGAGACAGGGCAATGCTTTGTGCTTCTCACTTGATATTCCTCACCAAAGCCACCACTGCAGCATCATACAAAGTAGCAGTTTCAGTTGAGTATTAATTTGCCCTAATAGCATTGCTAATGCTAATAGGATTCTGAAGTTTGCCAATCAAGTAACTTAAATTATGTCTGCTAAAAAAAAA
>VWZE01002500.1:0-27234 GCA_013396675.1 Eubucco bourcierii | reverse complement strand
AAAAAAAAAAAAAAAAAGAAAGAAAATATTTTGTGAGTAAAGACTTTTTGCATTGATTACATTTATTGAGATTTGTCTTGGTTCTGGTCAAAAGTGGAACTGCTAATTACAGACTTTCACAGTTACTGTTGTACTGTTGAAGTGCAGTGGAATAGAAATGAGTTAAAATCTTGATTCTGTCATCACAGAATTACAAAAACCCAGCATGGTGGAGATTTCAAGGGACCTCTGTGGATCACCTAATCCAATCCCCTTGCTAAAGCAGGGTTACCCACAGCAGGTCACTCAGGATTACAATGCCCATGTGAGTTTGGAATCTATCTTGAGAAGGAGACTCTACAACCTCTCTGAATCTCCCCCTCTGGAGCGATTCCAAGCTGTGGGTTTGGAATCTTATCTTGAGAAGGAGACTCCACAATCTCTCTGAATTTCCCCCTCTGGAGCGATTCCAAACTGCCTGGATATGATCCTGGGCAACTTGCTCTCATTGAACCTACTCTAGGTGGGAGTTGGAGTAGATGATCTCCAGAGGTCCCTTCCAACCCCCACCATGCTGGGATTCTGGCATCTTCCCATGGAGGAAGATGACAACTGATAATTTTCAGAACAGGTAATGTGCATTCTCTAGTTAAAAATCTGAACTATAACTGGCAATTTTAACTAGTCTAATGTGTATTAGATGCCACATTCCTCTTAAAGTTCTGATTTCTATTCCATAAGCAAAGAGCTTAGCTGGGAGAGTTCTGGGGAGGTACAGTTTCGTCTTGGGAAGATAAATATGAAATCAAGTTACCAGCTGCCAGACAACTCAACTCTTGAAGAAAGAAGGCATATTGTTGGGTTGTTAAGATGTAGCTTTGTGTCTGGAGGCTGTGTAAGTATGCACTCATGGTGACACTTTGATAGACTGACACAGAGCACATTCTGTACTCTGCAGCAGTTATAAAAGTCTAAATAAGTTAATGCAAATGATGCTCCTCAGCCTCCTTTGATGCCAAACATAGGTTTTATGTGGGAAAAAAACAAACAAAAACTAATCTTAATGTGATTGTGCAAATACAGGATCTGCATGAAAAGTTGACAAGGTCCAGTTTGATTAGTGACTCAACAACTCTTGTTCATTTGGGCTCATACACAGAATCATGGGATGGTTTGGGTTGGAAGGGACCTTCAAGATCATCTAGTTCCAACTCCCCTACCGTGGGCAGTGACACCTGATCAGATTGCTCAAGGCCTCATCCAACTTGGCTTTCCAGAGAAGGAGCATCCATAACCTTCCTGGGAAACCCATTCCAGTGTCTCACCACCCTCACTGTAAAGAATTTCTTTGTGCTTTCCAGCCTAATGGATGATGGCATAAATAATCATTTATGTTTCAGTAGAGTCAGATCTTCAAAAATCCTTTCTTAAGGTATATAAGAATTTATTGGTACAACTTTTGTAACAGTTCTCTTCTACCAAAGTTAGTGGGTGTCCATTAACTGTGAAATGCATCTTTTCTCTTAAAGGTCAACATAAAATCAAGTTCATCCCAGAAATGGTGGGACCTATCTTAGAAATGACTCTCATCCCTGAAACCGAGCTTCGGAAAGCCACAATCCCCATCTTCTTTGATATGATGCAGTGTGAATCTCATTCTACTAGGAGCTTCCAGATGGTAAGCATTTAAGTTACAGCTATTTCAAGGTTGTGAGAAAGATTTTGTTATTGGGATTTTTTTGACAAAACCTAAGACTGTTATTTCTTTTTTTATATGTATAGAACAATAGAATTATGGATTTAGAATCATAGAATCATAGAATGGTAAGGTTGGAAGGGACCTCAAGGATCATCTAGTTCCAATCCCCTGCCATAGGCAGGGACACCTCCCACTAGTACAGGTTACTCAAGACCTCGTCCAACCTGGGCTTGAACACCTCCAGGGAGGGAGCAACCACAACCTCCCTGGGCAACCTGTTCCAGTGCCTCACCACCCTCACTGGAAAGAAATTCCTCCTAACATCCAGTCTAAATCTCCCCTCTGCCAGTTTAAACCCATTGCCCCTTGTCCTGTCATTACAAGACCTTGTAAATAGTCCCTCCCCAGCCTTCCTGTAGGCCCCCATCAGATACTGGAATTTGCTTATTTGCTGTAATTCTGTAAGTGATCTTAGTTTTCATCTGTTGATGTTAAACTCTTACTGAAAGAAAACTTTGCATAAGTGAAACCTTTTGTTATGATACAAAAGGAGAGCAAAGACAGATGTTTTACATCATTGTCTCAGAAAAGGAGTCTGCTTCTGAGTTAAGTGTAACATAAAAGAAGCCTGATAGTATGGCAAAAGAAACTGTAACCTGTAAGAATTTACCGTCTCCAGTATCTTACAATTTTGATCCTCTTTTTCATTTTATGGAGTTCGAAGAGGAAAACACATCTATCCAGTCAGAACCAATGTTCCTTCAACCTATACAGACACTGCAAAACCTAAAACACTGACGGAGCACTTGATTCTATTTTGTTTGCTGATGGAAGTCCTTGAGTAAGCATCCAAAATCCTATCCTGATAGCATCAGTTTCTGAGACATAAGTGAAGTGAAAGAAAGTTTCCTGACATCATTCATTTGACCTCCTTTCCCTTGAAACTTTGCTTTAAGGATTGAGTATAAGACTAGTTAGGCCAGGTAGGGTTATGGAATAAGCCGATGTAGCTCCTTTGCACTGTGACGTTTCTCTCAGTTAGGGATATGACCTTGTGAATTTTGTAATAAAGTTTGACATGTATTTACTCTTTTCTCTTTTATATTGGCAATTTTCTTTCTTGCATGAAAAAAATCTTACCCTGCTTCATACTTTTTTTGTGAACTGATTTTCATAGACAACTCTTTTATCACCTGGAACGGTTGGACCAGATGATCCTTGGGGGTCCCTTCTAACCTGGCATTCTCTGATTCTCTTTAAAAACCTGTAGCCAAAGCAAATGGCTATCTGTGTGGAGAGAAATGGCATCAGTTTTATTACTTTGCTTTGTGATGCTGGATGGTGTGTGGAAAGGTTGTGAAGTCTGGTTAGATCCAAATTACTACGTAATCATCCTTTCTTCTGTTTGACTGGGATCACACTGTAAAGATTGAAATGCTTGCTGGGATGCCAGTGAAAACATTTCCTGTCAGATGCTCTGTTTTGTGGCTTGTCGTTTTTTTATTTGTACAATTATATGGATCATGAAAAATCCATGGGTAACTTTATAGCTAAATTTATGGCCCTATATTTTCCAGACAGAAGGAAAGCAGCTTTGTGTGGAATACTTGGGTGATTTTAATAAATGAGCATCTTAAATATTTCACACAAATTCTTTTTGCCTTTTGAGAAGAAAAATGCCTTGTGTTTAAGTCAGACATGTCTTGGATTGTACCTACTGCACATTTATTTCTGTTGTCAGTAGAGCTTATCTTTTTTATGTTCATAGCATTGATATGACAGGTGCAGAGGTAGTAAACCGTTCTTTGGTGCGTTTGGAGTGAACAGTTACATCTAACAGGGCACAATCACTGAATCTGTCCATTTGCAGTTTTGCTGGTGGTGTAGTTACATGGTTTGCTGAGGTGCTCAGATTGGTCTTTGGGGAATGAAGATCATAGCTTGGAAAAAAACAGAATTATAGAAAAGGCTAGTTTGGATGGGACCTCTGGAATTTATCTGATCCAAAGTGGGCCTTAGATTTGGGTTATCTAGGACCTTCTGAAGCAGAGTATTGAATGTTCTAGTGAGAGGGGTTTCACAGATTCTGTGGGAGACTCACTGTAGTGTTTTGAGACTCTTTCGTCTTATATCCAGATGGAATTTCCCAGAATCAGCTCTTGTTTCTTCTGTTGTCACTTTGGATCATTGTGAATAGCGTAAATCTGTCTCCACTGTATCATAGAATTGTTTCAGTTGGAAAAGACTTCCATGATTATGGAGTCCAACCATCAACCCAACCCCACCATGGATGTTAAACTACGTCCCAAAGTGCCATGTCCATGTGTTTGTTGAGCACCTTTAGAGATGGCGACTCCACCACCTCTCTGGGCAGCCTGTTCCAATGGCTGAACACTCTTTTTGTGAAGCAATTTTCCTTAATACCCAACTTAAATCTTCCCCAGCACAATTTCAGGCCATTCCCTCTCATTCTATCACCCGATGCTAGGGAGAAGAGACCAACTGCCACCTCAATCCAGCCTCCTTTCAGGGAGCTGTAGAGAGCAATGAGGTCTCCCCTTTACCTCCTTTCCTCCAGACTAAACAACCCCAGTTCCCTCAGCTGCCCCTCACCAGACCTGTCCTCCAAACCCTTCTAGGTGTTGGAAGGCTTGAGGCTAATTTTCTCGAGGTCGAAACAAACTCAGTTCCTTCAACCATTCTTTGGGTAAGATTCCCCAAGCCTCAGCAAATTGCGGTGGTCTTTTATTAGACCATTTTCAATTTGTCAGTGTCCTTCTTGAGCTGAGCTAACCAAAACTGGACACCATGACCCAACAAATGGGATAGTGCTATTTATAGAATCATAGAATGGTAAGGTTGGAAAGGACCTCAAAGATCATCTAGTTCCAACCCCCTGCCATAGGCAGGGACACCTCCCACTAGCACAGGTCACTCAAGACCTCCTCCAGCCTGGCCTTGAACACCATAGAATCATATCCACTATCTGAGCTCTTGCTGGTGCAATCAAGGACACATTTTGCTTCCACTGATGGGATACATTGCTTCAAATGGGTTTGGTTTCCTATTCACCAGGCTCTTTCACTCAGAGCATCATGTACCACAATTGTGCCATCCCAGATGCAGGACTTTGAGTTTCTCTTCCTTAAATACTGCACAATTTTTTGTTGGTTGTCTTTTGGACTGCCAAAGTCATTAAATCACCACCCTTGGAGGTGCACAATTTACCAACTTTTTTCACACGTCACAGTCTGTCTAGGGAAGGCTTCTGGGACACCTTCTTGTGGCTTTTCAGAGGTTAAAGCAGGCCTATAACTAAGATGGCAACAGTCATTTTAGCAGGACCTGTTGTGACAGGACAAGAGGCATTGGTTTTAAATTAAAAGAGGGAGATTCAGACTAAATAGAAGGAAGAAATATTTTACATTGAGCATGGTGAGACATTGACAGTGGTTGCCCAGAGAGGTGGTAGAGGCACCGTCTCTGGAACCACTCCAGGTCAGGCTGTTTGAGGCTCGGAGAAGCCTGCTGTGGTTGCCCACGTCCCTAGTCCAGTTGGGGAGGGTGGACTAGATGGCCTTTCAATGTTCCTTCCAAGTCAAACCATGCTATGATTCCACAGTTCTGTGATTGAAACAAGCACAGCTCTTCATCCACTGAGCAGGTAGTTTCATCACAGAAGGGAGTCAGATTAGTCAGATGTGATTTACCCTTGGTAAATCCATATTGGCTTTTCTCAGTCACCTCCTTACCTTCCTCTACCTGTTCCAGTTTGTGCCACGAGCATACACGGTTCTGGGGAGACGAATCGACTCTTACCCCTTTTCAGCAGTGAGAGTGAGGATACTGCACACAGATTGGAAGTTTTAGAGAGAAATTGTATTTACAAGAGCATATATACAAAAGGCAACCAAGTAGAATAAGTATAAAATCTGCTGGGCCCAAACTGACCTTTAGAATCCTCCATCCCCTCTGCCCTCAGTCAGCCTAAGGACAGGCTGAAACCACCCCCAAAGCCAAACCTGAGAGGCCTCAGTGGCTCAATTCCCCATCTGCCAGCTCCCTTGTGAACCAAGACAGGAGCATGTGCTGCTCAGAGAAGTGGAAGCGGGAGAAGCAGCGGGGGAGAAGAGGGAGAGGTCAAGTCAGGCACTGTCTTCTAATCTGTGATGCCAGAAGAGGGATAGACAATATTGCAATATCCTGGGATGAGCAGATCCATCTCCTGGGATGGGCCTCTGTCCCTATGAGTTTTAGTGGGGACTCGGGATCCCACAGACTGCCACAACCTGGAAAGAAGGCTTGCTCCGTGGTTTGCTCAGGTACTGAAGATGGGTTTGACTGGCCTGCAGCTTCCTGACTCATTTTTTTATTTGTTTGGTTTGTGCTCAAGCAATAGAAATAGATAAAAAATAATTTGTTTGGGTGTTAGCGGTACCTAGGCAAGGCTTCATACTTAATCTGTCAGTGTAATGTGCTGTGTTATGTGGTCGCCTACATCCAACTACCAATTTTCATTGTCCAGTGTGCCTTTCAAAGAGAACTTCAAAATGGGATGGTTGGCTGCTGTTAAACTAATCTGCCAGAAATCCAATTATCTAACCTTATTAGTCACATCAGCAAGGGTTTAGATTGGCTCCGCTTCTCCAGCAGATGTATAAACCTCATGATACGAGGGGGAGGAATGTCAATTTGGTGCAGAACTTCAGTGCTGGGATGACTTCTGTTACAGACAGGCAGCTCTCCCTGTGGCCTTTTTAATTCCAGTGTGAATTGGTTTGTTTGGTAAAACCACTAGCAGAATGGGATTTTCTTGTTCTTTTGCTGCATATAGCCCTAAGAAAAAAATAGAAGATAGGTTCCTCTTGTTTGTACAGAATAAATTAAAGGCTGGCTGAATTAAAATGGAGTTGCTCATTTTTGTCCTCTCTCTCTTAAGATGCTTTGAAGCCTAAACAAGACTTCAAAGTAGCCTGTACCTCAAAGCATGAATCTGATACTGAAGTCATTGTGGGACTGAAGTTCCCCACTGGAGGAAATGCCTCTGTCTCCCTTTTTCCCTTTGCCTGTTTTACTAGTGAGCCCTTCAGATCAAAGGGAATAAGTCAGAGCCACAGGACTGATGAAAGAGAGTTGGGTTGGTTGTTCAAGATCTGGTCAGGTGAATGTGATGGATCCCATGGTGACAGCATAAGATAAGGTTCATCGTGAAACAATTATTCACCTGAAATATGGAATACAGAGCATAAACTGCCCTCAACCTCTTGTTTTTTCTGCCTGACCCTGCCAGCTGTCACTTGTTGTAGCTCCATTTCTTATGAGCACTCCTCTTCTTTTGGCTACCCAAGACTTTCAACTTACCTTTCCTGGAGAGGTTCCAAGCATATCTGGATATTGTGATCCTGTACAACCTGCCTAGGGTGACCCTGCTTTAGCAGTGGGGTTGGACATAAACGATGTCCAGGGGTCCCTTCCAAAACCCCTATCATTGTGTGATTCTATGATTACATCAGTAAGGTAGGTGATTTTAAGAGCCAAAAAGCCTTATTAACAAAATAGGGTAAGAGACTGGAACAAAGGCACTCCCCCAACCTGTCTTCCAGAACATAATTACGTTTCTGATCAAGTAGGGAGGAAGAAAAGACCCTCATCCTTCAAAGTAAAATCTGAGAGGTGTATCCCCCTACTCTGCAGTAACAAGCAAGAAATCAAAGGTCCCATGTGTCTAATTTTCAAGCTAAACCACGTTACTGAAAGGAATCATCAGTGTTTGGTGTTGTTAGCATCAGCAGTAGAAGCAGAGACCTTCAGTATGTGTTCTTACCCTGTTAGAGTAAGAAGTTGAGTAAAGTAACAAAATCATAGAGTTGTTCTGTTTGAAAAGACCTCTAAGATCCTCAAGTTAGTCTAACACCACCATTGCCATTAAACTATGTCCCAAAGTGCCATGTCCACACATTTCTTAAATGCATTCAGGGGCAACCTGTTCCAATGTACTCTTTCAGTAATTTTTTTCCCCTAATATCCATTATAAACCTCCCCTGACACAATTTCAGGCCATAATGTTTTGAGAAAAGAACCCCCAAAATGCAACACTGCGTCAGTCCTTTTTTCTGCAGATTGGAATGACAGCATAATGGGACCAGAGCTGAAAAGAGTGAAAAATCAGATAGAAATGTGTAGCAGTGGCTGCATGATGCCAAATGCTACAGAAATATACAATAAATGCTGCATAATGGATATGATTACTAAAACAGAACCATGGAATCATAGAGTGTTACAGGTGGGAAGGGACCTCTGAAGATCATCGACTCCAACTCTATTGCCAAAAGCAGGATCACCTAGGGCAGGTCACACAGGAATGCATCCAAATAGGTCTTGAAAGTCTCCAGAGGAGGAGACTTGACAACCTCTCTGGTCAGCCTGCTCGTCACTCTCACAGTAAAACTTCTCCTCGCGGTGAGACAGAACTTCCTGTGTTCCAGTTTGTATTCATTGCTCCTTGACCTATCACAAGTCACCTTTGAAAAGAGACTGGCAGCTTCTTCATGGTATCCACCCTTCAGATATTTGTAAACATTCATAAGAACCCCTCCAGACTAAACAACCCCAGGTCTCTCAACCTTTCCAGTTCTTCATCATCCTCATAGCCTCCATTGGACACTCTGTAGTCCCTGTCCTTCTTGAACTGAGGAACCCAGAGGTGGACACAATACCCCAGATTTGGTCTCACCAGTGCAGAGTAGAGGGGAATGTTCAGGTCCTTGAATGTCTCCAGAGGGGAACAAAATTGGTGAGAAGGTATCAGTGAATTTCAAATTGAGATAATTCTTAATGAGAAGTGCCTACTGTATCTGAATCTCTCATGGCTTTGAGTTGGTAATTCCTTATTAAATCTTTTTACCACTTCTGAGCCCTGTGTTAACCTCCCTTTCTCTGTGCTGTAGATTTGCAGACAGAACACAAGTTAATGACTTGTCCAAGCTCCTGTGATGCTGCAGATTCTCCTCTGTAATCCCACTGAACGTGTACATTTAGATAAGTCATCCCCACAAAGGATTAGTTTCCTTAAGTAACATTTTTAGTTATCTCCAGCTGAAATGTGAATGTGTAAGTTTTACTTCTGACCTTTTGGAGAATGTTGATATTTCTCCCTCAACCTCACCTGAAGAGTGTAAGGGGCAAAGGTGATGCAGAAGATCTAGAGGCCTTCAGAATTACCTAATACTAAATGGCTGCCAGATCTGTTAGTTGACTGGAATATTGTGGGAAAATAGGAAAAGAAAGAAACTTTTGGGAATGACCAACAACTTTCATAACAGCCTTTGAAAAAAAAAAAAAATTCACAACTGTTACAGAATCATAGACTCATATAATTGGTTTGGATGAAAGAGACCTTTAAGGTTGCCGACTCCAACATTTGACCCGGTACTGCTGGGTCACCGCTAAGCCATGTCCCTCAGCACTACATCTACATGGCTTTTAAATCACTCCAGGGCAGCCTGTTCCAGATCTTGACAACCCTTGGGGGGAAGAATTTTTTCCTAATGTTCAACCTAAACCTCTCCTGGTATAGCTTGAGTCTGTTTGCTCTTGTTCTATCATTTGTTACTTGGGAGAAGAAGCCAACCACCACCTGGTTTCAACCTCCTTTCAGGAATTGTAGAGAGCAATGAGGTCTCCTTCAGCCTCCTTTTCTCCAGACTGCACAACCCCATTTCCCTCAGCTGCTCCTCACAAGACCTGTTCTCTAGACCCTTCACCATCTTTGTTGCCCTTCTCTAGATGTGTTCCAGCACATCAGTGTCCCTTCTTGTAGTGGGGGACCCAAATCTGCACCTAATATGTGAGGTGTGACCTCACCAGGGGGACAATCCCTGCCCTAGTCCTGGTGACCACACTATTGCTGATCCAGGACAAGATGCTGTTGGCTTTCTTAGCCACCTGGACACATGCTGACTCATACTTGGTTCTCTGTTGAGCAATATGACCAGATTCTTTTCCACCAAGCAACTTTCTGGCCACCCTTCCCCAAACCTGAGCAGATAACACTTGAGTGCTGTTTTTGCATTAGGTCTAATTTCTGGTGGTATTATCCATCACTTGAATTTTACATGGCAAATTCGTTATTACCCCATACCAAAGCAAATTTATAGCAGCTTGGAGGTTTGAAAGTCCTCCTCATCTACAGCTAGATTAAATTGTCAGTCAGTGCTACAGATACAGCCTGGACACATGTTAGGTGAAGCTAAAAGCCAAAGCAATTAGTTCAGCTGACACTTGAAGACATTAGATAGCTTCCATTGATTTATGTTCTCCAAATGGAGGATTGCAACAGACAGATGAAGCAGGTGATACACTCTTTGCTCAAGTTCAAACTCACATCCTAAGGAGAAGATGAGATCATGATCAACTGCAAGGAAAAGTTGATAATAATTTCCTGTAATCTTCCTAATATCAGCCCTCAAGCTTTTGCTGTCAGCAGGAGGATATGAATCTAAGTCATTGATGGTGCCAGATACAGTCCTTAAGTCTCCAGAAGGAGCCTCAGCAAGTGTCACCAGCTGTAATGTAAAGACTGGAAATGTGCTGCTGCTTCACTTGAGACTAAATTCCATCACAGTAATTGCAGATCTACCTTGTCCTGTTTTATGCATCTAAAAACCAAAAGGAAAATAAGTAGTTGAGACTTTATCAACAAGTGACAAATGCATTGTCCCAGGGCCATTAGCTATTGCAATTCCTGGGCTGCACTCTTACTCCTGCAATAAGAGGACCTACAAGAAAGCATGGAAAGGACTTTTTACAAAGGCTAGTAGTGATAGGACAAAAGGGAATGTATTGAAACTCGAGAAGGGGGGATTTAGACTGGATATTAGAAAGAAATTCTTTATAGTAAGGATAGTGAAACACTGGAACAGGTTCTCCAGGGAAGTTGTGGATGCCCCCTGCCTGGAGATGTTTAAGACCAGGCTGGATGGACCCTTGAGCAACTCTTGAGCAAGGTGTATTGGAAGGTGTCCCTTCCAATTGCAAGGGGGGTTGGAACTAGATGATCTTTAAGGTTCCTTTCAGCCCAAACCAGTCTGTGAGTAAGACAACAGCTCTATGAACCTCAATTTACAATGATATGTTCTTCAGTGTGAAGACCACAGAAGGAATTTTAACTACATTAAATAAAGTTGAGCCATCTTACTTGCGTGATCTGCATCATTTCACTTCCTTGGAAAGTATCAAGAATGATCGAAGAACCAAGATACTGTTAATAGTCCTTAAAACCTCCAAAATGCCACAAGTCTAGCTCCATTCAACCCAAGAGGGACATTAGGGAGATGGCCCAAGAAAGCCTAGATTTACAGAAGTAAAATTGATACCAGGAAGATACTTAAGATCCTGTATGACAAATGTAATTGCTCTTCTTCGACTGAGTAATCTCTTGCTAAAAAATATATCAGCTAAAGGGCTCACACTGGTAGCAAGTGTCATTTTTCACGTTGGTGTAGAAAGTCAATTTCTTTCTGGTCTCATTAGAGAACATGAATTTTGTGGCTCTGCTGTTTCATCATTGTGGTGCTTCAGCGTTTTACTTGACACGTCCTTGTACTACGGGAACGTGCTTCAGCTGGTGTTTGCTTCTTAGAGGGGGTGGAGCGCATTACTCTTCCTTTTCTCATTTTCCTGTCATTTTTTGAATAATGGATTCATTGTACTAAAGACCTTATTTCACTTCACTTTTCATTCATTTCTTTACAAGGAAACTGGTGAGGGAGTGGAACAGGTTACCCAGAGAGGTTGGGTAATCATCCAGCCATGGAGATGTTCAGTGCTTGGCTAAGCAAGTCACAGTTGGCTTGATCTAGTGTTGGCAATAATTCTGCATCACTTAGGAGGCTGGATGAAGTGACCTTCAAGGTTTCTTCCAGTCTGTGTTTCTGTGATCTCTGTGGATCATTTTGAGCATCTTTGAAATGTTTTAATCTGAAGCTTGGAGTTTCTTCTTTAAAATGTTCATGCATAAGAATGAATCTTGTTTTAAGATGGAGTAGCTGTTGTTTGGGTACTTGGTTGATCTATTGCTCGATCCATGATGCAATCTCTACTTCAGGTTTCCTGACAGCTCACAGTTCAATTCACTTGTACCTATGCCTACTGGCTGGAAGGTTGCCCAGCAGAAAAGAACCTGGGAATGCTGGTTGACAGCCATCTGAACATGAGCCAGTAGTGTGTCTAGGTGGCCAAGAAGGTCAGCAGCATCCTAACTGACCCCTCAAACCAAAAGGAATGTTGAAGTAGTGGACTATGTCCAGAGAAGGGCAACAAAGCTGGTGAAGGGTCTGGAGAACAGCTCCGGAGAGGGAACTGAGGTTGTTTAGTCTGGAGAAAAGGTGACTGAGGGAAGACCTCATTACTCCCTACAGCTTCCTGAAAGAAGGCTGTAGCCAGGTGGGGGTCAGTGTCTTCTCTCTAGTATCAGGTGACAGGAGTGGAAGTGGCTTGAAACTGTGCCAGGGGATCATAGAATCATAGTATGGTAAAGTCAGAAGGGACCTCAAGGATCATCTAGTTCCAACCCCCTGCCATTGGCAGGGACACCTCCCACTAGCACAGGTCACTCAAGGTCTCCTCCAACCTGGCCTTGAACACCTCCAGGGAGGGAGCAGCCACAACCTCCCTGCGCAACCTGTGCTAGTGCCTCACCACGCTCTCTGGAAAGAACTTCCTCCTTACATCCAGTCTAAATCTTCCCTCTACCAGTTTAAACCCATTGCCCCTTGTCCTGTCATTGCAAGATCTTGTCAATAGTCCCTCCCCAGCCTTCCTGTAGGCCCCCTTCAGATACTGGAAGGTCTGCTTGAAGCCTTCTCTTCTCCAGGCTGCAGAGACCCAACTCTCTCAGCCTGTCCTCATAGCAGATCTGCTGTAACCCTCTGAGCATCTTCATGGCCTCCTCTGGACCCACTCCAACACTTCCATGTCCTTCCTATGCTGGGAGCTCCAGAACTGTACACAGTACTCCAGATGATTTGCCACTAGTATTAACTGCAGATGCAGAGAACATCTCCTGACATTTACAAAGTGTTAGCATACATTGTTCTTCTGTAGGTGGCCCTTTCCTTCTCCCCAGAGCAGTCAGGGACTACTTAAGCCTGTGACAGTGAGGAAACAGGACAAACGCTGTCCCATCAATAAGCTTCCCCTCCGCCAGTGGGCTTCCGTTGCCCTGCCACGCACTAGTGGGTGTGTCTGTACTTGTTCAATGAAGAATTAGGAACGAGATGATTGGACTGATTCATTGCATAGCAGAAGGCCTGTAGTTGGATGCTTTGACTTCCGCGAAGCTTTTGATACGGTCTCCCATAACATCCTCATAATAAGATCAGGAGATGTGGCATAGACAATTAGTCTGCAAGGTGAGTCAAAAACTGGCTTGACAACAGAGTTCAGGTGGTTGTCATCAGTGGCCTTGCTAAGACCTTTGACACTGTCTTCCATGACATCCTAGTGAGCAAGCTCAGGAACTGTGGGAGCAGACAGTGAGGTGGATTAGGAACTGGTTACATGACAGAGTTCAAAGAGTGGTGATCAATGGTGTCAGGTCCAGCTGGAGAACTATAACTAATCGATCCCAGGAGGTTCCACTTCAACACAAGGGAGAACTTCTTTACTGGGTTACAGAGCACTGGAACAGGCTCCCCAGAAAGGTTGTGGAGTCTCCTTCTCTGGAGACTTTCAAGGCCTGTCTGGATGCATTCCTGTGTGACCTGAGCTAGATTATGGTCCTGATCTGGCATCTGGATGATCTCTTTGGGTCCCTTCCAACCCCTGACATCCTGTGATCCTGTGGAGAGCTGGACAAAGGCTAACCACATGAAGTTCAATAAGGGCAAGTGCAGGATCCTGCATCTGGGGAGGAGTAACAACAGGCACCAGTGCAGGCTGGGGACTGCCCTCCTGGAAAGCTGCTCCATGGAGAAGGACCTTGGAGTCCTGGTGGACAGCAAGTTCTGCATGGCAGCAGTGTGACCTTGTGGCCAAGGAAGCCAATGGCATCCTGGGATGCATCAGGAAAAATATGGCCAGCAGGTCTAGGGAGGTTCTTCTCCCTCTCTACTCTGCTCTGGTGAGACCACACCTGCAACACTGTCTCCAGTTTTGGGGTCCCCAGTTCAAGAGAGAGAGGGACTTGCTGGATGGAGTCTAGTGGAGAGGCAAGAGGATGACTGGGGGACTTGAGAAACCTGGGACTGTTTAGTGTGGAGAAGAGAAGACTGAGAGGGGACCTGATCAGTGTATACAAATACCTAGGGGGTGGGTGTCAAGTGGATGGGTCCAGTCTCTTTGCGGTGGTCAGCAGCAGTAAGACAAGAAGCAGGAGCTACATACTGGAACATAGAAGGTGTCATCTCAACATGAGGAGAAACTTCTTTACAGTGAGGATGACAGCACTGGAACAGGCTGCCCAGAGAGGTTGTGGAGTCTTCTTCTCTGGAGACTTCGAAAAACTGCATGGGTACATTCCTGTGCAGTCTACCCTCAGGGGGTTGACAGGGGTGTTGGTGCCCATGATCTCTGGAGGTTCCTTCCAACCCCTAAGGTTCTGTGATTCTGTGGCTAGGTAATCTCCAGAGGTCACTTCCAACCTCCATTGTTCTGTGATTCTTTTCCTAACCTGAGCTCTAGGGAGCGTAACAGCTGCAGGTGAAACCCTCTGTAACCACTAAAAAAACAGTTAGTTACCCTGTTTGTAATTAAAAAGCAGCAGCAGGACAGGGGACAATAGATTCAATATGGAGATGGGTAGGTAGATGGGATGTTAAGAAGCTCTTTAGTATGAGGATGGTGGAACACTGGAACAGGTTACCCAGGGAGGTAGTGGAGATGTTGAAGGTCAGGCGTGGTAGGTGTCTGAGCACACTCATCTAGCTGGGGATGTCCCTGCATGCTGCAGGGGAGTTGGACAAGGTGATCTCTAGAGGTCCCTTCCAACCCAAACCATTCCGATCTGTGGAAACATTCTCCAATGCCCACTTAATTTGCATTCTTTTATTATTGCTCAGATAAAACTCTTAAGTTGTCTGAAACAACTTCCTCTCTGCAGCAGCCTATTAAGAGGTTTGTTCCTTGAGTTGTACCCTGCTGTGAGTCAGTGTCTGTGTGCTCAAAAGAGCTGTGAGTGATGCTGGGGTGTGCTTCAAGCTGAGTTCTCCATCCTTAGGTGATGCATTGTCATGAAGCTTTCAACTTGTGTTTTACTTTTCTTCCTATTACCGTTATTGCAGGAGACATTCTGTGCCTGGCTCTGTGTCTTCTTTTTTTTGTCCCTGCCTTCATTCTTGTCCATTAATCTCCTTATTTAGTTTTTTCTAATACAAATATTTACACTTCATTTAACAACATGACCAATGATTTCTTCAACCAAAAAAAAATAGTCCTTGTAGGGCAGCAGATGATCATGGATAACCAAACATCAGAGACTGCAACCTCCTAAAGTCAATCAAGATTTAGAATAGTGACTAAACATCTCGTGGAGATACCCAGCCAATCTGTGAACCATTGAGGCTGCAGTAATGAAGTGAAATATTTGCCATCTGATTATTTACGCTTGCTTTGTTTAATTCTAGTTTGAAAATGAGATCATCACCAAGCTGGATCATGAAGTGGAAGGAGGCAGAGGAGATGAACAGTACAAAGTGTTATTTGAAAAAATGTAAGTGTTGATCAGCAGTGAGATTTATGCCACAGTAAAGGCAGGAGTGAGAGCAATTAGACTACAGTGAACTTTGTAGCCCAGAAATAATTAAAATCTGTTAATGATGCATAATATTGAGAATTGCACCTGAGTTGAGGTTTATTTTTCTTCATGTGATTAACAAGGCACTTGGTTTTTCAGTCTCTTGGAACACTGCAGAAAACACAAATACCTTGCCAAGAGTGGAGAGACCTTTGTGAAGCTTGTTGTCCGCTTAATGGAGAGGTTGTTGGACTACAGGACCATAATGCATGACGAGAACAAGGAGAACCGCATGAGCTGTACTGTCAACGTGCTGGTAAGCAAAGAGAAGCCCCCAGCCTGAAGTGACTGCTGCACTCTTCATTTTACATCTCTGTGTAAAAGTGTAAATTAGGATTCTCATGAAAGTTTGAAATACTTTGAGTTTCTTTCCTTTTCCAACGAAGGCAAATCTTTAATAACTTAGGATTTAGGTTGGAAAATCTCTAAGATCATTGAGTCTAACCGCTAACTTAAAACTGCAAAACCCACTGTTAAACCATGTCCCTCAACACCACGTTTACATGGCTTTGAAAACCCTGCAGGGATGGGGACTCTATCACTGCCCTTGGTAGCCTGTTCCAGGGAAAGATTTTTTTTTCTAACATCCAGCCTCCACTGATGCAGCTTAAAGCCATATTCTCTTGTTACTAGGGAGAAGAGACTGACCCTCACCTCACTCCAACCTCCTATCAGGGAGATGCAGAGAGCCAGAAGGTCTCCAGCCTTTTGTCTCCAGACTAAACAACCTTGGTTCCCTCAGTCAGTCTTCCTAAGATTTGTGGTCTAGGCCCTTAATCAGCTTCATTGCCCTTCTCTGGACACACTCCAGTACTAAGGAAAGATTTAAGAGCCTGATCTTTGTTAACTGACATTTACAGTAGATGTATGAATAACAAAAGAGGGCTCTGGGAATACCTTATAGTGGTCTCCCAGTACCTGCAGGCAGCTTAAAAGAAAGCTGGGTAAGGGGTTTGTTGTGATAAGAGGAGAGGGAATGAAGCAGAGCTGGAGGAAAGGAGTTTTAAACTGGATATTAAAAAAAAATTGCTTTAAATGTGGTGAGACACTGGAACAGGTTGGCCAGGGAGGTTGTGGGTGCCCCTTCCCTGAAAGTGTTTAAGGCCAGATTGGATAAAGCCTTGAGCAACCTGCTCTAGTGGAAGGTGTCCCTGCCTTGTTAGTGGGGATTTTGGAACCACATGATCTCTGAGGCCCCTTCCAACCCAGACCATTCTATCAATCTATGAACTTTATTCAGAAAAGCACTGTGACATACAGCACATCGGAGTAATAGCCACTTTATTCCCAAAATTCCCAGGCGTTTGCATTCTGCTTATTGCTCAACTTTCATATTCACAATTTTGAAGAAATTTGAGTGTATCTATTTTAATCAAAGTAGGAATTCTGAAGTATTTACTCTGTACTAAATAAAACTCTTAGTCCATTTAGGCTGGAGTTGGAAGCAGAAGTTACCCCCGTAACACGAACATCGTCCTTTTCATCCAAAGCAATTAGGTATGAGGTTTTACTAGCACAGAATCAGCACATATTGAAAAATACATGAATCACAAAGTTTAGAGATCCCCAAAGGTAGTATTATATACAGCAGGGGAGATTTAGAGTGAACAAAGATGACCAGAGGGCTGGAGCAGCTCTCCTGTGAGGACAGGCTACGAGAGCTGGGGCTTCTCAGCCTGGAAAAGAGAAGGCTTTATGGTAGCCTTCCAGTATCTGAAGGGGGCCTACAGGAAGGCTGGGGAGGGGTTATTTACAAGGTCTTGCAACAACAGGACAAGGTCAATGAGTTTAAACTGGCAGAGGGGAGATTTAGACTGGATGTTAGGAGGAAGTTGTTTACAGTGAGGGTGGTGAGGCACTGGCACAGGTTGCGCAGGGAGGTTGTGGCTGCTCCCTCCCTGGAGGTGTTCAAGGCCAGGTTGGAGGAGACCTTGAGTGACCTGTGCTAGTGGGAGGTGTCCCTGCCAATGGCAGGGGGTTGGAACTAGATGATCCTTGAGGTCCCTTCCAACCTTGCTGTTCTATGATTCTATTGGGGGGGCGGAAATCACTGATATGGTTGTCAGGCATTGGAACCGACTGCCCGGGGAGATGATTGAGTCACCATCCCTGGATATGTTTAAAAGCTGTGTAGATGTAGTGCTTCAGAATATGGCTTAATGGTGGACTTGGTAGAGTAGGGTTAATGGTTGGACTCAACGATCTTGAAGGTCTTTTCCAACCTAGATGATTGTGTGAGTCAATATTAAGTCATTGACCACTAAGGGTTCATAAATTTTGTCCCTTTATCATGCTCAAAACTTTTATTTCACCTTAATATGCAGGGGACAGACGGTGTTTATTGTTTGTGTGCTATGGCTGATAGATTTCGTTCAGACTGGTTGGAAAAGGTCTGAGTAAATAGTTTGTAGCTCTAGCACTTGCAAGTAATGCAAGCATCCTCAACTGGAGCAGTGCAGCCTTTATGCTGCATCATCTATGAGTGAAACAATACCCATTATTATGGAAGAGAAGATAGAGACATCAAATCAGAAATTGAGATTTTATTTTTAGTTTGCTTTCCCTCTCTGAGCACATCAAAAAGCACCAAAATGTTTAGGAAATGGGAACTTGGAGAGTTGTCACTGGCTGTTGATCTAGCAAGTGCCATTAGGTTGCCCACAGAAAAGTCATAGCATCCTCCTGAGCAAAATTGAAGCTGAAAAAAACAGCAAGCAAGAGAGAAGATAAAACATCACATACACCATATGCTCTAAAACATGACAGCCATTGGTAAACTGGGAGAACTTCCTGAGGAAGGTGAATTCATTGTTTAGTCTGGAGAACCCGAGGCTGAGGAGACCTTACTGATCTCTACAACTACCTGAAAGGAGGTTGGGGTGGTGGGGGATGTTGGTCTCTGTTCCCTAGTATCAGGTAATAGAACGAGAGGAGGTGGCTGAAATTGTGCCAGGGAAGGTTTAGGTCAGATATTAAGAAAAACTTCTTTCCTGAAAGAGTGGTTTAGGCATTGGGACAGACTTCCAAGGGAGGTGATGGAGTCCCCAACCCTGGAGGTGTTCAAGAAACATGTGGACATGGCACTTGAGGACGTGGTTTAATGGCCATGGTGGTGTTAGGTTGATACTTGGATGTCATTTCCAAACGAAACAGTCCTGTGATCGCAGTATTCTTAGTTTCCTTCAAGTAATTCTCGCTGCACCAACCTCAGTGGGAGCAATGGCACACTTGGGGCTTGGCTTTGTGATGAATGTCTCTGATAATGTCTCCTGATGCTGATTTTTGTCATTGGAATTTTTCAAGTATTTGCAGATGATAATTTTTTTAGGTAATTTGTGTTAAGTACCACGAGAGAGGAATCAGAGAATCATAGAATCGTTTTGATTGGAAAAGTTCCTGAAGATCAAGTCCAACTGTCAACCTAAGACACCATGGACATTAAACCATGTCCTGAAGTGCCATTTCCACACGTTTCTTGAACACCTCCAAGGATGGTGACCCAACCACCTCCCTGGGCAGTCTGCTCCAATGCCTGACCACTCCTGCAGGGGAGAAATTTTAACCTAATATCCAACCTAAACCTCCCCTGGCACACACAACCCTGCCACTGAGGTCCACAGGAAAACATTGTGGGGCAGAAATTCTCTTCTTTTTCAGTAGGCATGATTTTAAACTAAACCCTTGATTTTTCAAGTTCCATTTGCCCTCCGGGCTCAACTCAGTCTTTTCATCATTCTCCAGGCGCTTGAAGAGGAATTTATGCCTTTACAAGAATCCAACCCAGGGCTGATACTCATCACAATTCCCACCTGAGGTCTCAAAAAGTTCTTAATTGGGACTTTAATGATGCAGAGGCTTTCATGGGATTAAGTTTGTCTGTATTGACTCTAGTTTAAGTCAGGAGGTTTGATATGCATTTAAGCCACTGCTGATGTTAAAAGAAAACAACCCTGTTTCCTCAGCTGCTTTTTCCTACCCCTGACAATCCTGGCCAAAGCAAGTGTGCTGCCAAGATAGCAAAGCAGATCCAAGAAGGGATCTTGCTGAAAGCTCTCACTATTCTCTCTTAGTTATTTTTCATCCCCATCAGTTCCTCAGACCTTTGGCTGCAGAGCCACACTAGTAAAGGAGATGTGGGAGGCTGCACTCAAATAGGATACAGGGCCTGCTTTTTGAGGAGAGGGAACTGTAGTGGATGTAAGGTGTGTTGGTATCAACCTGCTGCCCAACCTCTTCCTATTTTGATTGATTTGATGTTGCTTCTTCAGCTGCATCAGAAGGACAGAGGAACTGGTGACAAAGTTTGGGTAAAATGGTTTTATCATGTTGATCCTACTAAGACAAAATTCTTTTCTACTTTTTTTTTTTTTTTTTTCTCAAAAGCGCAACCAAAACACAGATAAACCAAACTATAGATGTTGGAAAGGACCTCCAGAGATCATCGAGTCCAACCCCCCTGCCAAGGCAGGATCCCCTAGGGTAGTCTGTACAGGAATGTCTCCAGGGAAGGAGACTCCATAATCTCTCTGAACAACCTGTTCTGGTGCTCTGTCACCCTCACTGTAAAGAAGTTTCTCATGTCGAGATGAAACCTTCTGTGTTTCAGTTTGTAGCTTTTGCTTCTTGTCTTATTGCTATGCAGCAGTGAAAAGAGATTAGTCCCATCTACTTGACACCTACCCCTCAGGTGTTTGTACACATTGATCACATCTCCTCTTGGTCTTCTCCACACTAAACAGCCTCAGGTTTCTCAGCATCTCTTCCTAGGGGTGGTGCTCAAGTCTCCCACTCATCCTTGTGGCTTTCGACTGGACTCTTCCCAGCAGGTCCCTGTCTCTCCTGAACTGGGAAGCCCAAAATTGTACACAGTATTGCAGGTGTGGTCTCACTAGGGCAGAGTAGAGGGGGAGAAGAACCTCCTTAGACCTGCAGACCACACTTTTCTTGATGCACCCCAGGATGCCAAGTAAGACAAGTAAGAAACAAACAGCAAAAATACTTTACGAGGTTCAGTTTGTATTTTGCATTGAACTCAAAACCAGTCAAGAGTTATGTCAGCCATGATGCTGTATCCTCTGAATAATGTGCCATGTCCAATTGCTGTACAGAGATTCTCTCTTGTATTTTTGGTTCTCTGAAGGAAGCAGTTTTGTGTTGGGCTTTATTGAGTACTAGTCCGGAGCATCCGTAATGGCTACTTAAACTACTTTAATTTAGCTTTGTAATTTAGTGAAGGAGAAATGTCTTTGAGTTTTGTTTTCTTAGGTACATTTTAACTTTTGGAGGCAGACTTTAAATGAGATTCAGACATGCCCATATCCATCACCCCAGTTTATCCTATCTGGCATTTACAGTATTTGTACTGTTAACTGGTTTATATGGAGACCAGAGGCATTCAGATGTTCCTGAAGAGAGCAATGAGAACATGTGGTGTATGAAAGCAGATAGATAACATTGATCTAAGTTTTTCTTTCCAAAGAAACTGTTAGAATTGAAGAGTAGATGATGCATTGCTCAGCTGAAGTTTGGAGTTTTAAATCTGTAGAGCAACTGTTGCTTAAAAATTACAGGTTTGTATATCATGAAATTTCAACTGAAAGTGGTTAATAATGTGTGGCTTGCAAATGCCAGGAGCAAGTTTCCAGCTGTAAGTACTATTCTTGGAAATTCTTAACCTTTGCAGTGAGACACAAGCCCTAATACACTACATGAAACATCACAGCATTAGACTTTGTAAGTTAAATAACTTGGTGTTCTATCACTGGAGGCAAATTTCATTTTGCAGTTTCAGAGGCCGACATTACGCAATGATGAATTTTTAATTTAGAGCATGTTCTGTGTACATTCCAGACTATGAAATCAAAAGCTCTGTAACCAAATTATGTTGTTTTTCAGAATTTCTACAAGGAGATTGAACGAGAAGAAATGTACATAAGGTTTGTAAACATCACCAGTGACAAACTCTGCTTGGCTTACTATGGTGTAATTGGAGAAAATTAAGTTCATATTAAGCAGTCGCTCGGGGGCTGGAGGAAAAGAAGTAATAAAAAAAGGCATACCTTGGCTGAGCCCTCAGTAGATTCCAAAGCTTATCTTCACTGACAACAGGGAGCATTAGAAATTAGAGTCATAAGATATCTTTTTTTGTCCCCTTTCTCCAACTCCTTCAGTTACCTTACAATGAAACTGAAATACTCAGGAGTGTTGTCATATGAAGGAAATAAATCAAAATAAAGCTGAGCAGAGCAATGGTTTTACCTCCTGGCAAGGCAGAAAATATGTGACTTGGGGTAAAAAGAACTATTAAACAATATCATGACTGATACTTATTTTAAATTGAAAGCTTTTGGAACCTTTCAGAATCTGTTTTCACACCAAAATGCGGTAATATGCAGTTGGGGTTTTTGTAAACCTCAGGGTTTCTAGTTCTCTGTTTGGGCTTGAGCTTAAAGGTTGTGTTTTTGCTGCTATTTTAGCTAGCTGAATATTAATTACTAATTAGTTCTCAGATGCCTGTTTGTTACCTTTTTGGAAGTATTGTCACTTTTAAACTTGCTTCCTGTTGTTTAAATTGTTTTAATTAGTGCTTTAGTAGTTTACAGAAAAAAAAAATAAACTAGCAAAGAGCAGGACTGATCAATGTGGACAGAGTTAGGAGTTACAGGTCTGGCCTATTCAGCATCTCATCAAAGACAAATAGTCTCTCACTGCCAAACCTCCACCCAAATTCTCTCCTTTTCCTGTTAACAAACATAATGTGTCAAAGTTCTCTGTTTCCACAACTTTAATAGTTCTTGGGTGGAGAGATTAAGTTGTCGCTAAGAGAATCCAACAAACATATGAAGAGAATCCCCTTCCAGAGGTGTGATGAAGAGAAAGTTAAGGAAGATGCAACGGAAGTTAAGGGAGAAGACTTATTTATCTCCATAGCAGAGAAATTAGAGTTCTGTCTCTAGCACAGACTCTCTGTTGGATTGATTATGCATCACAAGCTACTTGTGTGCATTTGGAAAAAGAGTGCAGTGAAAATGCAAATGGTCTTAAAGGTTGTCTGCAAACAGAAATAGGAGCTTTACATCGTCTCGCATTTTCTTTAGCTGTTTGAAGATGGAGATCACCACCAAAGTCTTCAAAATTAATTATTTAGAATCATAAAAATACCTCAAGTTGGAAGGGACCCATAAGGATCACCAAGTCCAACTCCTGCTCCTCAGAAAGTTACCTAAAAGTAAACCATATAATTAAGAGAATTGTTCAGATGCTCCCTGAACTCTGATAGGCTTGGCATAAATATCTCCTTGAAGATTTAAATCCTGCCATTTTGACAACCCTCAAAATTATCAGAATTAAAAGATACTGAGGTTTTCACCCATCTCAGTTTTCCTTACCTCAAAATGGGGTCATAGAAGATTTTAGCATCATCACCACACTACAGCAGCAGATCACAGGTAACTACTCATTGTTAGGTGCACACAGCTTTGAATGGCCAAGGGCTGGATTAAGAAGAAAACCAAAAGAACGCAATTCTCAGTCTTCCCACTGACAGGAACAGCAGGGTTCAATTGCCAATAAATGACCAACATCCAGGCAACTTAGTTTTCAATAAAGAGGACTGTATTGCCACGTGTTGTGGTCTAAAACCTACTCATTACATTGTTTCTTGTAAAATACATATCATTTAACTTTTTACTAAAGTTGGTGTGCCTGCTGTTGTCTTTCCACTAAAACGTGTGAAGGAACTTTGACATTTCTGGGCTACTAAGAATTGATTGCTAAGTAATAATACAAGACACATTATATAGAGATGTTTGCATGCAAGGCATTCATTCAAATTCTTGGTTTTAGTAACATTTAAGCACCAAGGTTTTTTTAGAGCCACTGTTTTCATTACTTGCAGGTATTTGTACAAGCTGTGTGACCTGCACAAGGAGTGTGATAACTATACAGAAGCTGCCTACACGTTGCTTCTGCATGCCAAGCTTCTTAAGGTAAGCACCAAAATGCGTCTCAAGGTTTGACAGTCATGGTAGCATTAACCAGCAGCTGAATTGTTTGTCACTCTTAGAACATCCATCCATACTTCAAACTTGTTAACAGCTGCATGCTGCTTCTTATGTTATTTTTGCGGTTTTTAACATTTTAAACATTAAAAACAATGAATCTTTGGCACTTGTAATTAATATGTATTCCACAGATTGGATGTTAGAAAGAAATTCTTTACAGTGAGGGTGATGAGACACTGGAATGAGTTGCCCAGGGGGTCACACTTGTGTCATGGAATCATACAGAATCATAGAATTGTTTCAGTCAGAAAAACTCTGTAAGATCTTTAAGATTATCAGCTTAACATCACCATGGTCACCCTAAGTGCCATGCCCACAAGTTTCTCCCAGGATGGTGACTCCACCACTCTTTGGGTGGCCTGTTCCAATGCCTGACTTCTCTTTCAGAAAACAGAAATCCTAATATCCAATCTAAACCTTCCCCAGGGCATTTCCTCTTGTTCTGTCATGTGATACTAGAGAGAAGAGACCAACTCCAACCTCACTGCAACCTGCTTTCAGGGAGTTCTCCCCTCAGCCGCATGTTGTCCAGGCTGAATAACCCCAGCTCACTCAGCTGCTTTTCATGAGAACTGGTGTCCAGACCCATCACCAGCTAAGTTGCCCTTCTCTGGACCCGCTCCAGCACCTCAGTGTCCTTCTTCTAGTGAGTGACCCAAAATGTTAGAGGGACTTGGATAGGACAAAACAGTGTGCCCAGGTGGCCAGTGGCATCCTTGCTTATGTTATAAATGCTGTGGCCAGCAGGAGTAGGGAGGTGATTATCCCCTTGGACTTGGCGTTGGTGAGGCCACACCTTGAGTATTGTGTTCAGTTTTGGGCACCACAATACAAGAGAGATATGGAGGTGCTGGAGCAGGTCCAGAGGAGTGCAACAAAGCTGGGGAAGGGCCTGAAGAATAAATGTTATGAGAAGCAACTGAGGGAGCTGGGGATAGTTAGTTTGAAAAAGAGTAGGCTGAGAGGAGACCTCATTGCTGTCTACAGCTACCTGAAGGGAAGTTGTGGAGAGGCTGCCACTGGTCTCTTCTTGCAGATGACTGGGGACAGAACAAGGGGGAATGGCCTCAAGCTGAGACCAGGCAGGTTTAGATTGGACATTAGGGAAAAGTTTTTCACGGAGGGAGCGGTCAGGCGCTGGAACGAGCTGCCCAGGGAGGTGGTTGAGTCACCCACCCTGGATGTGGTTAAGGGTCATTTGGATATGGTGCTTGGGGATATGGTTTAAGGTGAATCTTGTAGAGTTATAGGTTGTACTTGGTGATCCTGAGGATCTTTTCCAACCTGGATGTTTCTGTGATTCTGTACATATTTAATACAGCCTTGCATCACCATGTTACTAAAAGGGGGTTTATGTTTTAATTTCAAAATGCAGTCCATAGAAATCTTGACTAGGTGAGCTTAATCTAGCTGACCCTGCTCAATCAGGGGGTTGAACTGGATGATCCCCAGAGATCCTTGCCAAAATCTAAATTTTATACAGAGTAGTGGTTTCTGAAGCATTTACTGCAGTCCCATTCTTCCTCACATCTCACTGCCCACAGTGAAACCTTTCTCTCTCCAAGGAGACCTGGATCTCTTTTTACTCCCCTGGAGGTTTGTATGGTACAGAGTGTCAGGGACAGAATAGGTCAGATGTTCATTTTTCCCCTTGATCTGTTTCTCATGCCAGTGAGGAGTGTACTGGAGTCTTCTGCTTTATTGCAACCTTGAGTTTTATTCCAGAAGCTATGCTAATTCCATAAAGGAAATTTATCTCATTCTAAACCTCAAGTTGTTCTTAGCAATCTTTGATTTAATCTAAGCAATCCCAAGTGAAATGCAAGTGTCAAATATCTATTTAGAAAAGCTGCAAAGTGGAAGGTGTTAAACAAAATGTTTCTGAGGGATGCACTGAGAATTATTCCTCGAAACTGCATCCAAGCTTTAATAAGACTAAATAGGAGACAAACTGTACATGTGCAATTTAAATTAAAACACTTTGACATGTATTTACTCTGTTTTGGAATAAATAGAGGGTTATTACACAAGAAAACATCAGCAAGATTCATCTGGAGTGCAAAAGCACTGTAGCAGTAGCTTTATTCATTCTTAAATCAGGGGCAGTTTTTGGATATAGCTTACTGGATGCAGCCACTTCTTTGGTACTGACATTTTCTGTGCTGAGAGGTAAAGATGTGTGGAGATGGCTCTGGAACTTTCAGTCCCACAGACCTGTGGGCAGAAGATCAAATGAGTAATTTGCCCAGTCTGCGGCTATGAGTATCTCATTTAGATATGTAGGACACAAATGCCAAACTGTGTAATACTTGTTCCTCTTGCTTTGCATCTTTAGGCAAGATAAAAGATTCAGTCCCTCCACAGGCGCTGCATTTCCTTGAGAAACAATATAATGAACCATGATATAAAATGTCATTCAAACTTGAACGTGTTATGGCTTGAACTTGTTTATACTTGATCACAGAATCACCAGATTAACTATGTTGGAGAAGACCTTCGAGATCATCAAAGCCAACCTATCACCCAACACCCTCTAATTAACTAAACCGTGGCACTAAGTGCCCCATCCAGTCTTCCTTTTAAACACCTCTAGGGATGGTGACTCCACCACCTCCCCAGGCAGCTCATTCCAATGCCAGTCACTCTTTCCATGAAGAATTTCTTCCTAACATCCAACCTAAACCTGCCCTTTATAAAAGCATTTCTTATTATCATTGACAGCAGTGGCCAGTCTAAGTTCTAACTGGGCTTTTGCCTCTATAATTTTCTCATGACATTGACAGCAAACATCCTTAAATTTTTCCTGAGTTACCTCCCCCTCCTTCCAAAAGTGATATGCCCTCTTTTTTACCCTTAATTCCTTCACAAGTGCCTCACCCATCTAGGCTGGTTTGGCTCTGCTTTTGGCACATCAGGACAGCCTGTTCCTCCACCTTCAAGACTTCTTTCTTGAAGTAGGTCCAACCTTCCTGCACCCCTTTGTTTTTAAGGGCTTTTCCCCAAGGTACTCTCCAAGTTAATTCCTTGAACAAGCCAAAGTCTATCCTCCAGAAGTCCACTGTGGATGTTGTGTTCATGCCCCTCCTTGTTTCACTGCATATTGAAAATTTTATTATTTCATGGTCATTACACCCCAGACAACCTCAGACCACCACATCTCCCACCAGCCCCTCTCTGTCTGTAAACAGCAGGTCAAGCAGACCCTCAACCCTGGTAGGATGGCACAGCAGCTGTGTCACAGTATCACCAAGGTTGGAAGAGACCTAAAAGATCAAGAACCTATGCTCCATACTCTCTAAAAACCTTCTAGACTGCCTCCTCTCTACTGTGTTAAGTTCTCAGCAGACATCTGGCAGATTAAAGTCACCTACAAGAACAAGGGCTAGCAATCTTGAGACATTCTGCAGGTGTTTATAGAATAATATATCCACCTCCTCCTCCTGGTTGGGTGACCTTTAACATACTCCAACCACTGTGTCAGTCTTGTTGGTCTGCCCTCTGATTTTTACTCATAGCCACTCAATTTGGTCATCATTAGTGTCAAGAGCTCCCCTAACATACAGGGCCACCCCTTCTCCCTCTCCTGTCACTCCTGAAAAGCCTGTACCTGCCCATTGCAGCTCTCCAGTCATGCGATTATCCCAGCACGTTTCTGTGGCGGCGACTACATCATAGCTTTCCTGCTGTACCAAGGCTTCCAG
>VWZE01002494.1:29926-41350 GCA_013396675.1 Eubucco bourcierii | reverse complement strand
GAAATGGAATATGAAAAGCAAAACCTACCAGCTGTGGGATTTTAAACATCCAAGCTCACAGCTTGCTCCAGGTTTTTAATTTGTCATTTCTCTCTCTTGTCAGGATGGCTTTGAAAACCTGCAGAAATTCTGACCCAGGCTCTCTAAAAGCTCAAATCGAGTGCTAGAGCTCCTCTTTCTCCTTTGGGGAATAGCTGCCCTCACTGACTGGCAGGACACAGCCCTGGGTACAACAAGGGTGTCCCTTTTAGGGGCAGCTGGATGCCAGCTGGGATATGCTGGCTGCTAAATGGCACCCAAACCACTCCTGGGAGGGTTTGCAGCTAAAGTCTGGGAGGGTTCAGCAAGGAATTTTCCCTGGTTTTGTGTCTGTCTCATCACATAAATGTTAGCTGGATTGTGGTTTTCACGTGCTCTGTGGGTACATGGTGGGGTGTGTTGCTGCAGGGCCAGAGGAAAAACAGACCAGAAGGTGACCCTTCTATCACCCTAAAGTGAGATGGCCCTGCTGGAGCAGGAGGTAGGAGCAGATGACCTCTGCAGGTCCTTTTCAACCTCAACCACTGTGAAAGGAGAGCCTGGAGGTGCTCATCAGGACCAATCCACCCACGAATGATTATTGAACATGAAATTAAGAACAACTTTCAGCTCTCTACAGACCCTCAGCACTGTCATTGCTGAGAGGTGGACAGGCAGACCACAATGATGGCAAGGACATTGCCTGGGACAAGGGGATATAAACTACAGCACAGCAGGTTCCACCTCAATGTGAGGAAGAACTTCTTGACTGGAAGGGTCCCAGAGCCCTGGCACAGGCTGCCCAGAGAAGTTGTGGAGTCTCCTTCTGTGGAGCCTTTCCAGCCCTGTCTGGATGTGTTCCTGTGCACCCTGAGCTGGATTTGGACTTGGGAATTTACAGAGGTCACTTCCAACCCCTAACATCCTATGAGCCTGTGATGGCCACAGAAGGTGTCTTTTGTTTCAGTGACCTGAGATATTATCATGCAGTGAGAAACTGGTCCTGGATTTGTTTTTTTCCAGGCACATTTCAGTATTCCAGAAGGAGGAGGAGGATCTGGCTGCCCTCTTCCTCCCAGGCATTCTCTTCTGCCCTCTCTCAGACAACACAGGACTCAAGTCCATCTCAGTATCACCTTTCTTACAAGGAGAATCATAAATTCATAGAATCATAGAATCATAGAATCATAGAATCATAGATCATAGAATCATAGAATCATAGAATGAGAAGGTTGGAAGGGACCTCAAGGATCATCTAGTTCCAACCCCCTGCCATAGGCAGGGACACCTCCCACTAGCACAGGGCACTCAAGACCTCATCCAACCTGGCCTTGAACACCTTCAGGGAGGGAGCAGCCACAGCCTCCCTGGGCAACCTGTGCCAGTGTCTCACCACCCTCACTGCAAACAACTTCCTCCTAACATCCAGTCTAAATCTCCCCTCTGACACTTCAAAACCATTCCCCTTGCCCTGGCATTCCCAGCCCTTGTCAGCAATCCCTCCCTAGCCTTCCTGTAGACCCCTTCAGACACTGGATAAGTAAATCACTCCTTCAGCATCTTTTTCAAGCCACAGGAGCCTTTCCTTCCTTTTGATGGACATTGATTTGGCCCCAAATTTGCAACCATGAAAGCTCACATGACTTACAAGTACTGAGGAGCATTTACTCAGCTTGGGCTTTTAGCAGGTTGGAGGGGAAAAAAAAAATCCTACCTGGTGTTTTAAATGAGTTACTGACAGGGGCAGAGGATGTTACAGGTTATTATAAGCACATCAGTGCAAGGTATTGCAGGAGATGGCCATGAGCCATGGTTCCCATCCACCTGCCTTTGATTTATGGCATTCTACAGTAACCCATATTAATTGATTAGCTATTTATCAAGGTGCCAATTATAGAATGAATCACAGAGTCATAGAACGGGAAGGTTGGAAGAGACCTCAAGGATCAGCCAGTTCCAACCCCCTGCCATGGGCAGGGACACCTCCCACTAGCACAGGGCACTCAAGGCCTCATCCAACCTGGCCTTGAACACCTCCAGGGAGGGAGCAGCCACAACCTCCCTGGGCAACCTGTGCCAGTCTCTCACCACCCTCACTGTAAAGAACGTCCTCCTAAAATCCACTTTCAATCTCCCCTCTGACACTTCAAACCCATTCCCCTTGTCCTGTCATCGCAAGGCCTTGTCAATAGTCCCTCCCCAGCCTTCCTGGAGCCCCCCTCAGATCCTGCAAGGCCACTCCAACCAAACTCTCCTGGAAGCTTTCTCTTCTCCACGCTGCAGAGCCCCAACTCTCTCAGCCTGTCCTCACAGCAGAGCTGCTGCAGCCCTCTGATCATGCTCGTGGTCTCCTCTGGACCCTCTCCAACACTTCCATGTCCTTCATGTGCTGAGGGCTCCAGAACTGCACACAGGACTCCAGAGCTGCACACAGGACTCCAGAGCTGCACACAATTAATTGTGGATTATCTCTTCGGGCAGATTGAGAAACCTACCTTGGTTACAACTGGCCTGAAGGACAGAGGAGGAGAAGTTCAGGGTTAAAACTTTGAGGCTTCCCTCATTGAATTTTTCAGATTTTCAGATCATCCAGTCCAGCACAGTACTGCCAGGTCACACACACCCCTTTCAAGCCACAGCACTCAGCCCCACACCTCCATGGCACCACATCCCCTCCAGGGATGGGGACTCCACCGCTGCCCTGAGCAGCTTGGGCCAGGACTTGACCACCCTTTTAGAGAAGAAATTATTCCTCATGTCCAAACTAATCCTTCCTTGGCACAGCTTGAGGCCATTTCATATCATCCTATCACCTGATGCTAGAGAGAAGAAGCTTGAGGCCATTTCCTCTCATCCTATCACCTGATGCTAGAGAGAAGAAGCTTGAGGCCATTTTCTCTCATCCTATCACCTGATGCTAGAGAGAAGCTTGAGGCCATTTCCTCTCATCCTATCACCTGATGCTAGAGAGAAGATGCCAATTCCCCACCCAGCTCCAGCCTCACTTCAGGGAGTGGTAGAGAGCCAGAAGGCCTCCCCTCATCCTCCTCTTCTCCAGGCTGAACAAATCCAGTTCCCTCAGCTGCTCCTCACCAGATCTGCTCTTTGTTCACCTTCTGTGCACCTGCTCCAGTACCTCAATGTCCTTCTTGGAGTGAAGGCTCCAAAACTGAACCCAGTACTCAAGGTGTGGCCTCACCAATGCCCGGTGCAGGAGGACAATCTCCTCTCCAGCCTTCTGGTTACACTCTTCTGACACAAACTGCACTTTTTTTTAGAGTTTCCCCTTCCTAGCTGTAAAGCACAGCTGCAGGTGGAGGTCCCAGCAGCTGCCTGGTCCCAGCAGCTGCCTGGAGCCGTCTCCCAGGGCATTGGCGCAAAGCTGCATCCTCACTTAGCCTGGGGCAGGCCAGGTAGATGATAGCTCAGCTGCAGCTCTTGGCAGGCTCCTAATGATCACAGGCCATTAACCCAACTTTGGAGCTGCTGATTCTTCAGAAGCCAAGAGCAGAGGGTCCCTTTCTTAGCCTTGGTGTAATTTTTCCAAAGGTCAGTTTGACACCGTTACGGCAGACCTGGGGATACTCTGCTCTCCTCCTCACCTCTCGCCTATCTGTCAGCCACACACCCCTGCTGTCATCTTTTCCACACTCAATAGATTTCAATGCACCAGCCTGGACTCCTCTTCCTCCCTTCCCCCATGAATATATAACCACCAAATGTGATAGGAAGAAATTACTGTTGCAATAAAACCTGCTTCGTTACATCCTCCTCGTCAGAGGCGTTTAATGAGCACCAGGCCTGCCTAATGCTCTTCTCTTCTCTTGCAGCCAGCTGCAGGTCTGATATGTTTCATCCTGGAGTTTAATTTGCTCTTTGGAGCTGTGGAAGCAAGCAGGGCAGCTCCTTTGTGTGGTGGGCACCAGTGGATGAGCCAAGCCATTAAAGGAAGAGACCTGAAAGCTCCCTGGAGGGAGGTCAGAGTGAGGTGGGGGTTGGTCTGTTCTGCTTAGTATGGGGTGATAAAAAGAGAGGAAATGGCCTGAAATTGTGCCAGGGGAGGTTTAGGTTGGAAATTAGGAATGATTTCTTTCCTACAGGAGTGGTCAGGAATTAGAACAGGCTCCCCAGGGAGGTGGTGAAGTCACCATCCGTGGAGGTGTTCCAGAAATGAATGGCCTTGGCACTTGGGGACATGGCTCAGTGTCCATGATGGTGTTAGGGGGATGGAACTGGTGATCCTGGAGGGCTTTTCCAGCCAAAGCCTTAATCATTCTGTGACAGGGCTCAGCACCTTCAGAGACATTTATCCCATCCTAAAATAGGGCTTTGAGATGGTGTACAGGGAGCAGAGTTGTAGGTGGACCTAAATCACTTGGGCCTTAGGAAGAAGTTAATTACAGTGAGGGTAGTGAAATACTGGAACAGGTTGCCCAGAGAGATGGAGGAGGCTCTGTCCCTGGGGATATCCAAGGTCAGACTTGATGGAACCCTGAGCAACTCGATCTAGGTGGTGGTGCCCCTGATTACTGCAGGGCAGGAGGACAAGATGAGCTTCAGAGCTCCCTTGTAACTTGATCACAAAGTTAACCAGGTTGGAAAAGACCTTTGAGATCATTGAGTCCAACCTTGCACCTAATCCTTCTGATCCCAAGCACAGCTCCAGGCTGGATGGGGAATGGCTGAGAACAGCCCTGAGGAACAGGCCCTGGGGGTCTGGAGTGATGAAAAGCTCAACCTGAGGTTGCAGTGTGAGTGCAGCCCAGACAGCAACTGTGTGCTGGGCTGCAGCAAGAGCAGTGTGGGCAGCAGGGCAAGGGAGGGGATTGTGCCCCTTGGCTCTGCTCTCCTCAGACCCCACCTGCAGTCCTGGGTGCAGTTCTGGAGCCCCCAGCACAGGAAGGCCATGGAAGTGTTGGAGCCAGTGCAGAGGAGGCCACCAAGATGCTGAGAGGGCTGCAGCAGCTCTGCTGTGAGGACAGGCTGAGAGAGTNTGGATGTTAGGAGGAAGTTGTTTGGAGTGAGGGTGGTGAGACACTGGCACAGGTTGCCCAGGGAGGTTGTGGCTGCTCCCTCCCTGGAGGTGCTCAAGGCCAGGTTGGATGAGGCCTTGAGTGCCCTGTGCTAGTGGGAGGTGTCCTTGCCTATGACAGGGGGTTGGAACTGGCTGATCCTTGAGGTCCCTTCCAACCTTCCCATTCTATGATTCTATGATGGTTAAACCACCCCTTAAACACCTCCAGGCATGGGCACTCCATGGGCAGCCCATTCCAATGCCAATCTCTCCTGCTGTGAAGAACTTCTTAACATCCAGCCTGACCCTGTCCTGGCACAGCTTGAGGCTGTGTCCTCTTGTTCTGCCCCTGGGTGCTTGGCAGCAGAGCCCAACCCCAGCTGGCTACAACCTCCCTTCAGGTAGTTGCAGAGAGCAACTCTACAACTTGTCACTTGCACATCCAACTTAGTTGCACCATAAACACTGCTGGAGGCCTTCACTTCTTGTACTTTGACTAAGAAGATCTCTCCCAGTTACAGGAGCTTCAGTGCTGAGTTCTTGAGCAGGGCAGGGTAGATGCAGCAGACAGCAATTTGTGATTTACTTAACAAAAAAGCCTGTACCAAAACCAGGTCTGAAGGATGGAAACTCCTCCTTGAATTCAGATCAGGGTGGATTGAACTGCTTTGGCAGATGAAAACGCTGGGCAAGGGCCAGAAGTTACATTTGGTTTGTATTTTTCAATGGGAATTTTTCCCATTACATTGTGCAGTGGCATTTGTCACTTAGAGTTTGACCTTCTTGAAGAAGACAGAGAAAACAACATTTCAAGAACAATTAATAACCCAAACAGGAGCCAAATCCATCACCTGCAAGGGCAAATAACTACATATTAGATACAATGACAAAATCTGGAGATCCTTTTTGCTTTATTTCTTTTTTTCCCCACTTTTCCAATTTGATTTAAAGCAACTAAACCTCTGAGCACCTTCACCTCTCCCAATCCATCCAAAAGCCCAAGAGGCTGACATGCACTTGTGTTTTAACCTTGGAGAGTGCTGCTGCTGCTGCTGCTTATCACATCAAGCATGTCCTGTACCTCTCTGAGCACCTGATCACTCTGGCAGGTCATAGACTCATAGAATGGTTTAGGTTGGAAGGGACCTCAAGGATCAGCCAGTTCCAACCCCCTGTCATAGGCAAGGACACCTCCCACTAGCACAGGGCACTCAAGGCCTCATCCAACCTGGCCTTGAGCACCTCCAGGGAGGGAGCAGCCACAACCTCCCTGGGCAACCTGTGCCAGTGTCTCACCACCCTCACTCCAAACAACTTCCTCCTAACATCCATTTTCAGTCTCCCCTCTGACACTTCAAACCCATTCCCCTTGTCCTGGCATCGCAAGACCTTGTCAATAGTCCCTCCACAGCCCTCCTGGAGCCCCCTTCAGATCCTGCAAGGCCACTCCAAGCTCTCCTGGAAGCCTTCTCCTCTCCAGGCTCAGAGCCCCAACTCTCTCACCCTGTCCTCACAGCAGAGCTGCTGCAGCCCTCTCAGCATCTTGGTGGCCTCCTCTGCACTGGCTCCNACCCCCAGGGCCTGTTCCTCAGGGCTGCTCTCAGCCATTCCCCACCCAGCCTGGAGCTGTGATTGGCATTGTGCCTACCCAGGTGCAGGACCTTACACTTGGCCTTGTTGAATGTCATGAGGTTGGCCTGGGCACAGCTCTGCAGCCTGTCCAGGTCCCTCTGGATGGATCCCTGCCCTCTAGCAAGTGACTGTGCCACACAGCTTGGTGCCAGCTGCACACTTGCTGAGGCTGCACTGATTCCTCTGTCCATGGCACTCACAAAGATGTTACACAACACTGGTGCCAGCACTGACCCCTGAGGGACACCACTTGGCACTGGTCTCCAGGTGGACATTGTGCCCTTGATCACCACTCTCTGGGTGCCACCATCCAACCAGTTCCTTATCTAGCACTGCTCCACCCATCAAGTCCATGTTTTGCCAGTTTGGTCCTTCACCATCCTTGGAGGTATTGAAAAGCCATTTGGATCTGGTGCTGAGGGACATGGTTTAATGGTGTCCTGGCATTGCTGTGGTTATTGGACTTGGTGGTCTTATAGGTGTTCTCCAACCTAAATGATTCTATGATTGTATGAGATGACCTGGCAGTGCTGGTTAATGGTTGGACTGAATGGTCTTAAAGGTCTGATGAAGAGAAGGCTCTGAGGTGACATTTGTGTGGCCTTCTAGTAACTGAAGTGGGCTACAAGAGAGCTGGGGAGGGACTTTTTAGGCTGTCAGGTAGGGATAGGACCAGGGGGAATGGAGCAAAACTAGAAGAGGGGAGATTCAGATTGGATGTTAGGAAGAAGTTCTTCACCATGAGGGTGCTGAGGCACTGGCACAGGTTGCTCAAGGAGGTGGTGGAAGCCTCATCCCTGGAGGTGTTTAAGGCCAGGGTGGATGTGTCTCTGAGCAACCTGATTTTGTGTGAGGTGTCCCTGCCCATGGCAGGTTGGAACTGGAAGATCCTTGAGCCCTGACAATTCTATGACTCTATGCTCTAGCTGCAGATGTCCCTGATGACTGCAGGGGGTTTGGACTGGGTGACCTGTAAAGGTCTCTTCCCACCCAAACCACTCTGTGATTCTGTCTCTTCCAACCAAAACCATTCTGTGGTTCTACAAGCCAGAGACCACCCCTGATCTTCCTCTCCCACTCTCCTGGTGACTTCTTGGTTGGAGTGGTTCAACCACCTGAAGAGAGGTTGTAGCCAGCTGGGGTTGGGCTCTTCTCCCAGGCACCCAGCAACAGAACGAGAGGACACAGCCTCAAGCTGTGCCAGGGCAGGTCTAGGCTGGATGTTAGGAGGAAGTTCTTGGCAGAGAGTGATTGGCATTGGCATGGGCTGCCCAGGGAGGTGGTGGAGTCCCCATCCCTGGAGGGGTTTCAAAGCCCTGTAGATGTGGTGCTGAGGGACATGGTTTTGTGGTGGCTTTGATTATCCTAAAGTTGTCTTCCACTCAGACCACTTCTCTGACTCCAGGACATGCACTACTGCAAACCTTTGCACCTGCACTGCAGCAGATCTCCAACTCCTTTTGCTGGAGTGTCTGGTGTGACTCACAAGCATTCCCATGCTGGCTGCATGCAGTGGGATGGGGACTGCCAGCAGCTGAGCTATGAGCTGCAGGGAGGTGGACAGGAGAGGCTGGATCCCACCAGAGGAAGAGCAGAGTCTCACAGCTCTGCTTCCCCTCATGTGCCTGCTGCAGCATCAGGATCCAGTGTGCTGGAGGCAGCTGCTGCGTTAGTTCAACCTGAAGGGAGGTTGTAGCCAGCTGGGGTTGGGCTCTTCTGCCAGGCAACCAGCAACAGAAGATGGGCACACAGCCTCAAGCTGTGCCAGGGGAAGTTCAGGCAGGATGTTCTGTGCAGTTCTGAGGCCCTCAGCACAGGAAGGACATGGAAGTGTTGGAACAGGTCCAGAGGAGGCCACAAGGATGATCAGAGGGCTGCAGCAGCTCTGCTGTGAGGACAGACTGAGAGAGTTGGGGCTCTGCAGCCTGGAGAGGAGAAGGCTTCCAGGAGAGCTTGGAGCGGTCTTCCACTATCTGAAGGGGGCTCCAGGAAGGCTGGGGAGGGACTATTGACAAGGTCTGGGAATGCCAGGACAAGGGGAATGGGTTTGAAGTGTCAGAGAGGAGACTGAAAGTGGATGTTAGGAGGAAGTTATTTGCAGTGAGGGTGGTGAGACACTGGCACAGGTTGCCCAGGGAGGCTGTGGCTGCTCCATCCCTGGAGGTGTTCAAGGCCAGGCTGGATGAGGCCTTGAGTGCCCTGTGCTAGTGGGAGGTGTCCCTGTCTATGGCAGGGGGTTGGAACTGACTGATCCTCGAGGTCCCTTCCAACCTTCCCATTCTATGATTCTGTGTTAGGAGGAAGTTCTTGCCAGAGAGAGTGAATGGCATCGGAATGGGCTACTCAGGGAGGCGGTGGAGTGCCCATGCCTGGAGGTGTTCAAGCAAAGCCTGGATGGGGCACTTAGTGCCATGGGTTAGTTAATTAGATGGGTTGGTCAGTTAGTTAGTTAGCTAGTTAGTTAGTTAGGGGACAGGTTGGACTCTGTGATCTTAGAGGTACTGTGTGCAGTTGTGCTTGCTTGGCTAGGGCTGGGTGCTAGGTTGGGCTGGATGAGCTCAGAGGTCTCTTCCAACCTGCTGGATTCTATGATTCTATGATAACCACTACTGCTTCATTCCGAGGACCAACTCATCATGCAAGATGCCATGGTGCTTCCAGAGCTCTGTACACCTAAAGAAGCTTTTTTCCTGTTCCCAAAAGCCCCTGGCAGTGGTAGATGTTCAGCTCACCTCCTCTCCTCACAGCCCCAAGCCCCAGGCCCAGGCTGTGTTAGTTTAAGAACCCTGCAGAGGATGCAGGCAGCCATCTGCCCGAATTCCCTGCAGCACATTTGAGCAGAGCAGGGTTTTTCTTCACAGGGATATTATTGCTCAGTGTTTCCTGTTGTTTTCACCCAGCTTGTTTATGCCAAACAGCCCCTTGAGATCCAATCTTATTGTCCGGGAAAGCTTTAATGATCTCAGAGTCATCGCCTTGGCATCAGTTTAATTCCAGCTGCTAGGAGCTGGCAAGCTGGTGGGAAGAGATGTGTTTATGGGCTCTCCAGCTTGTTTGCTGGGGTGCAGAGTGCTGTGCTAACACAGATTCACAGGGGCAGTAATTAAAGGCACTTGATTAAGGCATCACCAATCATCTCGCAGGCTCCAGAGAGGTGAGCCTTGGGAGGAGAAGTCCTGCCCTGTGCAGGGCTCCTTCCTTTGGAGGTGCTGCTTCTCCCAGGTTGGCATCTGGAGCATCTCTCAGAGCAAGCACAGAGTGCATTGGGTTGGAAGAAAGCCTTGAAGGTTGTCCCTTCCCACCCCAGCCCTGCAGCGAGCATGGACATCTCCAACTAGGTCAGGCTGCCCAGGGCCACACCAAGTTTGACCTTGAATGTCTTCAGGGATGAGGCTTCCACCAGCTCTCTGGGCAGCTTGCTCCAATATTTCACCACCCTCACAGTAAAGAACTTCTTCCTTGTGTCCAATCTAACTCTACCCTGCTCCAGTTTCAAACCACTGCTCCTTGTACTGGTGCTCCATGCCCTTGGATGCAGTCACAGGATCACAGCATCACAGCATCACAGGATGTTAGGAGTTGGAAGAGACCTCCAGAGATCAGCAAGTCCAACTCCCCTGCCAAAGCAGGACCAAAGAATCCAGCTCAGGGTGCACAGGAACACATCCAGACAGGGCTGGAAAGGCTCCAGAGAAGGAGACTCCACAACCTCTCTGGGCAGCCTCTGCCAGGGCTCTGGGACCCTTCCAGGCAAGAAGTTCTTCCTCATGTTGAGGTGAAACTCCCTGTGCTGTAGTTGAGGGGAAGGTGAGGAAAAATAAGGATCCTAGGGTAAAGCTGGGATGCTGGGGGAAGGTGAGGAAAGAACAGGATGCTGGGGGACAACTGGGATGCTGGGGGAAGGTGAGGAAAAGTTAGGATGCTGGAGGAAGCTGGGGGAAAGCTGGGATGCTAAGGGAAAGCTGGGATACTGGGAGAAAGACAGGATGCTGGGGGAAGCTGAGGGAAAGTCAGTCAGGATGCTGAGGGAAGCTGAGGGAAAGTCAGTCAGGATGCTGAGGGAAGCTGGGATGCTGAGGGAAAGTCAGTCAGGATGCTGGGGGAAGCTGAGGGAAAGTCAGTCAGGATGCTGGGGGAAGCTGGGGGAAAGTCAGTCAGGATGCTGGGGGAAGCTGAGGGAAAGTCAGACAGGATGCTGGGGGAAGCTGAGGGAAAGTCAGTAAGGATGCTGAGGGAAGCTGGGGGAAAGTCACAGAATCACAGAATCACAGAATCAGACTCATAGAATCATAGAATTATAGAACTGATCACCAAGCCCAACCATAAACCCAGCACCATTAAACCTGGAATGCCATATCCACACTTTCCTTGAACACCTCCAGGGATGGTGACTCCACCACCTCCCTGCCAGCCTGTTCCAATGGCTGATGACTCCTTCAGGAAAGAAATCACAGGATCACAGAATGCCCTGGGTTGGAAGGGACCTCGAGAAGTCATCGAGTCCAACCCCACTGCAGTGAACAAGGACATGCCCAACTAGATCAGGTTGCTCAGAACCCCATCAAGACTGATCTTGGTTGTCTCCAAGGATGGGGCCTCCCATCTCCTTCCTGGGCAACATCAATAGCCTCAAGTTGTGCCAGGGGAGGTTGAGGTTAGATATTAGGAAGAATTTCTTCACTGAAAGGGTTCTCAGGCATCAGAACAGACTGCCCAGGGAGGGGGAGTCACCATCCCTGGAGGTGCTGAGGGGCATGGTT
>VWZE01002494.1:19231-29807 GCA_013396675.1 Eubucco bourcierii | reverse complement strand
TGCTGCTTGCCTGAGAGAAGAAAGCAACCTCCTGCTGGCTACAAGCACCCTTCAGGGAGCTGGAGACAGCAAGAAGGTCTCCCCTGAGCCTCCTCTTCTCCAGGCTAACCAATCCCAGCTCCCTCAGCCTCTCTCCAGAGGGCTGTGCTCCAGGCCTCTCCCCAGCCTCGTTGCCCTTCTCTGGACACACTCAAGCACCTCAATGTCCTTCTTCAATGGAGGGGCCCAGAACTGGACACAGGACTCAAGGAGTGGCCTGAGCAGTGCAGAGTGCAGGGGGAGAATGAGCTCCCTGCTCCTGCTGGCCACACTCTTGCTGCTGCAGGCCAGGATGCCATTGGCCTTCTTGGCCACCTGGGCACACTGCTGGCTCCTGTTCAGGTGGGTGTCAATCAGCACCCCCAGATCCCTTTCTGCTTGGCTGCTCTCCAGCCACTCCCAGCCCAGCCTGTAGCTCTGCATGGGGTTGTTGTGACTTGTCAGTGTTGGGCTAGTGATTGGACCTGATGATCTTAAGGATCTCTTTTCACCCTGTGATGCTGTGAGAAGCTGATTTGGAGCATTCAGAGGCTTTGCCTCCCCTGCCTGACCACTCTTTTTCAGTGTATATAAAAAACCTGAGCCATATGTTTGCTGCTTTTCCTTCCCCATCAAACCTGCATGAAACCACCACTAGGTTCAAAACTGCTGAAGGTCAGAATAAACAGGCAGCCACACACTTCACACATTCATTCCATGATCATATGAGCTTCGTTTCCCCAGGCAAGCAGGCTAAAAATATCCTCCATGCCTAGCAGAGGTAATTACACTGCGATAGAGGCTCTAGAGGGTCTGTGATAGAGGCTCTAGAGGGTCATGCTGCTTTCCTCTGCTCTCCCCAGCCTTTCAAGTGGTGTCTTGACACATCCAGCCTGCTTCTACCCACCCTACCACCCCACACTCCTCCAAGCCCAAGCATCTTCCACTCAGAATGGGGAAAGTGATGAATTATTAACTTCCATTTGCGTGGTGTGATCCTGCTGCACCGTGCCAGGAACGGACGAGGATGCGCCAAGCCCTCGAGGTGGCCCTGAGAGGTGTCCTCTTAGATCATCTCCTCACTCCCCCCAGAGCAAAACACTTCTGTCAGGTTGATTTTGGACAGCCAAGTGCTCTAATGATGCTAGACAGTTCCAGATCATTGCCTGCAAAGCCATGTCCCAGGCAGTTGGCACTGCTCACCCTGACACCGAGAGGCTTGCACAGATTCAGAGATTCACAGAGTGCTTTGGGTTGGAAGGGGCTTGATGATCTTAATGGTTTCTTCCAACCTAAATGATCCTGTGATTCTATGATCCTTTGACATGGTTTAAGGTGACCTGGCAGTGCTGGCTTAATGGTTGAACTCAATGATCATAGAATCATAGAACCATAGAATCATAGAATCATAGAATGGGAAGGTTGGAAGGGACCTCGAGGATCAGCCAGTTCCAACCCCCTGCCATAGGCAGGGACACCTCCCACTAGCACAGGGCACTCAAGGCCTCATTCAGCCTGGCCTTGAACACCTCCAGGGAGGGAGCAGCCACAACCTTCCTGGATCATAGAATGGTTTAGCTTGGAAGGGACCTCAGTGCTCATCCAGCTCCAACCCCTTGCCATGGGCAGGGACACCTCCCACTAGCCCAGGTTGCTAAAAGGCTCATCCAACCTGGCCTTGAACACTCCCAGGGAGGGGTCATCCATGACCTCCCATGGCAGTCTGGGCTTTAGGAGTGACTGACACAAAGGAAACACAGCATCAGCTGATGGGCAGCTGGAGCTTGGTAGCTTCCACCTTGCTGTGCTCATCGCTTAGTGAGGTGGGAGGGCTCTGGTCAAATGAAGGCCAAGCTGCACCAAGGCAGCCATGGCACTTGGAGACATAGTTTAGTAGCCATGGTGGTTGTAGGTCAGTGGGTGGCCTTGATGATCTTAGAGGTGCTTACCAAGTGACAAAATCCCATCACTCTGTGACTCATTAAATGAAGAGCCTGGCTAGGTAATGCCATTGCCTCATGGGCAGTCCAAGAGCAATTAAGCCTTTCCAAAGCCTTATCCCTGGAAGTCAAGGCCAGGCTGGATGTGGCTCTGGCCAGACTGATCTAGTGTGAGGTGTCCCAGCCCATGGCAGGGAGGGTGGAACTGGATGCTCCTTGTGCTCCCTTCCAACCCTGCCTGATTCTGTGATTCTTGCTGGGAAAAAATTCTTCCTAATATCCAGTCTAAACCTACCCAATGGCAGCTTGAGGCCATTCCCTCTTGCTCTAGCCCTAATTACCTGTGAGAAGAGCCCAGTACAAACCTCTCCACAAGGTCCTTTGTAAACAGCAATGAGGTCTCCCCTCAGCCTCCTCTTTTTCAGACTAACCATCCCCAGCTCCCTCAGTTGCTCCTCATAAGATTTATTCTCCAAAATAAGATAATTCTCCAAAAGAACAGAACTCCCTGGACAGAATCAGCTCTATGATTCCATGATTCTATGATTCTGTAATTCTATGATTCCATGATTATGTGATTCTATGATTCTGGATTCTGTGATTCTGTGATTCTGTGATTCTGTGATTCTATGATTCTATGATTCTGTGATTCTGTGATTCTATGATTCTGTGATTCTGTGATTCTATGATTCTGTGATTCTATTGTTCTATGATTCTGTGATTCTGTGATTCTGTGATTCTATGATTCTGTGATTCTGTGATTCTGTGATTCTGTGATTCTGTGATTCTATGATTCTGTGATTGTGATTCTGTGATTCTGTGATTCTATGATTCTGTGATTCTGTGATTCTGTGATTCTATGATTCTGTGATTCTATGATACTGTGAGCTTGCAGTGGCCTTCCAGGATCTGAAGTGGGCTCCAGAAAGTCTGTGGAGGGCCTATTGAGAAGGTCTGGGGATGCCAGGGCAAGAGACAATGGGTTTGAGTTGGCAGAGGGAAGATTGAAAGTGGATGTTAGGAGGAAGTTGTTTGGAGTGAGGGTGGTNATTCTATGATTCTATGATTCTATGATTCTATGATTCTATGATTCTATGATTCTATGATTCTATGATTCTATGATTCTATGATTTATTCCTACCCACACTGGGCACAAACAGCAAAGGTTTTGGCAGCTGATCACATTCTGTGCTTCTATGCTCCACAACCTCCCTGGGCAACCTGTGCCAGTGTCTCACCACCCTCACTGCTGTGTAGATGTGCTGCTGAGGGACATGGTCCAGCAGCAGATTTGGTAGCATTGGAATTGGAGGTCTTAAAGGTCTTTTCTAGCCCTGCACAATTCTATGGTTCTTTCTCTAGGCAATTTCCATAAATCAGGTTATTTTTAAATCTTTTCTCTCAGAACAAAGGCCAGAAGAAGTCCTCTGGTTTGGCCTTTCACTTGGCAAGGGATTTTTTTGCAAGGCAGGTTGTCAGATAGCTGAGTCAGCTTCTGTGGTCACACAGGTTCATGCAGAAGAGCATCACTGTCCAAGAGTGAGAAGTGGTCCAGCTGAACACTGGATCCATCTGAAGGAACTCCAAACCCAGCCAAGATCCTCTTTATCGAGGAGACCTTTCTCATCCCAAAGTGAATTTAATCCACTTCATCCCACTGCCACCACATCTCACCATAGTGACCTCACCCATCAAGGTGCAGAGCACTCAGAGAACTCCCTCCTGAGGGTCACTAATGACACTCCAAGTATCAGCCCTTCGATTATTTATGGTCCCATGCAAACCCACTGTGCATGCAGGACTCTTCCCTCAGTGCCTTTCCCAGCACCTCTCCCTTTCTCCTTGCAATGTTTGGGTGCAGTAATTTATGTGCAGAATGCAAGAACTAATTAGCTTGGCTCTTGCTTTCTGAGAGGCAGCATGAACCATGGCAAATGACATTCCAGCAGAAATGGGGTCAGCTCGGATTAAACTCTCTTCCCATTTATCTTTGGTCTTTAGCATTAAATTTACCATACATATTAGAAACAAATTTTAATTTTCCACAGCATTGGGCAATATCTTTTCCTTAAAGCCTAGAAGAACATCCATTAGCATCCTCTCTGCCTCCAGTTCACTATGACTGTCTCCTCATCTGCACATTGATGTGAAGTTTGCTGCCTGGGCAAGCTTGCCAGAGTGAGAGCAAAGTTCCTGTATCAACACAGGACACAGACACACAGACACGCACACAAATCAAACTCCCACCCACACTCATGTTCCTACCCTTCACTACTCTTCTTTTGAGATAGTGCCCAGAAGCACTTGGAAGGAGATCACAGAATCACAGAATCACAGAATGAAGCAGGCTGGAAAAGACCTCTGAGATCCTCCAGTCCAAGCTATCCCCTAACACCTTCTCATTAACTAACCCCTGGCACTGAGTGCCTCATGCAGCCTCCTCTTAAACACTTCCAGGCATGGGCACTCCACCACCTCCCTGGGCAGCCCATCCCAATGCCAATCACTCTCTCTGGCAAGAACTTCTTCCCAACATCCAGCCTGAACCTGCCCTGGCACAGCTTGAGGCTGTGTCCTCTTCTTCTGTCCCTGGCTGCCTGGCAGCAGAGCCCAACCCCAGCTGGCTCCAACCTCCCTTCAGGGAGCTGCAGAGAGCAATGAGCTCTGCCCTGAACCTCCTCTTGTGCAGGCTGCACACCCCCAGCTCCCTCAGCCTCTCCTCACAGGGCTGTGCTCCAGGCCCCTCCCCAGCCTTGCTGCCCTTCTATGGACACCTTCCAGCACCTCAACATCTCTCTTGAATTGCTGGGCCCAGAACTGGACACAGCACTCAAGGTGTGGCCTGAGCAGTGCTGAGCACAGGGGCAGAAGAACCTCCCTGCTCCTGCTGCCCACACTGCTCCTGATCCAGGCCAGGATGCCACTGGCTCTGCTGCCCACCTGGGCACACTGCTGCCTCATCTTCAGCTCCTCTCTCCCAGCACCCCCAGGTCCCTCTCTGCCTGGCTGCTCTCAGCCACTCTGTCCCCAGCCTGCAGCACTGCTTGGGGTTGTTGTGGCCAAAGTGTAGAACCCTGCACTGAGCCTTGTACAATCTCATCCCATTGGCCTCTGCCCACCCACACAGCCTGTCCAGGCCCCTCTGCAGAGCTCTCCTACCCTCCAACAGATCAACTCCTGCTCCTAACTTGGTGTCATCTGCAAACCTACTGATGCTGGACTCAATCCCCTGGTCCAGATCATGTCTAGTCAAGAGGTGTCCCTGCTCATGGCAGGGGTGTTGGGACTAGATAATCTTAAGGTCCCTTCCAACTCAAACCATTCTTCAATTCTATGATCTTAGAGGTCTTTTCCAATCAAAACAGTTCCATGACTCTATGATTCTTACCTGGATCTACCAAGACACTAAGCCTTTCCGAGTGGATTGCAACAAACTCACCAGCTGAGCAGGATGTAGCTCTGTGTCAGCAACTCTCACCCTAATTTCATTCCCAAGCCTTTTCCTGTCCATGAGTAAGCAGTGAAAAGAGGTCTGAGCATTGGATGCCAACTGTCCTGATTCTTCTCTCACAGAAGTGAGGCTGGAACACAGATAAATGACCAGAGGGTGAGATGCAGCTGCAGATTTGGACAGAGAGAAGCTTTAGAGGAGATGGCAGATAGATGAGACAAGCAGGCACGTGCAGGGTGGTGAGGGAGAGAGGTTTGCTCTTCCCAGCTCCCTCTGCTAAATATTGATCTGGAAGCTTTCTTGGCTGCTTCTCAGTGAGCTCTGATTTACGCTCCCGTCCCTGACTGCCTCTGCTCTTTCCCCAGTGGAAAATCAAAGGCCTTGTACCTACAACTACCCATTTTCCACTTGGCCAGCTGGCTGCTGGAGACAAGCCCTGCTGCAGCCCAGCTGTGCACAGCTGTCCATGGGCTCTGCCAGCTATGCACAGCTGTCCATGGGCTCTGTCAGCTGTGTACAGCTGTCCATGGGCTCTGTCAGCTGTGCACAGCTGTCCATGGGCTCTGTCAGCTATGCACAGCTGTCCATGGGCTCTGCCAGCTGTGCACAGCTGTCCATGGGCTCTGTCAGCTATGCACAGCTGTCCATGGGCTCTGCCAGCGATGCACAGCTGTCCATGGGCTCTGTCAGCTATGCACAGCTGTCCATGGACTCTGTAAGCTATACACAGCTGTCCATGGGCTCTGTCAGCTGTGCACAGCTGTCCATGGGCTCTGTCAGCTGTGCACAGCTGTCCGTGGGCTCTGCCAGCTGTGCACAGCTGTCCGTGGGCTGGTGCCGTCTCCTTGTGTGGTACAGCAGCTGCAGGGGGTGGAGGATGGGCAGAGAGCACTGCCAAAGCCCTGAGAGGATGAGTTTTGTCAATCTTCCTCACCCACTGCCCTCTGATCTCCTTCTGGCTTCCTCTTCAACCCCAGCAATGTTGTTCACCTCCTTTCCCCTGCTGTTCACTTTTGTTTCATAGAATCATAGAATGGGAAGGTTGGAAGGGACCTCAAAGCTCAGCCAGTTCCAACCCCCTGCCATAGGCAGGGACACCTCCTACTAGCACAGGGCACTCAAGGACTCATCCAACCTGACCTTCAACACCTGCAGGGAGGGAGCAGCCACAACCTCCCTGGGCAACCTGTGCCAGTGTCTCACCACCCTCACTGTAAAGAACCTCTTCCTCACATCCCCTCTGCCAATTTCAATCTCCCCTCTGACACTTCAAACCCATTGCCCTTCGTCCTGGCATTCCCAGACCTTCTCAATAGTCCCTCCACAGCCTTCCTGGAGCCCCCTTCAGATCCTGCAAGACCACTCCAAGCTCTCCTGGAAGCCTTCTCCTCTCCAGGCTGCACAGCCCCAACTCTCTCAGCCTGTCCTCACAGCAGAGCTGCTGCAGCCCTCTCAGCATCTTGGTGGCCTCCTCTGGACTGGCTCCAACACTTCCATGGCCTTCCTGTGCTGGGGGCTCCAGAACAGCACACAGTACAGGCCTGGCTGAACCTAAGGACTTGGTTTTCTCTTCTGACTTCAAAGAGAGCTTTAAATGTCTGCAAAAGAGCAGCAGAGCTGTGGCACTCCAGGTACAAGGTGTCCTGGCCTGGGGGGGATTGTCAGGGAATAATAAAAGCATACATGGTGGAGACACGATGTGAGTCACCTGGGCTGTAAATAAATGTGCCTGCTGCTCTCTGAGCTGACTCCTCCTCATCATGCTCAAACGATCCTCTGAACTCAAATACTTTCAGATCTGAAGGGAGGGGATGAGGAGAGAGAGGGAAAAGGAAAAAAAAAACCCCTAAAACCTAAATAAATAAAAGGAAAAAGTGTTCCCTGAAGATAAAAAGTGTAATAGTCTATTTTATTTTCCACTTTCCACATCAATAATGAAAAGTTATCCCCTGGGGACAGCAGGCAACATGCTCAGCTCTTACCTCTTATGCAGCAGCAGCACAAAGTGTCCCTCGACGTGGAGGCTGTGATACAAAGCACAGGCAGATCAGAGCTGGGGCAAGGAGGGGGAAGCAGGGGCAAGGTAGAAGCTGCTTCCAGCCTGAGGCTAGTCTGAGGTCCCTACTGACAGTGTTACCATCGAGGTCATCCCTTCAAGTCATGTCTACAAAAGCAGAGTGGCTCTGTTAAGATACCCAAATATATAAATATGTATATATATCATAGAATCATAGAATGGGAAGGTTGGAAGGGACCTCAAAGCTCAGCCAGTTCCAACCCCCTGCCATAGGCAGGGACACCTCCCACTAGCACAGGGCACTCAAGGCCTCCTCCAACCTGGCCTTGAACACCTCAAGGGAAGGAGCAGCCACAACCTCCCTGGGCAACCTGTGCCAGTGTCTCACCACCCTCGCTGCAAACAACTTCCTCCTAACATCCAGTCTAAGTCTCCCCTCTGCCAGTTCAAACCCATTGCCTCTTGCCCTGTCGTTGCAAGCCTTTGTCAATAGTCCCTCCACAGCCTTCCTGGAGCCCACTTCAGATCCTGCAAGACCACTCCAAGCTCTCCTGGAAGCCTTCTCTTCTCCAGGCTGCACAGCCCCAACTCTCTCAGCCTGGCCTCACAGCAGAGCTGCTGCAGCCCTNTCCCCTCCCTTGCCCTGCTGCCCACACTGCTCTTGCTGCAGCCCAGCACACAGTTGCTGTCTGGGCTGCACTCACACTGCAGCCTCAGCTTGAGCTTTGCATCACCCCAGACCCCCAGGGCCTGTTCCTCAGGGCTGCTCTCAGCCATTCCCCACCCAGCCTGTACATGCCTCTGGGGGTTGGGATTTTTTATTTATTTTTTTTTAGCAAAAGTCTAATCTTGGGAGATTTCACTACACAATCTGCCCTGTGGTCTCCTTTTATGTCCCCCAATTGATATCTTTCAGCCTGATGGGTCTCAGAAGCAGGGTGACAACACCATTAGCAGCCTTGTGCTGCTTGCTAAATGCCAGTAAATTCTCCAGCAAAAGCAGGCAATTATTCTGGGCAGCTTAATCTTTGACTGCTTAAATTAAGATCTTTTACAAGGGCTTTATTTTCAAGGAAAGAGTGATCAGCTTGTCCTGAAAATGAGATTCTTTTAAAGTGTTTCATCTGCATTACAAGCTTTTGACAAGTTTGACATGATGGAAGTCCTCTTGGAGTGTCTACTAAGAGGGTTTGATGTAAATTCTGGGCAGGCTTCTCAGGGAATGGATTTTTAGGTTCCTCCCCAGTCAGTGACTCACCTCTTTTGCTTCTTGCAAGCAAATAAAACCCTAAGTTGTTTTGATATTCTGGTTGGGGTTTTGGTTTGTTTGGGTTGGTTTTTTTTTTTTTCCATCCTGCAACTAAGTGCTGCTTTTTTTTATGGCTGCATCTAATAATGCCTCTGTGTGAAATCCATCACTCCAGTGTGAAATCCATCACTCTAAAGCAGAAGTGATGGTTTCACACACATCCCTCAGAGTCACCAACTAGCCAAGAAGCTGCCACATTGGTCCAGGCAATATGGTACTTGCTTGGGGGTTGTTGACCATGAAGGAATCATAGAAGCATGGAATCGTGGAATCACAGAATGGTAAGAGATGTTAGGGACCTCTGGAGATCATCCAGTCCAACCCCCCTCTGCCAAAGCAGCAGGGCAGGCCACACAGGAACACACCCAGGCAGGTTTGGGACAGGGAATCATAGAATGGTAAGGTTGGAAGGGACCTCAAGGATCAGCCAGTTCCAACCCCCTGCCATAGGCAGGGACACCTCCCACTAGCACAGGGCACTCAAGGTCTCATCCAGCCTGGTCTTGAACACCTCCAGGGAGGTTGTGGAGCACAGAAGACCTCCAGGGAGGTTGTGGAGCATAGAAGCACCCAACGTGGATGGGTGATTCTGTGTTCCACAACCTCCCTGNCCTCACAGCACAGCTGCTGCAGCCCTCTCAGCATCTTGGTGGCCTCCTCTGCACTGGCTCCAACACTTCCATGGCCTTCCTGTGCTGGGGGCTCCAGAACTGCACCCAGGACTGCAGGTGGGGTCTGACATCAGAGGGTTGGAACTAGATGATCTTTGAGGTCCCTTCCAACCTTACCATTATATGATTCTGTGATTCTATCTCCAGAAAAGGAGACTCCACAACCTCTCTTTGCAGCCTGATTCAGGGCTCCAGCACCCTCACACCAAAGAAGTTTTTCCTCATGTTGAGATGGAATTTCCTGGGTTCCAGTTTGTGTCATTGCCTCTCATCCTATCACAGGACACCACTGCAAAGAGCCTGGCCCCTTCTTCTTGCCCCTCACCCTTCAGATATCTGTAAACATTAACAAGGTCTCCTCCCAGTGTTCTCCAGGCTAAACAGCCCCTGGGTTTCTCAGCCTTTCCTCACCAGAGAGATGTTTCAGTCCCTTAAGCATCCTCCTAGCCCTCACATCTTATTCTATCAAGCTGAAAGGGGCAGTTTATGCCATCATGTTCCATCAGGGAGCAACAAAAATCATGCCAGCTCTTCTTGGTGAGTAACAATAATGGGCACCCCACAAGCAGCCTGTTGGGAAACTCCAGCCAGGTGGAAAATGCAAGTAACAAGCACTTTACATATTCCAATTTGTTCTTCCATTTCCCCTGGCTTAATAAGGGAGAGGAAGCACTCAGTGTGTGGAATGGCAACGAGAAATCAGGCAGCAGTGCTGCCAGTCCCAGTGTGCACCACTAACAGGCCTGTGATGGATGGAGCTCCTCCTGTGTCCCAGCAGGCATGACAGCAACTGTCACCAATCATGAGTGGAACTGAAGCAACTAGTGGTGGGGGTACCACTGCCTGCCACTCTCATGCAGTTGGCTCACGTTTAAATAATGAGAATCTTAATTTCTTGCTTGACTTGGGCTGGGCTCCATTGTACTTGAGAGAATTCCAGCACAGAGCTGGAGGGACCTCCTTGGGCAAAGCTTAACCACAGGGATGCTGATTCTGTGAACAGAAAGCTGGGAACCACTTCTGAGAGATCACTGCTGCACAGCCAGCACCCTCCCTGCACCCTGCATCCTTAAATTATCCCTCCCTCCCTCCCTTCCTCCCTCCCTTCTTTCCTTTCTTTCTCTTTTTCTTTCTTTCTTTCTTTCTTTCTTTCTTTCTTTCTTTCTTTCT
>VWZE01002489.1:9656-22330 GCA_013396675.1 Eubucco bourcierii | reverse complement strand
GGGTCCAGAGGAGGGCCACAAAGATGATCAGAGGGCTGGAGCAGCTCTGCTATGAGGACAGGCTGAGGGAGTTGGGGCTCTTCAGCCTGGAGAAGAGAAGGCTTCGAGGGGACCTGATAGTAGCCTTCCAGTATCTGAAGGGGGCCTACAGGAAGGCTGGGGAAGGATTATTTACAAGGTCCTGCAATGACAGGACAAGGGGCAATGGGCTTAAACTGGCAGAGGGGAGATTTAGACTGGATGTTAGGAGGAAGTTCTTTACAGTGAGGGTGGTGAGGCACTGGAACAGGTTGCCCAGGGAGGTTGTGGATGCTCCCTCCCTGGATGTGTTCAAGGCCAGATTGGATGAGGCCTTGAGTAACCTGTACTAGTGGGAGGTGTCCCTGCCTATGGCAGGGGGTTGGAACTAGATGATCCTTGAGGTCCCTTCCAACCTTCCCATTCTATGATCTATGATTTCCTCCAGGAATGGATAGGAGGAAACATAGGAGGAAAGGAGAGTAAAGGATGCAGCAGTGTGGGCAGAGCTGTGACAAAGCTGGTGGCTGCTGGCACAGATCTCTGGTCCCTCCTGTGCTCCAGGAATGGGTAGGACCAAACACAGGAGGAAGGTAGAGTAAAGGATACAGCAGTGTGGGCAGAACTGTGACAAAGCTGGTGGCTGCCCCTTGACTTCCCCAAGCCAATTAGGGCTGCTGCTGCTGGAGTGACGTGAGAGACTACTTTAAATACAGCCTGAATCTGGATAGAGGATGTGCATTTTACCTCCCATGCTTCTTGATCTCTGGGAAGGAAATTCTGCACCTAGAATTTTTACTCAGCACAGGACCTCTACGATCATCTTTCCCCCCACCCCCTTTATTGTGACATGGGAGAAAATGTAGTAAGCATCTGTAGAAACAGCTCTTGGAGAGCTGAGGAGACTGCTCTGCATGACAGCTACCCCCCAACATCTCCTCAAATCCCTTTGCTTCACAGTCAGCAGTGAATTTAACTCAGGGAGGGTGAAACCTAGGGGCAGATTCGTGCCACACACTCCTCCTCGCTTGCACTCATCAGGCAATTACCTCCCTTCAGTCTCCCAAGCAATCTTGGCCATAATCCACTGATGAGCCCTGGCATGAGTCAGCCTGAAGCTGATTTTGTTTGCATGGCTGAGAAGCCTTCCATCACTGAAAGCATTTTGCTTATTTTCATTACAATTCATTGGGTTTGCAGCGGAGGGAGAAACAAAATTGTATCATCCTGCTCCTGTAATGACCTCAACAGCCTGGGAACAGGTGTTGGAGAGCCAAAAAAAAGAACAAAAAGCAGCTCTTGTCAAATGAAAGGAGGGCAAAATCCCAACTTTGGGAAGAGAGGACTGATGAGTGGTGACATATCCTCTAATTCTGCAAAGGAGGATATTTCCAGAGCCAGGTCAGTGTGATGATGTCATTGGTGTACCTCACCTGTTGGCAAGTGTTGGTCCTTCACCAAAACTCTGCCTAGGAAGCTAAGATCAGGACTTAGCCAGACAAGGAGAAAATGAGCAGAGGTAGCTTTGAACAGCCTGAGGGGCATTAGAAGAGATGTGGTGAGTAAGGAGTTGTAGAAGAGGTGTGGTCAGTAGAAGAGTTGTAGAAGAGGTGTGGTGAATAGGAGAGGTGTAGTAGAGGTGTGGTGAATTGAAGAGGTGTAGTAGAGGTGTGGTGAGTAGAAGAAGTGTAGAAGAGGTGTGGTGAGTAGAAGAGCTGTAGAAGAGGTGTGGTGAGTAGAAGAGCTGTAGTAGAGATGTGGTCAGTAGAAGAGCTGTAGAAGAGGTGTGGTGAATAGAAGAGGTGTAGTAGAGGTGTGGTGAATAGAAGAGCTGTAGTAGAGGTGTGGTGTGTAGAAGAGGTGTGGTTAGTAGAAGAGCTGTAGAAGAGGTGTGGTGAGTAGAAGAGCTGTAGAAGAGGTGTGGTCAGTAGAAGAGCTGTAGTAGAGGTTTGGTGAGTAGAAGAGGTATAGAAGAGGTGTAGCAAGTAGAAGAGCTGTAGAAGAGGTGTGAGTAGAAGAGGTGTAGAAGAGATGTGGCGAGTAGAAGAGCTGTAGAAGAGGTGTAGCAAGTAGGTCAAGAGAGGTTCTCCTCCCTCTCTACTCAGTCCTGCTGAGGACACCTCTTGTGTCCAGTTCTGGACCCCTCAGGTCAAGAAGGACCTCAGGGAACTGCTTGAGAGAGTCCAGCACAGAGCCACAAAGCTGCTACAGGCAGCAAACATCTGCTGTGAGGCCAGGCTGAGGCAGATGGGTCCAGGAAATCCTCTGCAGATTGATGTGTTAAAGGCTGTGAAGGAATTGCCATGGATTGGATCTCCATTAGCACAGAACCACAGAACCACAGAACCAGAGAATCATAGAATCACAGAACCATAGAATCACAGAATCATTGAATCACAGAACCACAGAACCATAGAGTCATAGAATCAATGAATCATAGAATCAGCCAAGGCTGGAAGGGACCACAAGGATCATTCAGTTCTATCCCCCTGCCATGGGCAGGGACACCTCACACTAGGTCAGGTCTACCCATTTCTGGCTTTGCTCCATTCCCCACAGTCCTGTCACTACCTGACAGCCTAAAAAGTCCCTCCCCAGATTTTTTGTAGCCCACTTCAGATCCTGGAAGGCCACAAGAAGGTCACCTGGGAGCCTTCTCCTCTCCAGACTGCACAGCCCCAACTCCCTCAGTCTCTCCTCACAGCAGAGCAGTTCCAGCCCTCTGCTCATCCTCATGGCCCTGCTCTGGACACACTCCAGCATCTCCACATCCCTCCTGTCCCAGGGGCTCCAGAACTGGATGCAGGACTCCAGGTGGGGACTCAGAGCAGAGCAGAGGGATCACTTCCCTGGCCCTGCTGCCCACACTGCTCCTGCTGCAGCCCAGGCTCTGGTTGCTCTCTGGGCTGGCAGAGCTCACTGACAGCTCAGATTGAACAATAAATCCTTCAAAATCTAAGTTTGGGGAGAAGGAGGAGGAGTTAGAAAAAGAGAACTTGAGGTCTGTGGTATCAGGTTGGACTTGATGAGCTTTGAGGTCTCTTCCAACGTTGGTGATGCTGTGAGACTGTGAAATTCTTTCAAACACCATCTGTAAAAATGTTGGTAAGGCCACATCTTGAGTTCTTTGTCCAGTTTTTGGAGGCCTCCATACAAACAAAGGCATTGAGGTGCTGGAGAGGGTCCAGAGAAGGGCAATGAAGGTGAGGAAGGGTCTGGAGAACAGGGCTGGGGAGGAGCAGCTGAGGGGGCTGGGGGTGTGCTGCCTGGAGAAGAGGAGGCTGAAGAGAGCTCTTGCTTTCTAGAAAACCTTGAAAGGAGGCTGGTGACAGGTGAGGCTTGGTCTCTTCTCCCTAGTAAGGTGTGATAGGATGGGAGGAAATGGCCTCAAATTGCCCCAGGGGAGGTTTTAAGTTGGCTGTTAGAAGGAAGGTCTTGAATGAAGGGTTCTCAAAGCCTGGCACAGGCTGCCCAGGGAGGTGGTAGAATCCAGGTCCCTGGAGGTATTTCAAAGAGGCAGAGCTGTGGTGCTGAAGGCCATGGCTTAGCCCCAGCCTTGGCAGAATTAGAGAATGGTTGGAGAGGAGGATCAGAAAGATCTCTTCCAACCAAGACCATGCTATAATTCTATGAAATATTTACTTAGAGGCAGGAAGATTTTCATTTCCTTGCTGTAGAATTTGTGATCACTATCTTCCAGCTGCTATAAAATCCACCAGGTGAAGTCTATTTGCTTTTTGCAGACACATCTGACTCCTCCATATAAATCTCTGTTGTGACAACTGAGGTGTTCTGCATAGCTAAGTAGCTGTCCTCATTGAAATATCATCAACAAGAAAGGGTAAAGAAGTGCTTTGGCTGCCTACCTGAACTAAGGCAGTGAGTGGCACCTGCAGAGGACAAGGCTGCATTGCAACGGTGTGGAAATCAACACCAGAAATGGATGAGGCCAATCAGACCAGGATGAGGTCAATGCAGATAAAGCAGGAGTGGTTTGCCTGGACTGGTGAGGACATAGAAAATTTTGTAGTCATTGCAGGAAAGATTTGGTTTAAAATCATAAAGAATCACAGGATCACAGAATGTCAGGGGCTGGAAGGGACCTTGAAAGCTCATCCAGTCCAATCCCCTGCCAGAGCAGCAGCACCCAGGGCAGGGCATACAGAACACATCCAGGGGGGTTAGAAAGGCTCCAGAGCAGGAGACTCCACAACCTCTCTGGGCAGCCTGCTCCAGGCTCCAGCACCCTCACAGGGACAAAATTTCCCCTCCTGTTCCCTGGCACCTCCTCTGCTCCAGCTCATCCCTAGTGCCCCTTGTGCTGCCCTTGGGCACCCCTGGGCAGAGCCTGGCTGTGTCCTGCCCACACTGCCCTGCACATCTTTAGCACAGCACTGAGGGCAGCCCTCAGGCTGCTCTGCCGCCAGCTGCCAGCCCCAGCTCCCTCAGCCTGGCTTCACAGGAGGTGTTCACTGCCTGCAGCAGGTTGTGGATGCTCCCTCCCTGAACTGGCAGAGGGGAGATTGAAACTGGATGTTAGGAAGAAGTTGTTTGCAGTGAGGGTAGTGAGACACTGGCACAGGTTGAGGGAGGTTGTGGAGCACAGAATCAGATCAAAGATCCCATTGGGTGATTCTGTGCTCCACAACCTCCCTGGAAGTGTTCAAGGCCAGGTTGGATGAGGCCTTGAGTGAGCTGTGCTAGTGGGAGGGGTCCCTGCCTATGGCAGGGGGTTGGAACTGGATGATCTTTGAGGTCACTTCCAACCTTCCCATTCTATGATTCTATAAATCTCTCTATCCATCTATTTATTTATTTATTCGATTCTCTATTACTTTATCTTCTGAATCTCAAACTTCACACCATGCTCTGGAAAACCAATTTTAGAAGCTCACGACCTGCTGAGTAAAGAACTCCTAAAATCAATACCCTACTGATGTTACCAGGAGCCCATTTATCATAGAATCATAGAATGGTAAGGTTGGAAGGGACCTCAAAGATCACCTAGTTCCAACCCCCTGCCATAGGCAGGGACACCTCCCACTAGCACAGGTCACTCAAGGCCTCATCCAACCTGGCTTTGAACACCTCCTGGAAGGCCACTCCAAGCTCTCCTGGCAGCCTTCTCTTCTCCAGGCTGCAGAGCCCCAACTCTCTCAGCCTGTCCTCACAGCACAGCTGCTGCAGCCCTCTCAGCATCTTGGTGGCCTCCTCTGCACTGGCTCCAACACTTCCATGGCCTTCCTGTGCTGGGGGCTCCACAACTGCACACAGCACTCCAGGTGGGCTCTGAGGAGAGCAGAGCAAAGGGGCACAATCCCCTCCCTTGCCCTGCTGCCCACACTGCTCTTGCTGCAGCCCAGCACACAGTTGCTGTCTGGGCTGCACTCACACTGCAGCCTCATCTGGAGCTTTTCATCACCCCACACCCCAAGGTCCTTTTCCTCAGGGCTGCTCTCAGCCATTCCCCACCCAGCCTTGTCACTGTCCAGAAACATGAACTTCTTGGTCCTATCCTCTGTTGAAGTTCCTTTTGTTCCTAGTGAATATAACAGGAGCTGTGGGGTTTGTTCTGAGGTAGCAAAACTCTGATGCTGCAGAAGGCATCAGTCACAGCTGACAGCATGGCAGCATGTCCCGTCCTGGGGGGGCTGTACTTGACAAGCATTGACACAGCAGCCTGCCAATCTGCCTTTAAAACCCACACAAGAGCATTCAAGAAGTCTCAGAACCAAGATGGGACACAAAGTGATACTGAAATTAGGAGCTTGGTTCTTGTTATTGAACAGAGATTTCTTTGTGACTTATCACTGGAGAAAAGAGGGGAAAAAAAAAAAAAGAAAAAAAAGTAATGCAGTTGTGGTTTGGGTTCACTTTAGCCTGACACAAAAGGAAGTTATTGCTCAAAATTATTCAGAGCATCCAATCTCCCTGAGCATGTCCCTGCTGGCTGCAGGGCAGCTTGGCTTGTTGAGCTTTGGAAGTCCCTTCCAACCCAAACCATTCTATGATTCCAGCAGGGCAAGGGAGGGGATTGTGCCCCTTTGCTCTGCTCTCCTCAGAGCCCACCTGCAGTCCTGGGTGCAGTTGTGGAGCCCCCAGCACAGGAAGGCCATGGAAGTGTTGGAGCCAGTGCAGAGGAGGCCACCAAGATGCTGAGAGGGCTGCAGCAGCTGTGCTGTGAGGACAGGCTGAGAGAGTTGGGGCTGTGCAGCCTGGAGAAGAGAAGGCTTCCAGGAGAGCTTGGAGTGACCTTGCAGGATCTGAAGGGGGCTGCAGAAAGGCTGGGGAGGGACTATTGACAAGGTCTGGGAATGGCAGGACAGGGGGAATGGGTTTGAAGTGTCAGAGGGGAGATTGAAAGTGGATGTTAGGAGGAAGTTGTTTGCAGTGAGGGTGGTGAGACACTGGCACAGGTTGCCCAGGGAGGTTGTGGAGCACAGAATCACCCAGTGGGATCAAAGATTCCAGCCAGGATGCCTTTGGCTCTCTTGCCCACCTGGGCACACTGCTGGCTCATTTTCAGCTCCTTGTCCATCACAGCCCCCAGCTCCCCTTCTGCCAGCAGCTCTCCAGCCACACTGCCCCAGGCCTGTAGCACTGCTTGGGGTTGTTGTGGTCCAAGTGCAGGACCTGGCACTTGGCCTTGCTGAAGCTCTTCCCGCTGGCATTGGCCATGGATCCAATCTATCCAAGTCCCTCTGCAGAGCCTCCCTGCCCTCCTGCAGATCAACACTGCCGCCTCACCTGGTGCCAGCTGTGAACTCCCTGCTGGCACACTCTGTGCCTTCATCAGGGCATCAATAAAGATGTTAAAGAGACACTGATGAGCCCCTGCTGCTTTCACCTGTCTCTTGGTTCTTTAGCTTCATGATTGAAAAGGAATCAGTCCTCCTTTTCTTGGGGAAGTCATGGATGTATCTTCTTTCCTGTTGGAGAAACACAGGTGTGAGGTGGTTTCAGGAGCAATGGAAAGCTGGTGGGCAATTAGTAGCTCTGTCCTCAAAGCCAGACAGGCAGAAAAGACACTTAAACAACAGAAGAAAATAAGAGAAGACATCTGGAATAGGCACTTTCCACCTGGCACCTTTGAAGAGGTGCAGATTCTGTGGAGAACTGTCATGGGAGGCCTAAGCAGGCCAGAATAGACTTAGCCATGTCCTGGCTTGCCCTGAGATGTTCTTCTATTCTCCTTCTCTTTTGGGGAGAAGCAACTGCAGGAAAGAGGACAAAGAACCTGGAGCCACTGAGTCTGAGGCCCCTGGCCCTTTGCAGCCTGTGGTAACCAAGGTAGACAGGCTCAGCTTGTGCCTGCCTTGTGCAGGGCTGTGTGCTGCCCTAAAAAGGGTAAAGCAAGCCTGTGGCTGCACCTCATATGGTCAAGCCTGGCACAGTGCCATCCTGATTGGCTGTTCTGTGTCCAAAGGCACATTAGTCTCAGGCTGTACTGATAAAAGAGAGGTGAGCAGGTGACACAACCTGCTCTGCCCTTGTATCCATGCTCTCTGCTGTTGTATCCCTGCTCTCTATCCATGCTCCTACTGCCTCACTGCATCCTGAGCTGTATGGAACTCCACTGCCAGGCACAGGCTCTAAATGCCTGCAGGCACTCAGCCTGCACAGCCAGCCTGTGCCAAGCCTGCCCATGGCATTGCATCCTGCCTGCCCCTCTGCAAGGCTGCTGCTGAATGGGGACTCAAGAGGAACCAGGGCAGAGCCTGTGCCAGACTCCAGCTGCCTGAGAACAGAGCCTGGGAAAGCTCCAAAGCCTCTAACAGCTTTGAGACCACTGACAGCAACCCCTGCCCCTGCTTTGGGTACTGCCTGATGCTACTGTGTGAGTGAAGACTTAAAGCCTCCTGCAGTCACTGATTGCCTTCTGCCATGAGCAGAGAGGAGCTTCCTGCACCCACCCAGTGGCCCAGCAGGACACTGAACTGCCAGCGGTGCAGTGACCGCAGGAACCTTCTCTGCCAGTGGCACCTTTGCCTTTGCTGGGTACCTTTAAAGTCTTCCAGTTTTGCTGTTCCCTGTGGATGCAAATTCCCAAACCCTGTGTTTCTAACCTTGCTACTAAGTTTTCTGTCCAGATTTCATTTTCATAGACGATGTTCATAGCCATTAACAGCCTCTGCCTGGATATCAACATTAATGTCCATTATTATTAATTCTGCACTGTTTGTAACAGGAACAAAAGGACCCCAAACCAGAAATGCAAAGAGAATCAGTGCAAGGTGCTGCTGGAAGGCTGCTCCAGCAGGCAGCTTCTAATTTCAAATGATTGATTTAGCAATAGAGCTGCTGTGAGATTTGTTGACAGAACCATTTGCTTTTTGAAGCCACAGTTCCATCAACATGGAAATGATCTCCAAAACAACAACAAAAAACAAGTCTTGATTTTTCCTGACGTTTCTGGGTTGGAGCAGGAAGGGAAAAAAAAATATTTCATCCTGTTTGCACTTTTTCAGAGTTCTGCTTTTCATGAGACTGTTTTGGGTTGGTTTGGGTTTTTTTGACTGTGTCATGGAATCACAGAATTGGCCACGTGGCTGTTCAGGCATAAGCCCAATGATTCCTGGTGTCTTTTAGCTAAAGAAAATTCCTTCTGTTGGTGATGAGGAGTGGGTCAGAAAATCTCCATCTGAAAATCTACTGAAGGTCCATCTCCATGTGCTGTACCTTAATAAAAGTATCATAGGATCTTGGAAACACAGAATCACAAAATGGTCTGAGTTATAAGAGACCTCCAAAACTCATCCAGTCCAACCACTTCTGTACTCAGCAGGGACATCCTCAATTAGATCAGGTTGCCCACAGCCCTGTCCAGCCTCACCTTGAGTATCTCCAGGGATCAAAAGCCATGGAGATGTGGTGTTGAGGGACAGGTTTTAGCACAAGACCTCAGAGACAACAGGGTCCTGCATCTGGGGAGGAATAACAGCAGGCACCAGCACGGGCTGGGGCTGCCCTGCTGGAAAACAGCTCCATGGAGACAGACCTTGGAGTGCTGGAGGGCAGCAAGTGCTGCATGGGCAGCAATGTGTCCTGGTGGCCAAGAGAGCCAAGAGCAGCCTGGGGGGCAGCAAGAAAAATGTGTCCAGCAGGGCTAGGGAGGTTCTTCTCCCTCTCTGCTCTGCTCTGCTGAGACCACAGCTGCAATGCTGTGTCCAGTTTGGGGCTCCCCAGCTCAGGAGAGACAGAGACCTGCTGGAGAGAGTTCAAGCAGAGAGTCATGAGGATGAGTGGGGGACTTGAGTATCTCTGCTGTGGAGAGAGGTTGAGAGCCCTGGGGCTGGTTAGTCTGGAGAAGAGAAGGCTGAGAGGAGATCTGAGCAATGTGTGCAAGTACCTGAGGGGTGGGGGTCAGTGCCTGGGGCCAAGCTCTTGTTGGTGCTCAGCAGCAATAAGCCAAGGAGCAATGGATGCAGACTGGAACAGAGAAGGTTTCAGCTCAACAGGAGGAGAAACTTCTTTGGTGTGAGGGTGCCAGAGCCCTGGAGCAGGCTGCCCAGAGAGGTTGTGGAGTCTCCTTCTCTGCAGACTTTCCAAACACACCTGAATGAGTTCCTGTTTGCAGTGCCCTGAGTGATGCTGCTTTTGGCAGGATTGGACTGGATGATCTCTGGAGGTCTGTGATATAAAGCCCAGGCAACTTCAGCTTTTGACTAAGGCTCTCCTGATAGCCTTGAGCTCCCCTCTTGGAGGATGAGTATCCTGGTGACAAAGGAAGCAGCAGAAAGCCCAAATGACTCTTGCTAACAGCTGCAGTGTTCCTGGTTTGTTTCAAGGAGTGAATGTTCTTAGGAGGCCAGACTGAGCCTAGCCTAGAGCACAGCAAGCAATGAGAACCAGAAGCAAGCCCTTTGGCTTCTTTTTGATTGTCCTTGGGGTTTGCTACAGGAAAACTCAGAGAGCAGAAGAACAACTCCAGGTACATGCAAACAGAGGGCAGACAGAGTCATAGAATCATATAATCATAGAATGGTAGGATTGGAAGGGACCTCAAAGATCACCTAGTTCCAACCCCCTGCCATAGGCAGGGACACCTCCCACTAGCACAGGTCACTCAAGGCCTCATCCAACCTGCCCTCGAACCCCTCCAGGGAGGGACCAGCCACAACCTCCCTGGGCAACCTGTGCCAGTCTCTCACCACCCTCACTCCAAACAACTTCCTCCTAACATCCAGTTTCAGTCTCCCCTCTGACACTTCAAACCCATTCCCCTTGTCCTGCCATTCCCAGACCTTGTCAATAGTCCCTCCACAGCCTTCCTGCAGCCCCCTTCAGATCCTGCAAGGCTGCTCTAAGGTCTCCTGGCAGCCTTCTCTTCTCCAGGCTGCACAGCCCCAACTCTCTCAGCCTGTCCTCACAGCACAGCTGCTGCAGCCCTCTCAGCATCTTGGTGGCCTCCTCTGCACTGGCTCCAACACTTCCATGGCCTTCCTGTGCTGGGGGCTCCACAACTGCACACAGGACTGCAGGTGGGCTCTGAGGAGAGCAGAGCAAAGGGGCACAATCCCCTCCCTTGCCCTGCTGCCCACACTGCTCTTGCTGCAACCAGCACACAGCTGCCTCTGGGCTACCAGCCACCAGTGCTGGCTGCTGGGCACCAACTGACACCCTCCAGTCAAGCCTCCTCTGAAACCAATCTTTACCCAGCCTGCATTTGTGCTTGGGATTGGCCTGCCTCAGCTGCAGGAGCTTGCACTTGGCCTTGTTGAACTTCCTGAGGCTGACTTGAGCTCACCTCTGCAGCCTGTCCAGGTGCCTCTGGCTGGATCCCTTCTCTCCAGCCCACCAGACACCCCACACAGGTTGGTGTCACCCACAGATTGCTGAGGATGCCTCGATCCCAGTGTCCATGTCACTGACAGAGATGTGAAACAGCACTGGGCCCAGTAGAAAGCCCTTAGGGTCAGCACTCATCACTGCTCTGTGTTGGGACACTGAGCCAGTGAGCACAACTCTGAGTGCAGTCACACAGTCAGTCCTTTCTGCCTGACTTAATGGTTGAGAGCAGCCCTGAGGAACAGGCCCTGGGGGTGTGGGGTGAGGAAAAGCTCCAGATGAGGCTGCAGTGTGAGTGCAGCCCAGACAGCAACTGTGTGCTGGGCTGCAGTAAGAGCAGTGTGGGCAGCAGGGCAAGGGAGGGGATTGTGCCCCTTGGCTCTGCTCTCCTCAGACCCCAGCTGCAGTCCTGGGTGCAGTTGTGGAGCCCCCAGCACAGGAAGGACATGGAAGTGTTGGAGCCAGTGCAGAGGAGGCCACCAAGATGCTGAGAGGGCTGCAGCAGCTGTGCTGTGGGGACAGGCTGAGGATGATTGTTTAGAGCAGCATTTAAGTATCTGAAGGGGACCTAGAGGAAGGCTGGGGAAGAGCTGTTTAGAAGGGCTTGCAGAGATAGGAGGGATAATGGCTTGAAGCTGGCAGAGGGGAAATTGAGATTGGAGGTTAGGACGAAATTCTTGGCAGTGAGAGTGGTGAGACACTGGCACAGGTTGCCCAGGGAGGCTGTGGAGCACAGAATCACTCAATGTGATCTTTGATCTTTGCTCCCATTGGGTGATTCTGTGCTCCACAACCTCCCTGGAGGTGTTCAGGACCAGGTTGGACGAGGCCTTGAGTGACCTGTGCTAGTGGGAGGTGTCCCTGCCTGTGGCAGGGGGTTGGAACTGGCTGAGTTTGAGGTCTCTTCCAACCTTCCCATTCTATGATTCTATGAGTGGTCTGCTGGGTGTGATGGCTCTTGGCTAAAAACACAGAGTTAAACAGTAAAGAGAGAAGGAAATGGATGCCAGAGGTATACTGAAGGGAAGAAAAAAAAATGGAAAAAAAACCCCCAACCCCAAGTGTTTGACTTGCCAGGAGTTGGGAGGAGCTGTGTTTTTATTGTTCATAATTGAAAAGGAAACACTACTTTTATTTGCCTTGCAGTGATGGCACAAAAATGACTCTTTCCTAATTTCTCCAGTACCTTCTACTTTGATTACACTTAATTATATTAATGTCTTCTCCTGAAAGCAAGCTGTCAGCCCCAAATTAAAAGTGGCCGTTAAGAGCTATCATTTGCATTCATTTTTAATGAGATTCTGTAGGAATAACTTTTCCAAATCTCTTGCACATGTGAAGATGAAGCACAGTGGTGTGGTCAGGGAGATGTGTGGGCTTGGATGAACCACAGAACGGCAGGGGTTGGAAGGGACCTCCAGAGTTCATCCAGGCCCAACCCCCTGCCAGAGCAGGAGCACCCAGGGCAGGGCACACAGGAACACATCCAGGGGGGTTTGGAACCTCTCCAGAGCAGGAGACTCCACAACCTCTCTGGGTAGCCTGCTCCAGGCTCCAGCACCCTCACACCAAACAACTTTCTCCTCATAGAATCATAGAATGGGAAGGTTGGAAGGGACCTCAAGGATCATCTAGTTCCAACCCCCTGCCATAGGCAGGGACACCTCCCACTAGCACAGGTCACTCAAGGCCTCATCCAACCTGGCCTTGAACACATCCAGGGAGGGAACAGCCACAACCTCCCTGGGCAACCTGTTCCAGTGCCTCACCACCCTCACTGTAAAGAACTTCCTCCTAACATCCAGTCTAAATCTCCCCTCTGCCAGTTTAAGCCCATTGCCCCTTGTCCTGTCATTGCAAGACCTTGT
>VWZE01002487.1:40983-120856 GCA_013396675.1 Eubucco bourcierii | reverse complement strand
AGCAGCTCTCCTATGAGGACAGGCTGAGAGAGTTGGGGCTCTGCAGCCTGGAGAAGAGAAGGCTTTGAGGAGACCTTAGAGTAGCCTTCCAGTATCTGAAGGGGGTCTACAGGAAGGCTGGGGAAGTAAATACAAGGTCTTGCAATGACAGAACAAGGGGCAATGAGTTTAAACTGGCAGAGGGAAGATTTAGACTGGATGTTAGGAGGAAGCTCTTTCCAGTGAGAGTGGTGAGGCACTGGAACAGTTTGCCCAGGGAGGTTGTGGCTGCTCTCTCCCTGGAGTTGTTCAAGGTCAGATTGGATGAGACCTTGAGTAACCTGTACTAGTGGGAGGTGTCCCTGCCTATGGCAGGGGGTTGGAACTAGATGATCCTTGAGGTCACTTCCAACCTTACCATTCTATGATTCTTAGTCTTGTTTTAGTAACTGTAATGAATATTCTTCTATGATTTCCAGGTTGTGAGCCATGCCTTTGGTGAAAAGGAATATTGAACCGCGGCATCTCTGCCGAGGAGCTTTGCCCGAGGGAATTACCAGTGAACTGGAATGTGTAACAAATAGTACCCTTGCTGCCATCATACGCCAGCTAAGCAGCTTAAGTAAGTATCTGCAACTTCCTTATAAGTATTCAATTCCTGGTGAAAAACTGAATAAATGAAAAAACTTGAAGATGACTTGCTTTAAAGAGCCAAATTACGATACAGGATGTTGGCTCTATAATAATAATATGATGCTACTTCATACAGGCTGCCTGGGGGAGGGGTTGTGGAGTCTCCCTCTCTGAAGATATTCAAAACCCACCTGTGTGAGTTCCTGTGTGATCTGATGTAGGTGATCCTGCTCTGCAGGGGGGGTTGGACTAAATGATCTTTCAAGGTCCCTTCCAGCCCCTGACATTCTGTGATTCGTTGTTTTTATGCTGTTCTCTGTTTTGAAGTTTATACAAGTGCCTTTCAAAGATTTACAAGAGTAGAGAAAAACAAAACAAAACACAAAAAAAAACCACCCAAAGAAAAAAACGACACAAAAGCTCAACAGAACCAAAATCAAACAATTGCCCCCTGCCTCCAAAGAACATGCCCATATAAAATAGAAACAAAAACTTAAAAAAGACAAAACTGGCAAAGGAAACACCAGACATCTCCCCCAATCCTAAACCAAATAAAAACAAAGAAAACAACCCAAAATCTCAACACACCCCAAAAACATCAACCAAAACTCGATGACATAAAACCCAGGATTTTTTTTCTGAGATGAGATTGGTGCAAGAACCAAGACTAGCGCTTGAATTATTCTTGGCTTTCGGTTGTACAAGATGAAACCACCAAACTCCTGCCTCAAGGCATCAAATGCCACATTTAACCAAAACTTCAGTTTGTCTTAATGTGATAATATTTGTTAAGCATTTATTTTTATATATATATATATATATATGCATGTGATCAATTAGTATGAATGAAATTAAGCATAAACTACTGTTCAGGCAAGCTAGTGTCAGCTGCATGCAGACTAACCCAGACAGTACACCTGTCAGTTGACACCACAAATAGCAATTCTAGAAAAGTGCCTGGATTGCTTGCAAGAAGAATAATACTTCTTAATGAATGAGAGAAGAGATTTCTTCAGAGAGTGTTTAACAATCAGCAGCTGTGGTTTGTGCTGATAACTCTGGTCCTTGAAAAGAAATTATGGTTTCATCAGTTTCTTCACTTTGTAAATGGGGAATCATTTAAAGTAAGAAAATCTGTCTGAAGTTTGAGTCCCACTAAGGCCAGTGTTCAGTTTAATGGGAGATACCCTCTGCTTAGGGAAAGAGTACAAGAAACTTGGTATGTTCCTCTTTCTAGTAGTCAGTGATTTGGGTATTTTCTGAGGTGGAGCTCTGTCTGAATGATCTTATTCAAGGAGCATTTCTAAACCTATCATACGCAGAATTGCATAGATGGGGGAATTACACTTTTTTTTCTTGCCCAGCGAACTGTAGCTGAATGTCCCACAACAGAAACTGATCTGTTTCTTCTTTTTGATACCTTCTGGTTCTTCAGTTAAGAAAAATTCTGAAAAATTCTTTAATGTCCTACATTTCTGTAATTGTCTGTGATTTTATTTGTCCTGATGATATCTTTTCCAGGTTGGAGTGTTCTGATCTCTTCGTACTCTAATTTGATAGAAACTGTTTTGTATTTCTTACCATTGTTAATTTTGCTTTGGATATGTGAGACCACGTTGGGATACATTTAATGTGGGCTGTTCATGAAATTCAGATCATAATCAAATAGACCTTTTCTATTTTATCATTAGTTCCTTAGGAATTCATAATATTTTAATTGCTGCTAAACATTGAGTTGATATTTTGAGTGAAGTTTCCAAGTGATTCTTTGATCTTTCTTGCACAGTGTCTAATGTTATGGTTAATTTCTGCTTGTATTGTCATCGGGTTTCATTCACAGCTTTATCAGGCAGTTGCTCAGTGTTGACATCCTAAAGTTTTAGAAAATTTAAAAGAATGCCTAATGCCCTAGTTGCATTCAAGGATATCTGACAAGACCTAATTTTGATATTGTACAACAGTTGCCAATGCATGCATAACACAGTTTTTCACTTGTCTGACTTGCTGGAAATGCCTAGCTGTCATTTCTCCAGATTGGGTCTTGGGTCGAATCTGCCTGTTACATTGTATTTTCAGAGCCTCTTATGGTTGTTGCTGTGGAACTGGCTGCTGTATCCTACAGTTTTCCCTTAATGGATTTCTCGGGTCATCAGAAATCTGCAGACAGCCTTGAAATACTTCATTAGTGTCAAGTTAGAGATGTATGCAAATAAATGATGTGCCCTTTGTTTTAATAGATAAATACATGGTATTTAATGAGTGAAGCCTACCACCAGTCTCCTCCATAGTCTGGAGTCTGTCATGCTTTCAGAAGCTTTTTTCCTGCAGACAGTGTGTGTTTTGACTGTGTTTCAAGCCAACTGGGAGAAAGAAAACAATCATAGAAAAATTCTGTGCTGGAGCTGATGTAGTATGTCCTGCTGACAGCATCAGAGCTTATTTGTTTTCCCACAGCTTGAAGGATGGAGAAAGCAAGTACAAGTCTATCTTGCAGTCATACTGGTTTTTAACATTGCACTGTGAGTTCACGGATTTTAAAAACTGGCAGACCTGTTGCATACAAATTTGACTTGCTTCTGCCTCTCTGCTTTTCAGGAGGCACAATCAAGTTCCTGTCCAAGGGGAATGTGCTCTCAGTGGAGCTTTTTTTTAACTATGATGTTTTTAGATTTGTATTTGCTTGCAGCCAGCTGGCTTGGAGCTCAGGCAGAGCAAGCAACTTTCTGCATGAAACTGCTCACTTGTTATATAAAGCAAAAACTTGACTTTAGGGGTACAACTGCACGTGGGAGGAAAGAATCTACTGGGGGGGCAGAGGACTGTGCATATTTGGACTCCTACCATGATGCTTTACCTGGATAACTTATTCATGGTGAAATGGTTTTGAAGAAAGTTTCTGCAAATACTCCTTTACTTTTGGCAGTGGAGTTTGGTCTGGCGGCTGCAGGACTCCAGCCAGTGGAAAAAAAAAAAAAAAAAACAAACCAAAAGCTACTCTCTCTGCAACAGAATCTGTTGTACCATCGTTTTCTTTCTGAATTTTGCATATGTGTATATATGGGGAAGAAAAAAATTGATTATGTCAGATTGTCATTGAAGACTAAATAGTAAAATCTGTATTGAGCTTTTCTCTTTGATAATATGGTGTGGAAAAAAAAATCTAACTCTTTTAAAGTACTGTAAATCCTTATGTTAACTTCAACATGTTCTTCCACGTGCTTGGCCTGTGGAACAAGGAATGCAAAAGGAAGCTGTATTTTTTGGACTCAAATATGTGAAAGTGAACTAACCAAAGTAATAAACACAGTTTGATTTCTGATCTTCACTCAAACCAGCACCATTGTTGGATTCCTCTTCTGTGATAGTACTGAGCACTCTGACTGCTGACTAAAGACACCTTTGGACCACCATTATTCAATGTGTTAATACACACCTTTTAATGCAGTACATGGAAATAAACTGTAATTAACTCAGGTGGTGTCTGGTCTCTGCTAGAGATGTGCAAATCTGATCTGGCAAAGTGGTATTTCATGTAAATACTGTAGGGTTTGGGTAGAGACATTTCAGTTTGTGAAATACTGGTCTCCAGAAATCTCTCAATGCTTGGAGCAATCAGATTTGATTGAGAGTGATCAAACACACAGATGTCCCTGAGCACAGGAAGGAACCCTCAGCACAGGAAGGACATGGAAGTGTTGGAACGGGTCCAGAGGAGGGCCACAAAGATGATCAGAGGGCTGGAGCAGCTCTCCTATGAGGACAGGCTGAGAGAGTTGGGGCTCTGCAGCCTGGAGAAGAAAAGGCTTCCAGGAGACCTTAGAGTAGCCTTCCAGTATCTGAAGGGGGCCTACAGGAAGGCTGGGGAGGGACTATTTACAAGGTCTTGCAATGCCAGGACAAGGGGCAATGGGTTTAAACTGGCAGAGGGGAGATTTAGACTGGATGTTAGGAGGAAGTTCTTTCCAGTGAGGGTGGTGAGGCACTGGCACAGGTTGCCCAGGGAGGTTGTGGCTGCTCCCTCCCTGGAGGTGTTCAAGGCCAGGTTGGAGGAGGCCTTGAGTGACCTGTACTAGTGGGAGGTGTCCCTGCCTATGGCAGGGGGTTGGAACTAGGTGATCCTTGAGGTCCCTTCCAACTTTACCACTCTATGATTCTATGTCCTGTGGAAGTGGAAAGAGGCACTTCTGTTAATTGACAATAAAACCTATTGCCCGTTCTGATTTGATAGGGCAGCATCATGACTAAATTTCCCCTCACCTATTTCTGTGGTTGGAGGGAGCCTTAGAACAAAAGGCTGCATAATTCTTTTTTTGTTTGTTTTTTTTAATAAATATTTAGCTTGCCCATATGTTTGAAATTACCTCATGGTTTTGAGTGACTGTCTTATAGTACCAAAATCATCTCTTAAGTTGAAAAATACATGCTTGTTACTTCAGGATTTTTCTACTTGTTTCTGTATGGTTTAAAAGTCTGATGAAAAAGGTGGTAGTATAGAAAACAGCAGAGAACTATTACTTTAATTATAAAACTTAATGTATCATGTTAATGAGAGTAATATGTTAAAATATTCTTTTACCATGTCACTGTTTTACTGACAGGTTGATAACCTGTCTTTCACTTGCTAGAGTAGCAAGTGTTTTTAAAACAATAAAAAATGTTTTAAAATAATAAAAACCCCAGAATTCCATATTAAAAGAAGTATGTTCTCACAAATCAACTTTATTACTTTTTTGGCTCCTGAAAGATAACTGCAAAACACCTATCTGGTTGACTTCATTAGAGGCGATGTGTTTAATTCTGGAAGGCAGAAATCCTCTCTCAGCAGGCTTATTTCAATATGTTATCATAAACTAACATCCATTAAAATTTATTGATGTTTTGAGCTCTGAATGCCAGTGGCTGGAGAATGTAATAGCTGCTTTATTTAGCTGAAGAGTTGAGAAGCATAATTATTCCATAGCTTGGAACAACCTCTACATTTGCAGCAACTAAATCAAATGGAGATTATAATTGAATCTGAACTATCTACTGAGAAGCACATAGAATCATAGAATTTTCAGGGCTGGAAGGGACCTCAAAGATCATCTAGTTCCAACCTCCCCTTCCATGGGCAGGGACATCTCTCACTAGATGAGCTTGCTTACAGCCCCATCCAACCTGGAAGTTTTTATCCAGGGAAGAGGCTTCTGCTACCTCCCTGGGCAACCCATTCCAGGGTCTCACCACCTTCACAGTGAAAAACTTCTTCCTTAACATCCAACTTGAATCTCCTCACTTCTAGTTTGCTCCACTCTCCCTAGTTCTATCACTACCTGCCATCCTAAGAAGTCACTCACTAGCTGTCCTGGGGCCCCCTTCAGATACTGGAAGGCCACAATAAGGTCAGCTTGGAGCCTTGTCCTCTCAACTGATCAGCCCCAACTGTCTCAGTCTGTCTCCATAGGAGAGGAGCTCCAGCCCTCTGATCATCTTCATGTTCCTTCTCTGGACACACTCCAGCATGTCCAGGTCTGTCTTGTAATAGGAGTTCCAGAACTGGACACAGTACTCCAGGTAGGTGTGCTGGTTTGAGGCTAATTGGAATATATTAATAGAGAAAATTACACCATAGGCTGTGAAAGGAAAACATCATGATGTCTACTTCACTCATATGCTTGCTGGAGAATTGTTTNGGAGAAGGTGGAAGGGTGGTTGGGAGCCCCTCCTGGGGTCTCTGATTTCTGGGAGGGGAGTTGTGTTGCTGTGTTACCTTCTACTTGTATATTTCTGTAAATATTGTGTATATAGTGTAAATATCTGCTGTACATTGTGCTGAGCTGTAAATATAGCTTCATCATTTAACTTCCAGCCGACTGAGTGCTAGTCTGGGTCATTTTACAAAGTGTGGGGGGGTGGGGAACTCCCAAACCTTCACAGTAGGGTCTCACCAGAGTGGAGTAGAGGGGGAGAATCACCTCCCTTACCCTGCTGGCCACGCTTCTCTCAAAGCAGCCCAGGATCTGGTTGGCTCTCTGGGCTGCAAGTGCACACTGGTGGCTCATAATGAACTTCTCATCCACCAGAGGACACACAGAGAACACTCTTATGTTCATCATGTGGAGATGAATCTGAGAATGCTGGCACAGAGTGCTTAGAGAAGATGTGGAGCCTCCATCTTTGGAGGCATTCAAAGTGTAACTGGACACAGTCCTAGGCAGCATACTATGACTATGCTTTGAGCAGGGAGTTGGACTAGATAATTTTCAACCTCGACTATTCTCTGGTTGTGTGACTTCTGTCCTGGAGAGAGAAGAAATTAGGAGCAGGTAGGCAGCATACCTTGCCTGTCCTCTTTTTACATATGTATGAAAGCAGAGTTTGGGTACACCAAAATATTGCAACAATTTGGGTTAATTATTGGCTAATTATACATTTAGTGAAGAAATCTATTGTTGCTTAAGTCCTCTACTCAAAACAAGACACTCAATTTTTTTTTTTTTCATTTGTAAGTCATAGTGTTTTCAGATATTGTTTTAGTGGTAATATTCTCTTCCCCACTCCCCCCCTCAAGTAAATGATCCAAGAAAGAGTCAGATTCTGTTGATATCTTAAGTGTGGCCATATTTGACTTCGAGTTATGGTCTCAAGATGTTCGTAGGATGGACTCTCAGCAGAAGTTTTCATTGCATCTGTACTTGTCTATGTAAAATATTAAATTTGGTTATAGGACTCAGAATGAGAACAATTTCTTTTGATTTGGAAATAATGTGTATTCTGTATTATACAAACTATTAGACAAAGCTTCTCTTCCTCTTTTAATCTCTTCAGTCTAATCGTGATACAGATCATGAGAAGATCAGTTTAATTCACAAATAGGGTTTTAAAATTTACTTTTGTTTGAAAGCAGGAAACTGATGGAATGTGGATATCTTGAGAAGAGCGCTGGCAGCAAAAATTGGAGGGGGAAATTTTAAAGGAAGCAGCAGTATTTGGGCAGGAGGAACTGAGATAAGTAGGTGTGGTACTATCAGTTGAGGGAGTAGGGGCAAACAATTTGGGTAGAATCTGAAGTTTGTAGGGAAATTTCTGGGGTGGAAGCATTAATTTTGAAGATTCTGATCCCAACCTCTCAACCAGTCCAGACAGGCAGAAGAGTCAAGCTGGATGAGGATGCCCAATACTTTTGAAGTTAAGAGGTCTGGAAAAGGAATGGGCATGCATAAGGATCTGTGGGCCAAGAGGATGTAGCATTGATGTCCACTGTAGCATTTCTAGAGTAGGGTCTGAGACAGAGATGCAAAGTGGACTGTCCATAGTCGCAGTGACTGAGAAAATACAGGAGCTTGAAAGAGAGGTTGAAAAGATTGTGTCCTATCAAGTACAGATTGGGTGAATGTGATCAGTGCTGCCTTAATCATCTCTCTAAAGATACCACTGACAGCAACATGTATACAGTGAGCATTTGTAGAAGTGGGCTGCCTTGCATGAGGATCCTGGGTTTTATTTGTTTTACTTTGCCTTCATTTTGATGTTGACTTATGCTTATATTTAAATCTTAATGACTACGAGTCACAGCAGCTTAGGTTTCAAAGTTTACTTCAGAAGCTTTTATGGACAGCAGTAACTTTCACAGGCCTTTCTTTTTCATCACCAGGGCAGGTTTTAATGCTGAGTTATACGTCAGTTTGCAGCAGTTCACCTACATAAGAGCAGACTTCAGGCAGCGTTTATGTTGTATTTTGAGATTTTTGTGCAAACCTGTTGCCTAAAATGTTGTTGAATGGTGAACTGTTGTTACAATCCTACAGCTACTGTGTTTTATTATAACACCCTTATATTGAAACTGTTTGTCTTTTGTAAGCCTTCAGCAAAGGGATTTCCCTGTCTGTTTTCCTACACAGGCAAACACGCCGAAGACATATTTGGTGAATTGTTTAATGAGGCCAACAGCTTCTACATCAGAGCAAATTCTCTTCAAGACAGAATTGATCGCCTTGCTGTCAAAGTTACCCAGCTGGATTCAACAGTAGAAGAGGGTAGGTAATTGCATGAAAGCATTGAGCCAGAAATGATGTTGACAAGACCACAGCATTTAATTACACAACTATCTCTGTCTTTTCAGAGTAATCCTGAACTGATATTTCATCTTGTTCTCTCAGTGAGGCAAGCTGGGAAAAAAATCATGTTAGCAGATAGAGACAAAATACTCCAGAGTTGTATAACTGTCTTCATTTTTGATTTAGTGTTACTTCAAGAAGCCTCTATGGTAATGGAGCCATTAAGATGCCTTTTTCACAGGGAAAACTTTTAGTTTGTGAGAGTAATGAATCAGAAGTGAGTAAATCTGGAACTTACTGGAAATAAGTCACAATATCGGAATAAGCTTGAAGCAGTAGGTCTGTTTATTTCTCTGTCTTGGGGTAGGGGGGTCTCAAACTATATTAGTAGTGTCTGTCCTGCAGCCATCCAAATTCTTGTATTACGCTGCATCAGCTGAGTGAAATCCTCTTTGGAGTTCTAGTCGCTGCAAACAGTATTTCTCTTAAAATACTGTTACATTCTCATGTGCTTAGCCATTCACTTCATAAATACACACTAAAACCAATGGATTTAAGTAACACATTGCTTGAAAGTAAGTAAAACCTATTTCTCTGTCTAGCTCTAAAAGCTGTAACATGCATGTTTGCTTCCATGTTCAATTATGTCTGAGGCACCTACTGCACATACTCCCTGCTTAGATGATTCCTGACATCTAGGAAGGTGAAAAAACTTGACACAGGAGAACAGTAGTGTAACATTCGCTCAGTAGTTAATTCTGCTTGTGTTGTATTTAATAGTACTATTTATATAGTTTATGAAGTATGCTTATGTTGTATAGCTTATATATTATCCTTAATAGCACTATTAATGCCAGTATTAAATGTTATGTTGATATTTAATGGTGTAATATTTAGCCTTCCATTTTTAGCTTGCTACTCTCTGAAAATTATTGTGTGATTTTTTTTTACATTTTTTTTTGTCTGGTTTTGGAACACATTAACTGGTAGAGTATCACAGTTGATACTAGCACCCTTTTTTTGCTGTCTTAGAAGTCAGGAGCAAGCAAGTTATTATGGGCTCACTTCAGCTTAGTTTTTTGAGGCACGTTGTGGTGGTAATGTGAGCAAACTAGATTAGAATCATAGAATGGTAAGGTTGGAAGGGACCTCGAAGATCATCTGGTTCCAACCCCCTGCCATAGGCAGGGACACCTCCCACTAGTACAGGTCACTCAAGGCCTCGTCCAACCTGGCCTTCAACACCTCCAGAGAGGGAGCAGCCACAACCTCCCTGGGCAACCTGTTCCAGTGCCTCACCACCCTCACTGGAAAGAACTTCCTCCTAACATCCAGTCTAAATCTCCCCTCTGCCAGTTTAAACCCATTGCCCCTTGTCCTGTCATTGCAAGACCTTGTATTTACTTCCCCAGCCTTCCTGTAGACCCCCTTCAGATACTGGAAGGCTGCTATAAGGCCTCCTCGAATGTATTATGTTCATACACTGCTCCATGCTGAGATGAATGTCAGTCTTCATGACTTCCAAGTAGAACATTTTTGGAGAGACAGTCCTCAGCAGAGGCTGGTTTTCCTTTAGTGTTTTCTGTTCTTATTGTTTGTTTGTTTTTATTGTCTCATTTGTATTATGCATTACCTCCTGGGCAGAGTCCAGCATTTGGAGAGTAATTAAAAGCAACCTATTGGAAGAGAAAACTAGTGTATGTTCTGGGAATTTAATCATTTTTTATTTTAAATTGACAGCAGTTATTACTCTTGCACTGCTAATTGTCTTTGACATTAATAAGCCATATAGACAAAATTTTATTGGCTATTTCACTGCAGAAAGTATTTAGGATAATTCATTGTACTGTCACTAATACTAAATATATTTCTGGGTAGTTTAGGCATTTAAGTAAAACATCAGTTGCTAGGTTGATTAAAAAAATAGATTTAATTGTAGCAGTGATTTCTTAGGTATAACTAATATGTAGTGTATGTAAAAATATTTTGTGCAACTAATTCTTCAGTTGAAAGAACATTTAAAAATAATTAAGTTTTCAAAAGGATATAAATCACTTATACTAAAATGGCCCAGGAAGAAATTAAATTTGTGCTCCTTTCAATGTCTTCCTTCAAGAACGTAACAATTTAGAGATATACCTCTGAAAAAAATACCTGAAGTACCTTACTGGTTTACTTACAGGCAGGTTTGAATAGAAGGCAGTTTCTTTAAAAGGTGGTTTGATATTTCAGATGTTGTGGATGGGATAACAATGGTTTGGAATGAAAAATTCTATTTAATGTTTCGCCTTTTTAAAACTACTGAAGAATCTAAGTGGCCTTGGAATGAAAGGCAGGGCCTCAGCACGTGTAACAAAAGCAGCTGGGATTTGGTTTCCATTCTGACAGAGGATAATAGGGTACCTTATAGTGTCAAACTTCACTTCTTGTTTTGCAGGTCATCAGTACGTTAAGTTTAAGCCTGGTACTGTTCAGTTACTCCGTGGCATTTGTCCCATCTGTTCTTGAGACTGAATAAATTAGGTGATTGGGCAAGAAACATTAGCTGAAGTGTCAATGGGAACGAAAAGAAAAGAAGCCATTGTTTTGTTTGCTCTACTCCTACCACCTACACTGCTGTAATACAGCTGGATCAATGGCAAAAATGGGTAGTGTCAGGCCACTGCAGATGTCAGTGCCCTGCTCAACTGCAGTCAAAAACAAGTATTGCAGGTTCCCTAGGAGTGGAGCTTACTGTCACTTTTTAATTGCTATTGGCATTATCTGGATCTTTCAAGCATTGGTCACTCCATCTCAGGAAAATTTAAGTTAAGGATAAAAGAAAGCCTTGCTAAATGTGACAGGAACAATTAAAAGTAACTTAAATCTTTCCCTTTAAATGAAAGACTCAGTGTTGTTTTCCCCAAAACTCTGTATGTGATGAGATAGAACGGAAGTGTGTTACTTAATGACAGTATTTCTCTCTATAGAGAGTTAAGCAAAAGTTAAGATCTAGGGAAAGATTTTGGATGTGAAAAGTAGTAAAAGATGTGGAATATTCTCACAGGATGTTTTGGAGGCTGTAGTTTAACTGGGCTTAGAATGGGATTGAATGTGTACATAATTGTAACACATACTGTGTCAGAGAAATAGCAGATCTTGTGTTTTGGGCTCAAAGCAGTCTTTCTGCTCTTAGAAGTCCAGGTTAAGTGCCACAGAAAGAGATTGTTGGACAGCTGTATATGATGGGATTCTTGCATCATCTTCCAAGACGTAGTTCATGGTCCCATTATATGCCTTTGAGCTTAAAATACCGTGATTGCCTGATGAAGAAAAAGCTTCCAGTTCTCCTTTTGTATTTTGCTGAAAATATTTTAAACAACTAGTGTAAAATTGAGTTTGTTTATTATCCACTTAGGTATATTTCAGAACTGTTGTAAATGTGTTTTTTGTTTCTGGCAGTATCGTTACAAGATATCAACATGAAAAAAGCGTTCAAGAGCTCCACAATTCAAGACCAGCAGGTAGTTTCAAAGAACAGCATTCCTAACCCAGTGGCTGATATTTATAACCAGAGTGACAAACCACCACCTCTGAATATTCTTTCACCTTATAGGTACGGAAACATTGTTTACATTCTCATACTTTCCTCTTTTGTCTCCTCTATGTAGAGAATAATTACATCAGAATGGAAAACCTGTATTGGTTATTGAGATTTGTTTTTTTTCAGGGACTTCTCTGTCCACGGAAACAAAAGTTGCTGTTGCCACACTTAAAGTAACTTTAAGCTGTACCTGACAAAAGTTTTCATACTTCAGCCAAAGCAATTATAATTTAGCATAAGAGCTATTTAGCAGCAAAGGATCAGGGAGCAAGTACCACTGATTATATAAAAAGAGAAAAGAAAATTATATGCTAAACTTCTTTCCTTGTTCATTTGTTGAGAAAGATGGATTTGGTGGTTTTGCCTTCCCTCTGTTCTCCCTCTTCCCCACAACATATGCAAGTGTGCACACACTATCTTTTCTTTTCCTGGTTACATGCTGGTGAATAAAAGAGGATCCAGGAGGATTTGGTTTCCTGTTTTCTTGTCCTTATTGCTTTAGGTTTATTGTTGTTCATGAAAATAATCTAACACGGCTGTCTGAAGGGTTGCGGACAACACATTTTTTACTGTGTCCTTCAGCTGTTGAGAGGTACTAGATCATGGAGCATCTGCGTAAAGCAGGAGCTCAATCTGCAGTAAATTATTTGAAAGAGTTTTAGGAATGACTTAAAAGAGCATTTGCAGCATCTATCATTTTTAAGACCTTTTACTTTCAAAGTAAAATTGTTGGATACATAGCTGAAGGACATGTTTTTTTTTGCTGCTGCTACAAACAGTGGTGGCATTTTGTTTGTAGGATCCAGTCAGTAAGAGTTGCTATTGATTATTTTTTTTCTACACAGCTGTGTTCTAATACAGATCTGGATGACAGTGTCAGTGACCTTTATTGTTATTCCTGTTTTCTTAAGGATACTTTAGTGATATTTACTTAATTGTATTTCTTGGTAGATCTTTTACATCAGCTGAATTTAAATTATTTGTATTTGCCTTAGACAAACCCTAAATGAACTTTGAATTGTAGTCCAACCAAAACTGGAGGTGTGGAAGAGTGGCCTACCTGTCCACTTCAGTAGGTTAGATGCTTTCAGTGAAGAGATCTAGTGCACACAAAGTCAGGGGTTTGTGACTATATGACCAGACAGCATACCAGATCTACTCAGTACCCTGGTTTTAAGGTTTCTGCATGCTGGATCCCAATCACTTTTGATCTTGCTGATAGAAGTTGACACTCAGCTGTCATTAAAAATTTGCCTGGGAAGAAATTAAGGACCCATAGCCAAAAGGGATTCTGAGTGACACAAGTTCAGCAAGTGAGCTTGGGGTCACTGTTAATGCCGTTGGAATCATGCGAGGTCCTCTGCCATGTTGGCTCCCTGCACATCCATTGATTTCCAGGAGTTTACAGTATTAGAAGCTTTGCTATTTTCAGGCCGTGGGGTCAAACTGAGGTTTGACAGCATGCTTTTTTGGGTGGATTCTTAGTTTTGAGTGTCTTTGGTTCCTGCTGCCAATTGGAGCTGGCAAGCTCAGATCAGCTCTGTCTCAAATCCTCCTAGAACAGTCTGGTAGGATTCAAGCTCTTTCCTAGCCCTTCCCCTAGTTGGAAGAGTCCCACTGAGAGTAGTGACTGTCTCGTGCTTCCTGTCATAAGGGCAAAGGTACTAAGACCTTCTTTGTGCCTAAATTCAGATCTTAAAACCCGTCTGGATTGAGCCAAATACTACTTTTCCAGTTCTTTTGAGATGGTTGAGTTCCATTCTTATGCTCCACTGTCCTCTACACATCCTGTCTTGGCTCTGATCTCAGAGTGAATTTCACTCTGGTGAGCTGGCCGATGCAGGAGCTGAGCCAACTCCTGCTAAACTGTGATGAGGCATAGCCTGGGAGTATGTCTCCCAAAAACCCTGTGGATTCTACTCCTTTCCCCTGAGATTCTTGGCAAAAATCAAACCAGTTGTAAGCTGTAACTACCAAAGGTGGCATTTGATGGACTTGGCATCATATAATGCAATAAACCTGAAACTTGGATGATTGTCAAGAGTGATTTTTGTTACTTTGAAAAATACTGGTTCATATTTTCTTAGCTTTTCTCCTACTGTATTTCCAGGGATGATAAGAAAGATGGATTGAAGTTTTATACCGATCCTTCCTATTTCTTTGACCTTTGGAAAGAAAAAATGTTACAAGATACTGAAGACAAACGAAAAGAAAAGAGAAGGCAAAAGGTAAAAGCAGAAACATAATAGCAAATGCATGTGTTACAGTTTTATGTATGGTTGTCCAGACATAAAAGTTGCTAGGTCAAAGAATATTCCTCTTTATATGTGTATGTAGAATCAATTGGTTTATTTTTTATAGCTCATACTGTCTCTGTCAAGAAGTTGGCAAATTGAATTTTAGGAGGACTGTTAGTTATCTTCTAAGATACTTACTTTAATCCTTTGCCAGGATCTGCTTATTAGTATTCAGCAAAATGTTCCTGTTGTGCATTGGAGAAAGACACTGTGATTTAGGAGCGGGGAAAAAAGGGAGGTTGCATTATGGCTTCCTTTTTTTTTTTCATAAGTTCTTTATCCAGCAACATCAGCTCCTACAGCAAAACGTGAACTTATCTAGAAATAAATACTTTGTTGGATTATTTTTTTTTTGATACCTTGATAGTAACTCTTTTCTACACCTGTTACAAGTTAGTAAGATTATAGTACACAGCAAAATTACTCTGTAGTTCAGCAGCTAGAGAAGATTAATTGTAGGAACAATTTTCTTTGTTTCCTCTTAAGTTTAAAACCAACCAAAAAAAAAATAAACCCCAAAAACCAAACAACCAACTTTTTAATAGAAAAGTGCCTTCAGTCCTTCTAGAATATCTTCATCAGTTGGATCCAAGATGTGTATTCTGATGCAATCAAGATTTTCTTAATGGATTTTAATTTTAAATGAAAGAATCTGTTGCTGCTTTCGCAGCTTCTTTGTGGCAAATTTTTGTAATCAGATCTGAGGGTTTTAAAATATTTCAGGGATAATTATGAAAAATGAAATAAAAACTAAGTTTGGAGCAGTGACTGCCTATCTTATCTGGCAGATAGATTAGATGGGTTCACTGAGAGATAAGAGATTTGAAATAACAGGAATGCAAACAAGACAAAGACTGCTCAGAGGAAATAGAAAAGGAAGCTACTTGTATTTCAGTACATACAGACCCTTGGTATCTTGGTTAATATCTTGGATATTAACATACCTATACATAGAATCATTAATGCTGCAAAAGACCTTTAAGGTCATTGAGTCCAACAGTAACACAGCTACCACAACCACTAAACTATATCCTGAAGTGCCACATCTACAGATTTCTTGAACGCCTCCAGGGATGGCAATTCCACCACCTCTCTGGGCAGCCTGTGCCAACACTTTACCTCTCTTTCATTAAAGAATTTTTTCATAATAGCCAATCTAAACTTCCCCTGGCACAACTTAACCCCATTTCCTCTTGTCCTATTGCTAGTTACACTTGGGAGAAGAAACCACCACTGGCCTCACTACAACCTGGTTTCAAGTGGTTGTGGGAGGCAGTAAGATACAGGTGTATGCATAAGCAGGTAGCATAATATATTAGCATATATACACATGTAATATGTAAGAGTACCATGATGCCTAATATGTGAATATACATGCTAAAGTGTACTTGTGTACATACATCCTGTGCATGATGTCTGTATATTTATCCTGATACGCATTGTACCTGCAAAGAAATCAAATTGTAGGCCATGACTGGGAAGCCTAGTAGTCTGTTTTATTAAAATTCTATTGATTCCATTGTTCCTGTTGCTAAACAAAACTTTTATGATTACCACATTTTTAAAACAAAGCTTAAAGACTTGGTTTAACACATTTTTTGGATGAATTAATAGTTTTTATAGAATCATTGAAGAGCTTATGTTGGAAGGGATCTTAGAGGTGATCTGCTTCAACTTCCGTGCCATGGACAGGGATGCCTCTCTACTAGAGTTGGCTGCTCAAGACCTCATCCAACCTGACCTTGAACACCCCCAGGGAGGAGGCATCCACAACCTCCCTGGGCAGCCTATTCCAGAGTCTCACCATCCTCATACTGAAGAACTTCTCCCTAAGATCCAGTCTAAACCTGCTCTTCCTCAGGTTAAGATCATTCCCCCTTTTCCTATTGCTTAGACACCCTTATAAAATGTCCCTTTCCAGCCTTCCTGTAGGATTCCTTCACATATTGGAAGGTGGCTATAAGGTCCCCCTAGAGTCTTCACTTCTCCAGGCTGAACAACCCCATCTCCCTCAGCCAGTCCTCATAGCCAGAGGTGTTCCAGCCCTTGGATCATCACTGTGGCCCTCCTCTGTACTCTTTCCAATAGCTCTGTGTCCTTTATATTTTGGAGACAGCAGAACTGGATGCAGTGTTCAAGTTTAAAATTTCTGAAAGAAATAATCAAGTTTTCCAGTTAGGAGTATGAGTCAAAAATGTTTTCTGTTTTGAAAGGTATCTCAGTATTGAGTATTAGAGTTGAAAAAGCTTGAGTAAATATTTTCAGCAGAATTATCCTCTAAAGCAAAGTATTGGAAATTATTCACATGGTTATTTGTGTTGATAGTATACAAATGTATATGCAGGGTTATAACCCAGCTACAATCTCAGTGTGATAAAGCACAGAGCTTTATTATAAGACTGGGAATAATTAAAGCAGCTCTAATTCTCTGGTTTAGCTGTGGGTTTTTACAATTTCGTTCATTATTTATTTATGAATAATATACAGGGATAATTGCACCCTTTGAGTTTTTTTCCTCCCACCTTTTTCTCTTCAAGTTTAGATCTTTTTGGTAGAGAATGAGATAAAAAGAAATTGTCAACTGCTGTTTTTATTTTTTCAATCTGATCTTACATTTAAAAGGAAAAAACCCCAAATCTTTAAAAACCAGAAAATAATATTGCTTGATCATTTTTTGATAGGTTTAGAGAGATTTTTATAAACCCACTTTATATAGAAACTTAATTTTAGTTTATATTTTAGGCAACACATCTCACTTATTGCCACCCACAGTGTATTTGTGGTAGATTTCATCTTATTGCAGTCTACAAACGAGATGTAAAATAAGCTGAATTCCAATCATACAGAATTATAGCTGTACATAAAAAAAAAAATTCCCTCTTGATTAATTCTACCTCAAGTGCTATTTGATCTGATGAAACAGATACCAAGACCAATTATGAGGAAAGCAGCACAGATTTGAGTCTGCATGGACAGCTTTTGCTTTGATAGGAAAAACATCTGACTTGTGATTTTCCAGAAGTTGATGTGACAAATGAGTTTTGTATCATCCAGAACCTTTAGAGAACTGGAAGTTGGGTGAGATGTCTCACAGGCACTGTTCGTTACACAGGCTGCTTAACAGACTCTTGATTTTCTTTTGGACATGCCCTTATGATAGCTGTCACCAGGAATTAGGGCAGATCATCTATGAAGAATTTTGTCTGAAGTTGTGTTTTAAATCTAAGTGAGAATTCTTTATGTAATTTGTACTCTACAAAAGCAAAAAAACACCAAAGTTGTTCAGAAACTGTGCAGCTGAAATAGAATCACAGAATTAACCAGGTTGGAAAAGACCTCTGAGATCATGAGTCCAACCTGTAACCTAACCCTTCTAATGAACTAAACCTTGGCACTAAGTGCCTCATCCTCTCCTTTTAAACACCTCCAGGGACGATGACTCCATCACCTCCCCAGGCAGCCCATACCAATGGCCAATGGCAAATTTCTTCCTAACCCCCAGCCTAAACCTGCCCTGGTGCAGCTGAGACTGTGTCCTCTTGTTCTGTCACTGGTTGCCTGGGAGAAGAGACCATCCCCCACCTGGCTACAACCTGCTTTCGGGTAGTTGTCGAGAGCAGTAAGGTCTCCCCTGAGCCTCCTCTTTTCCGGGCTGAACAAGCCCAGCTCCCTCAGCCTCTCCTTGTAGGGCTTGTGCACTGCAAGGATAGAAATAGATGTGTCTTGTTTAGCATATTATAAACCAGACATCCAAGTGCAGTCCTGCTAAGCTAACTAAATATAGCTAGGGTTTAGCCTCTATTTTTCATGTAGTCAGTAAAGCCTGAGAGTACTTTTTGCACCAGGGAATCAGTTTTCTGATGTTATTTTGCTAATTTGCCTTTAATGCTTGAGCTGTTGCAGCAGCAGGTTTGTGAGGAGTTTCACATTCCTGCCTTCAAATGCCACATTTATTATCTCTGTGTTCAGTTAACTGAAGAGATTTAACACAGGCTTTCTCTGGTTTGGCTTTCAAGTGAGCTTTTGCTATGAAGTAAACCTGTTTTAATTTTTTAAGTGTAAAAACTGTGCTATAACCTCTGTTGTTGTTTGGTGGTGTTGGTTGGTTTGGGGTTTTTTTGTTTGTTTGTTTTTGGGGTTTTTTTTTTGGGGGGGGGGTGGTGTTTGCTTTTTTGTTTGGGGTTCTTTTGGGGTGTAGGCAGTTTCTACCAAACTCCCAGTAGATCAGTGCCTAAAAGTTCAATAAAGTCAATATTGGCTTGTGCATATACCAGCAATAGTCTGAACTGAGTGGCTGTAGTAGACCAAAGGAAAGTTATTGTTTTACTTTATTGTTCTCTTTTTTTTTTTTCCTGATGAATGCTTATTGAAATAGCTGGAAATCTTTGTATTTTGGAGGGCTTTTATTTGAAAAATCATTCTCCATTTCTTGTGGTTGATAGGATCTGAAGTCAGGGAAATAGGCTAGGCTCGTGGTTCCAATTTATTGAAAATATTGCAAGTATTTACTGAAGCTACTTTCTCTTACTAGCTCTTACTCTTTATTAAGATGCTTGAAATAACTCTTGATGCAAATGTCAGAATTAACTCTGTTTAGAGGGCTGAAATGTGTCTGTGTTTGCTGAAATCATTTCTTGCCAACAGCTGGATCATATACATGTTGTCTGACTTTAACCTACAGCATCCACTTGTCTGCCACAGCTTCTGTTACGCTTGTTTAATGGATATAAATCTCCTTAATATTGCTGGAGTTACCTAAGAAATATTCCTAACTAGTTATTTTGAAAGATTTCAGCTCCCCTACTACTCTTGTCATTGTCCTCAATGTTAAAACTAGGGCTGTCACCTGTGTTTGTCAAGGTAATGAAAGTATTACTGGAACAATGTAAAACTGCTCTGTTTGAGGTATATGCATTTAGAGATATATATAGTTTTGTCAGCTGCTAATAATTGGCCTGTCCTGCTGGTTTTGAACCTATAAAATGTTTTGGAGATGTATTTAATTAAAAAGAAAAAAAATCAGTATCAGTAGGGTTTGGTACTGTTTGAGTAAAAAGAGTTCCGGTATATTTATTCATTATCACACTCAGAGGTGCTGGTCTGGAACAACCTACACAACTGAAATCTGATCCAGTAAAAGCAAACTAAGTTTTGGGGGAGCTTTTTTTATGCTGTTTAATTCTACGTGCATGTGCATTTACCTTTTTCATTAAAAAGTCCTGTCGTGGGTTTAAAGAGCCAACAGAGTAAAGCTCTCAAACGAATGGGAGAAAAAACAGAATTATATTTGGAGAGAAGTTACAGATAGAAATTACAAAGCAGATACAGAATCCGTAAGTGAACCCTCTGAATTTTTTTCCCAACCCAAAACTAAAACTATCATCCCCAGTGCGCCAATCCTCCCCCCCGCCATGCCTCTGCCATCCAAGAGGCCTAAGCACAGCCTCTGAAGGCCCCAAACCAGGCCTACCCTTACATGTTTGTCCTGATAACGCAGCTCCTGCCCAGCACAAGGCTGGAGGGGGAGGAAAGGAGAACAAGCTGGCCTTGCTGTGAGCTTATGAAGAGATAGCAGAATTATGGGATTGAATAACAATCTTCCGGTCCCCAGAGGACTCTTTTTAACCTTATAGTTCCCAACCTGGGACAAGTCCACAGTGATCTCGTTAAAGCCAGATTTTAAATAGATGATTATATGTAGCAGCCATGTGAGTACTCCTGACTGTACAGGAATTGTATGAAAATGATTGGCTTCTAAGCAGCATCACACACTGGTTGCAAGTTATTTATCTAGAAACTGCAAGAAATGCATAGCTGTGACCCTTAGAGGCTGGAGTTACTATTCTGTGAGAAAACAAAAGCATAATGTCAACTAATCAACAGGCTTACTTGTGCTTTCCTCTCAAATCTCATATGATTTAGTAAGAAAATCATAATAAATAGACCAAGGTGAAAGTGACAAATTAAAACAAATCAGATTTTGCAACAATCAAATGAGAAAGGCAAATGTAAAGCTTTAGCAATCAAATACTTAACAACGGCGATAAGCAGAACTTTATGTACTTAAAATAATGCATGACTGAATTTATCTTCCTTCTGCTCCGTTTCCATTCTAAAACTGATGTGAAGAAGTGGTGTTAAAGGAGAAAGTAAAGTCCTTGTTGTGCTGGTTTGAGGCTAATTGGAATATTTTAATAGAGAAAAATTACACCATAGGCTGTGAAAGGAAAACATCATGATGTCTACTACACTCATACGCTTGCTGGAGAATTGTTTGGGAACACTAACCAAAACAATTGATAAGGGAGTCTCTCTCTGGCTCTTGCTGGAACAGGAGCTGCTGGTGGGATCTAGCAGCTTCTGGGCTTTGGCTCTTCTGCTGATTAATCCTCACTAACCACTTTTCTTCTAAACCCCCTGGCTGATCCTCCTAATTTACCTTGCATGTAAGGCAAACCTTGGGGTAAGGTACAGGGGTGGGGAGAAGGTTGAAGGGTGGTTGGGAGCCCCTCCTGGGGTCTCTGATTTCTGGGAGGGGAGTTGTGTTGCTGTATTACCTTTTACTTGTATATTTCTGTAAATATTGTGTATATAGTGTAAATATCTGCTGTACATTGTGCAAAGCTGTAAATAGAGCTTCATCATTTAACTTCCAGCCGACTGAGTGCTAGTCTGGGTCATTTTACTAAAGTGTGGGGGGTGGGGAACTCCCAAACCTTCACACTTGTATAACCTGGATAAAAAAGGGTGTGATTCTAAAATGTTTGGGAATTAAAAATACTTTTTTTTTTTTTTTTAATAGGAAGCAATTAAAAACTGAGGTAATGCTTTTTTATTTAACATAAATCAGATCAAAAATCTATTCACTGTAAAGGCCAGGAGTGACCAAGTGCTGTTGAAACACTTGGATGCTGAACTTCAAAAATATTTTTTTCTCGCATTCCTAATGTTAGCAGATGTGGATCATGGATATGTATAAATAAGTGAGAGATCAACAGAAGGGCAAGAAAGCCATTAGATAGGTCTGGTTTGTTTTGTTAGTTTTATAATGCCAAATATTTCAAATATGCAGACTCAGTGCTGTTTGACAGCTGGAGTAAAAAGCCTTTTTGGTGAGGCTGGCTTTCTTGCTATTTACCTTTACTTTGAAGGTAGAGAATCAGCAATAAAATGTTTGCATATCAGCATTTTGCAGACCTCTTCTCTAAATATAAATTATTATGACTGCATTCTCAGAATATCAATATAATTATTTCACAAGGAACTGTTTTTCCAGCAGCCCAAAGTACATTACTGGTTTATTAGTGGATAAAACATACTTAACCTGTTTATGGATTAGTATGCTAAGATGTGGGCTCTAGAGGGAATCAGAAAAAAATCAACATGTTCATAAAGACCAAATGCAAGGTCCTGCACCTAGGCCAGGGCAATCTCAAGCACTAGTACAGGCTGGGCAGTGACTGGCTTGAGAGCAGCCCTCGGGAGAGGGACTTAGGGGTGCTGGTGGGTGAGAAGCTCAACATGAGCCAACAGTGTGCGCTTTCAGCCCAGAGAGCCAACCAGATCCTGGGCTGCATCAAGAGAAATGTGGCCAGCAGGGAGGTGGTTCTCCCCTGGTACTCCACTCTGGTGAGACCCTACCTGTAGTACTGTGTCCAGTTCTGGAGCTCCTATTACAAGACAGACCTGGTGTAGTGGACCTGGACATGCTGGAGTGTGTCCAGAGAAGGAACATGAGGATGATCAGAGGGTTGGACCTCCTCTCCTATGGAGACAGACTGAGAGAGTTTGGGCTGTTCAGTCTGGAGAGAAGGCTCTGAAGAGACCTTACTGTGGCTTTCCAGTATCTGAAGAGGCCCCCAGGACAGCTGGTGAGGGACCTTTTAGAATGTCAGGTAGTGATAGAACTAGGGGGAGTGGAGCAAACTAGAAGTGAGGAGATTCAGGTTGGACGTTAGGAAGAAGTTCTTCACCATGAGTGTGGTGAGACATTGAAACAGGTTGCCTAGGGAGGTAGTGGAGGCCCTATCCCTGGAGGTCTTTAAGGCCAGGCTGGATGGGGCTGTGAGCAACCTGATCTAGTGTGAGGTGTCCCTGCCCATGGGAGTGGGTTTGGTACTAGATGATCCTTGAGGTCCCTTCTAGCCCTGACAATTCCATGATTCTATAAATGTTGAGAAAAGAAGTAGCACAAATGTCCTTCTTGGTTTGGATTGAGCAACTTTGTTTTTTATTTTTTCCTACTGAAGCATCAGTATAGTTTTTATATTCATACTGAGTACTCAAAAGTAGGTGAGAGAGGTCAGAGAGGTGTGAAAGTACTGAGCCCCCCTGTTTGGAAATCGTACTGATAGATAAACACTGACAGTGATTTGGCTTGAAATGATATAGAAAGATTTAAAAACCTAAACAGAGTGATTTGTCATGAAACTGTCAAGCTCTGATATGTCAGTGGCCTGAATATTACTGACACATTCAGAGAAATTAGTGTCACTCATTTTCATATAAGATAGTGGAAAACAGTGGTGAGGGAAAACTAGGAAGAATTTCAGTACTTAGTTCTAGAGAAGGGAGTGGAAGTTCAAACAAATAAAAAAATAACTTTCACTTAAACTATGAAATAGGAAAGCGTTTCCAATTTTTCAGTTTCACCAAGGCCTCAAGTGATTGTGACCTTAACCGGTAACCAAAATAACCCTGAACAAATTTAATGTATTCTCAGAAGACAGATTTGCAGGAGAAGGAAATTAGTGGTACAGGTCAGTCTAAATAAAGGGTATGTGCTGTCAGAAGAATTTAAACTTTTTGGTTTTTAAAATCAGTCACATTTCTGATTGAGAAAAACAGCAGTTTGGTCTCACTCTAGCATGTAGATCCTACAGAAGAAGGGCAAAGCGCCTGTCTTACTGCTAAGGAGGTTTATAACAGAAGGAGATATTTCCATTCTCAGTGCAGAGAAATTGTGTGAAGACTTGGCTTCATCTGTAAATCTGGTCTTATTTTCATGCACTCAAACTGCATTTTAACCAGCTTTTTTTTCCCCCTTTTCCTTTTTTTTTTCTTCTGTCTTTGCATGCTTTATTTCTTTTGTTTGAACATTAGGAGCAAAAGCGTATAGATGGCACCACCCGTGAGGTGAAAAAGGTTAGAAAAGCCAGGAACAGACGCCAGGAGTGGAATATGATGGCATATGACAAAGAGCTTAGACCTGACAACAGGTTGTCTCAAAGTGTGTACCATGGAGCGTCTTCCGAGGGATCACTGTCCCCAGATACTAGGTCTGTTCACAGCAAAGCTGTTTGCTATTCCACAGTTGTGCGTTCAGAAGTACGAAGTAGAATTAGGTGTCTCTGCAGGTCGGGCATAGTTAGAGCAGACAAAACGTATGATGCGTGTTTTAAAGTTATTCTCAAAGTTATTTAAAGCACAAATAACAGACTCTGTCATGTGTTGTGTTTTGGTTTTTTTTCTTCCTCAGCTTCAGATAAGCATTTTTGTCATCGTAACGTTATGCGCTGTAGTGAAATGTTTGCTGCATGCTTTGTATTTGATCGCAGGTAACTGTAGTTACAAAAGCGTTTAAGTCTGCCTCTACTGGGTGCTGTCAGTACCTCTTCCTTTGTGTCTGGTTTGTCATGTTATGAGACCGATGGCTTAAATGTTTTCCTGTGATCTGCTCAGTTGAGCATACTTTTGCCTCTAACAGAATGCTTGAATGGGAGAATAGTTCAGCTTTATCGATGTTATATTTTTCTAAAAAGCAAGCTATGAAACCGGATGCGACATTATCGCACGGCACAGCACAACTCTTTGCTTAGGGACACGCAGCAGAATTCATCTTCACTGGCTGAGATTCCCTTTGAACTCAGAGTGACCTTCTCCTGGTGTACACAGAAGTCTGAACTTTTTTTTCACTAAGCTGTTCTCACTAGAGGATTTTCCCACTTGCTTTATTTCTTCTGTTGTTGTTCTTCTGCACTAATGTTAGGAATAGAATCTGCTGGGAAAGGTATGTGACATATTAGTGCTTTAATTGTTGAGTGACTAGGCTGAGGAAGCAGCAACCACTGCAGATGTGCAGACTGATACTTTTAGTCTGTTGTCTAATAGAGTTTAAAATAATTGGAAAAAAACCTAAAAACCTGGTCAGAACTTTGTATATTGAATGTTTTTGGTATTTGTGAAGAAAAATTGCTACTTCTGCTTCAATAATACTTTCAGATCCCTTTTCCCTAAAATATTTTAATTACCAATTCTTTTTTGTTCACATTTTCTAATTAATAATGCTGCCTCCTATTCTTCAGCCTGTAATGTTTGACTAAATCTATCCTTTTCCATAGGTTAATATGGCAAAGTGACATTGATGTTCAGCTAGGAAGTGCAAGATGTGGATTTTTTTCATCACCAGTTTTGTTTCAAGTCTTTTTCTAGCTTTAATACCTTTTTTTTTTCTTTTGTCCCCAGGATTCCCAAGTTTAAACAATGATATGGAAGTGATTAGTTTTTACCTCCCAGCAGCTTCACCCTGCATTTGACTGTTTGCAGATAGTCATGTCATATTTGCAGTCTGTAGGGTTTTGCTTTGTTTTTTAGTGGAAATTGTAGGGTGCATCATTATGTTTGACATAGATGTTGAGGTATGACATGACCTGAAGAGTTAATTCTGTGAGTGGTGATGAGGTAATGTGTTTTTTTCTGGGATAGTCTTAGCTGTAGGAACTAAGCTATGAAACACCCCATACATGTAGAAAGAAATTACTGGTTTCAGAAAAGTATTTGTGCTGCCAGCTACTGCATGAACAGTACATAAAAGGTCCCAAAGAAGTTTTTTTGGCTATATTGTGATTCTTGCTTAATGCTAAAGTAGAAAAACCCCAAAGCCTCACGTTTCTTCTTTGCTGATTTGAAGACTTCTGCATTAAATTTTGACATCCAAGTATCCAGGCTGTGGCAATTTATTATGTATTTGTTATACCTGTTGTACTTCAGAGAGAGAAACACAAGCTGAATCCAAACAGAAACCAGCAAATTAATGTGAGAAAAGTCAGAACAAGAAAAGAAGAGTGGGAGAGGAGGAAAATGGGCATTGAGTTCATGAGTGATGCAAAGAAAATGGAACAGGCAGGAAGCATTAAAGAGGACAAAATGCCCAAAGGGTTTGTCGTTTTGTTTTCCTCAAAGCCCTGGCTTTTTGTTGCTTACCTTGCTTCCAGTCTTACAGATAAGTGCATCAGTTTACTGTGTTCACTAAAAGCCAGGCTGCACGATTGCTCATTACTAAAACAACCACTTGCAGTAATAGGATGAAGAGATCCTTTTGCTCCCTCTCTTGGGCCTGTTTGACAGAGCATCCTAGACTTTGTATCTTTATGAACTCTCTGCTCAACTAATATTTACATTTCCCAGTTTCTCTAAGCCTTTCCAGCAAAATTAATTGTGCAAACAATCAAAGGCATTTCCTAACTTTCGAAGTGGGCTTTCTCTGCTTTGGTAAAATACATTCTGCTTAATCGCAAGTGCTTGCATCACTGCTTTCCTTTTTCTGCTGCCATTGGTACCTTAACATGGCCCTGATCAATATTATTATCATTTCCAACTGTCAAAGTTATTAGCAGAAACAATATGCCTCCTTATGGCTACTAAATTATTCTAAAATCTGGTGAAAGTTTTTGGTTTGGTTTTTTTTGTTGTTTTGTAGGACATTCTGCATGCAGCTAATACACTGAAATATGGAAAGCGTTCAATTTCAGTCCTTTCATGCTGACTTTTAGACTAATTTATTTTCAAGTTGTGTTAAGCTGAACCATGATTTTTTTTGTCTGTTTGTTTTGTTTTGTTGTGTTTTGTCCTTGATTTTTCTGAGGAATTGCAAGGGAGTTCTTCTTGGTAATCAGGGAGTCCTGTTGCAAGAATAATTCTGACTGTGTTTACTTTAGTTTGTCTCTTTGGCTTTTTTTAGATCATACTCTGTTACGCTCACATAATCTGTTGTTCTGCATCCGTTTACTTTAATTGTAGGTCTCATGCATCTGATGCTACAGATTATTCTTATCCTGCTACTCCGAATCATTCCCTCCATCAGCAGATATCAATGCCTTCGTATGGGACAGGAGATGGTCCACAGTACATGGCAGCATCCCAAAGCCATGAGCATGAATACAGGCCACCTTCCACCACTGTACGACATGCTACTCTAAACAGACCTCAGCAACCACCTCCACCTCCACCCCAGCCTGCAGATGGCCAACATAGCTCAGTACCTGTGGTACCAGCAGAGTATGGGTAAAACTCCTGGTGTCTTCTAGCAAATTCGTGACAAAAATGGTTTGTCATAACCATCATGACATGTGATGCATGCACACAAAAAGACCCCTAATAAATTAGCTGCCTGTTTGGGGAGGACAGGAAGAAAAAGGGTATAACTTCCATATGTGAACTGAACTTAAGTGAAAGCAGAAATAATGAACTGTATATTGAATGTGGTGAAATCAATATGCTTGGAAAATATTGAGTTCCTAATGTAGTATTAAGGAGGAGATAATTTTCCTTTGAAGTGGAAAATGGTTACAGCATAATTTGTGTAATATCTTAAACTTCAGGAAATGTGCAGAAGAAGTGCTACTGAATGTGATTAACGTGGCAGTCTGGGTTGCATCCCTGAGATGGCTCTTTAAAGGAGCTTATGACAGAATTGGAAGGGATCTCCTCAGACACAGAATCAAGCCTGCTGCCACAGAAAGCTCTGTAATTTAGGATATGAATTTATCGAACTCCTACATAGATACTTTGACTAAATGCATTCTGAAGGGAGACTTGTTTCAGAGTACTGGCTCTTGAATAGCAAGAAAACATCTGTTTTTTAAGCAGTCTGTGCCTGCTGCTTCTTGATGCATCCTGGGAAAGCACTTGCATGATTCATGACTTTTCAGGATGTAGGTGGCTCAGTTATGCTATGATTGACTGCTCCAATAATCTGAACTTCCTCTGGTATTTCCAGTTTGTAACAGTATGACGTGTAGCCCCAGCTACATGACCACTGTCAATGTATTGTCATACATTCACAGAATCAGAGAATGTGCTAAGTTGGAAGAGACCTCTAGAAGTCATCTAGTCCAACCTCCTTGCAGTAAGTGGAGACATCCCCAACTAGATCAGGTTGTTCAGAGCCCCATCAAGCCTAACCTTGAATGTGTCCAGAGGTGGAGCCCCTACCACCACCTCCCTGGGCAACCTGTTCCTATGTTCCACCACCCTCATAGTGAAGAACTTCCTCCTGATGTCCAATCTAAATCTACATTTTCTAGTTTAAAAGCAATCACTCCTCCTCCTATTGCTACAGGCCTTTGTAAACAGTCCATCCCCAGCTCTCTTGTAGGCCCCCTTCACGTACTGGAAGGCCACTACTAGGTCTTCACAGACCTTTCTCTTTTCCAGGCTGAAGAGGCCCAACTTTCTCAGCCTGTCTTTGCAGGAGAAGTGTTCTATCCCTCTGATCATTTTTGTGGCCCTCCTCTTGACTGTCTCCATCAGGTCCATGTCCTTCTTGTGTTGAGGGCCTCAGAGTTGAATACATTACTCCAAGTGAGGTCTCACCACATCACAGTGAGTGGCAGAATCACCTCTCTTGATCTGCTTCTTTTGATGCAGCCCAGGTTACTATTTTCCTTCTGGGTTGTAAGTGCACATTGCTGGCTCACGTCCAGCTTCTCATCCACTGTTGACAGTGATTTTCACCTACCATTGACAGTGCTGAAATTCAGTGATACGTTGACGTCTACCACTGAATGGCATCAGTAACTTTCCTTCAATCTTGTCTCCTGTATCCAGTACTTTACCTACTTCATAACTCTTAATTCCAATTCTTTTCTACTTAAAGATTAATTTAATGGGATTTTAACAAAGAGATCAGCATTTCTCTGTACCTTCTCTCGAATGAGTAATTAGAATGAATCAATTTACTTACATAATATTTAAATCAATATGTCTGACTAAAGTCAAGGGATGCCCAGGGATGTGGTTGAGATCCCATTCCTGGAGACCTTCAAGATCACACTCGGTGTGCCTCTGGGCAGCTTGATCTAGTTGGAGGTATCCCTGCTCACTGCAGGGGAGTTGACAAGATGACCTTCAAGTGCCCCCTCAAACCCAATGCAACCTGTGAATCTGTAAAGAACCACATGATATGTATGATGGACCTTTGCATAAATTTTGCCATTCATATTTCCCATTGTGCTTCATGCCTCTATCCTTTTTTGTTTATTGGTACCTGTTCTAACACTTGGTCTTCGTGGAAGTGACAGGCTTAGTCTACAGGTCTGGTCCCTTCTTCATAGGTGGTGTGCTTTATATTCTCACAGAGCAGATGTATAACAACAAGCATAGCTCTATACCTAACTAGGCAGGACCTGTTAAGTTAAAAATCTCATGTTGGAGTGCTGGAAGAACTTTGACTTTGTCATAGGCTTTAAATCTCAATGTGTCATCAATATTTGCCAATTCCTATGTTTATAGTCGCTTGCACGTTTACTTCAAGAGTTCAAATTCCTTTGAATTTGGTTTTAGCTGAGGTTGAATGAGAGCAGTTTAAGGGGTGGTGATTCTCTAAGTCCTGACTTCAATACATTCAATGTTTTTGTTTTGTTTTATATAGGATGCTTCCAGCCCAGATGGTGGATTATTACAATCCTGCAGGTCCTCCCCCTCCTCCTCCTCCCCCTATGATTCCTTCAGCACAAACTGCATTTGTTAGTCCACTTCAGCTTCCTGTGCCACCTTCCCATTCTGGACTGGTGACTGGTTCTATGTATGCAGCTACACATCCTCCTCCTTCTAGTGGGCTTGTTGTCACTGCTCCTCCTCCTCCTGGCCCACCTCCTCCCCCTCCAGGCCCTCCTGCTGCAGGTTCATCCCTCTCTTCCTCCCCAATGCATGCTCCTCCAGCTGCAGAGGCAAAACGTCACGAATCTGCGCAGCAGCCAATAAGTGATGCACGGAGCGATCTTCTTGCTGCCATTCGAATGGGTAAGTGGACTTTTTTCACTGAAAACCAACTTCTGGTGACTGTTGGTTGGTCTGTTGGTTTTCACTGAAAGCAGTGTTGTCTTCCAGTGATCTGAGTTTGTGACTTCTGTTCCCAGCTTGGCACAATGTCATTGTCTAACATTTGTCAGCCCTGACTTGGATCTTTTTCTGAATGTAAAGATGTACAGCTTTGTCCAACATAGTCTAGTGTTTGGGTGGACATAATCAAATGAAAACAGTACTTGTGTTCATCATGTAAAGTAGCCAGTGGATATACTTGGAGTTTTGGTTCTGGTCAAGAGTTATCCCACACCAGGCTTCAGATCTCTGATTTATCAGTAGTAATGGCTGTTCCTGACTTTGCTTACAATACAGAGCTGTAGGTCAGTGGTATTTGCAAATGCAGCTACGAAAAATTTCATCTTCAGGTGAAAAGGACCTGTACTGTCTTGATTATTTGGTCTTAACACATTGTTGGCAGTTTTAGAGGTCTACAAGTCTTCTGTCTCTGAGGACAGATTCCAGTCTAGTCTAAGTCAGTGATTTCTTTTTTTTCTTCTTCTTCTCAAATATGTTGTTAGAATACATGAAGCTTGCCAATACCAATATGAAATTTAAAGTCTCTTACGTAGAAAACTTTGTCTGAGAGTGATTGTCTCTACAGGAATTCAGCTGAAAAAGGTGCAGGAGCAACGTGAGCAAGAAGCCAAGCGAGAGCCTGTTGGGAATGACGTGGCAACCATCCTGTCGAGGCGCATTGCGGTGGAATACAGCGATTCCGATGACGACTCGGAGTTCGATGAGAACGATTGGTCGGACTGAGCCCGCTCCCGGCTCAGCGGCAAGGCAGTGCTTGGCTTCAGCGATTACTTTCTTAGCAAGATGTAAAGCAGGGCATTGACACGCACTAAGGATAGTGATCCAAGTGCTAAAATTGAATTGGTGTTACTCAGAATGCCGTAGCTTAGCAGCTCTGGTTACAATGATGTGATGATGCTTATGCAGCACAGAAACTTGTCTTACTGTCAGTATTTACTGCATAATACTTAAGTGCCACTAAATGTAGCAAAATCATGTGCTGCGTGCGAAATATGCTGCAGTTGTTGCACTGTTACAGAACCAGCATTTTATTTTACTTTCCTGATCTGGAAGGGATTTTTTTTTTTTTTTCCTTTTTTGTTGACTTTACGTCTTATTCTTTTCATTAAGTAAGCAACTTAGGTACTTGTGAATTGGTCTGGTTGTTAGTCTTTGAGGACAGTTAACTATATGACTGAAATGTTGAGTTATGTAAATATGACTTTCAGGTTTTTATATTAGCTCCTGATTATGCCCACTCTATTTTTAATTACTTCTGGGNTTTTTTTTTTTTTTTTTTTTTTTTTCTGCATACAGGATTGATTTTATATAGTCTTTTTTTATCTTCAAAATGTAGCAGATGATGAAAGATAATGTTTTGATTGCTCTTCCACACACTGCAAAATGAACGCTTTGTGAGCGAAGTGGCTAAGTTTGTAGCCATACCAGCTCTGGATTGCTGGCTGCTTGTTGAATAAAGTCTAGGGTTGGGGGGGGGTGTCTCAGGTAGGCAGTGGATGCACATCTATGTTACAAGTGGTGGTTAAAATACCTGGAGAGCTTTTCAGTTCTACAATACTGACCAGTTAGAGGACAGGTCTGACTGAAGCCATGCAGTTATTTCAGTGGAGAGATGTTACTGTGTTATGACTAAAGATTGGAATGGTCCAGATCTAGCGATCAGATGCATTTCACAAGTATTAAACTTGGGCTTTATGCCTGTAGGTAAAAATGTTTGTAAATAAGTTTTATTGATGATTTGTGCACCTGTAGGCAATGACAGGTAGTTTTCAGTTTCCTGTAGCACATCTATTCAAAGCTAATCTTACTTTGAATGTATTTTTTTTCCTGGTGCATCTCATTGATAAAAGACTGGCAGTTCAGTTTTAATGGCTGTTTAGTTCCCATGCCATAAATATATATATATATTTGTTTGCTCCTTCCCTAGGAGCAGTTGCTGCCATACAGTCTACTTTGGCTCTGTTTTCTTCAAAGGCAATTCCTTTTTTCTGCAGTACGGTATTAAAATTTGGTTTTGAGGTTGGTATTTTTTCCTTCTTCTTTAACTTTTTTTTTTTTCCTTCTGGACCAAGTCAGGCTGCTGCTTTACCTAACGAGGCTTTTAAAACTGTATTTGTAGCAGGGAGTGAGTTCTTTTCTTACAGTTTCAGTCTTTGTAACTGAAGTCTGTGTAATTCCAGGTTTAACATTTGGTAAAGTCCCTTTGTTCTGTGAGGCTCCATCTGTTCTTTAAAACAGAAAAAAAAAAAAAAAGTAAATAACTATGTAAAATAAAGAGAGAACTGAAAGATAATTATCTAACCTGTGTTTACACAATTAACAGTTTTAGTCCTGAGAATGTAACAGTCTAACACGATGTTTGCATGCAAACTATTGGCTACTGCATTGCTGTTTAGTCTGTGTATGACTTTTCCATCTGTGGTGGTGGTCTTTATGGCTGGGTGGTATCACACTGCCTACATGTTGGTGTTTAAAATTTATCACATAAAGCAAGACCAATCTCTGCATAGTGGTGAGCAGCTACAGCTCTTGGTAACTGGTGGCACCTGAAGGTACTCAAATCCTTTTCAGTTGGAGCTGAGCTTGTCTTAGCCTTAAAAGAAAGAGCTGAAGTCTGCTGTATTTTGTGTCCTGGAATCTGAGGTCTGTGTGTCCACCACAGAGGACAGGATGCAGGCCATAGCCTTGATGGTGGTTTTCATTCCTGGATAGAGATGGTTTGTTTTGATCATCATGGGGTTTGCATAGTGTTTTGCAAACGGATTCTTTGGACGGGTAGGCTAAAAGTGCAGCTGGGACTGCAGTGTTACATCGCTGTGTAAGTAGGGAGAACACTCTCACTATTCTTTTAATACATGCTGAAATGAAATACCTCAGCAGAAAATTCTTTCCAATCTACTGGAATTTGATATGACAGAAGATATATTTTATGAGCACAGAAGTTGGATGTGTCTGAAATTTTGTAATTTCTGTTAATTTTGAATAATAAGCATTAAACAAGCAATCAGTCGTGGCCAGTTAAGATAGTGTAGGGTTTTCAGTCGTAGTAGCCAACCTGTTTTTCTGAACCTGCAATGTTGTCATTTTCCTTTTTGGTATTTTATTAATAAAATGTGAATTGAATTTAGTGATGTAAACTAACATTACTCTAAGCTGTTATTTTTCAGTTTCATCATACTTTGAGTTGTGGCTAAGTAACAAATATGAATAAAATCTCACTTTTGAACCTGTCTTTCTTTTCTAAGATTAGTTAGTAAGGTTTTGCTGTTAATATTTATCCACTATTTATAAATAGTGGAAAAGAAAATGTAAGGTTTCCAAATGCTGTCTGTGATCCCAGGAACCATGATTTTGCTGGGATTGGTGGTGGAGTCTACAGAACCAGATTCCTTTAAGCTACTGCTGCTCCTCCTAATGCATACTTTGTTCTTCTGCAACTTTGATTCAAGCTCCAAGCTGAAGTTCTTGGCTGGTGTAAAGAGATATTAATTTCCCTAGAGGTAGCTTTACTTTTTCTTCACTGAAATGCATTCAACAGCAGCTTTGCTTCCAGAAAGAACAGGACACTATATGAGGTGTATTAGGAAGCCTTTTTCCCTGCTTCTTTTAATGAGAGTGTCTGTAGATTAATGACACTGAGAACAGTGTTGTCAAATACAAACCTCTCTCTGTCTACTAGAAAAATATTAATTTAATGTTTTAGTTATAATGAGGATAAACCCTGCTATGGTAACAGGAGTGGGTTGGGTTGGTTTTTTTTTTTTCACTGGGAAGGAATTACATAAACCATTTCACTGGGATGAACTTACATAAACCATTTGTTTAATGTAGTAGCCTAATTGTAAATTAAACAGATTTGTTTATGCATCTTAGATGTAGTCGTTTCCTGGGAAAATAAATTAATCTTTATCCTATTCAGCTGCCAATTCCAGTCCCTCTGGTGCTTGGTTCTTACTTCACTGAAATTTTCCATCGTTGATTTGAACTTAATTCAGGTAATTTAGAGCAAAGACACCAATTTACATAGAAACTGAATACACAAGCTTGCAATTTTTTCCCAAGACTATCTTAGTAAAGCATTTCAGACTGCTCATTTGTCATGTGGGCTTGGAGATAGGGCTGATGATCACTTGGCAGGCTGCCTCTATGGCTTTTATGGTTGTCTTTTGAACGTTCAAATTATTTGCACGTGACTAAACTGACATCAGTTGGATATTTAGCTGTTTCTGATTTCCTCTCTACTAAGATGGACTAAATGAAGAACAACAAAAATCTTTGTGAGAGGAGTGCATCTGTGGTGTGCAGATGGAGTTGGGAGGAAGGGAAACGACTCCTTGGGAAATTGTTTCTTGTGATGTTTTTTGCAGGTATGTTATCTCTCGCATGCCAGACCTTGTTTTAATCATGAAGGGATGTTCCCTTCCACTTGAAACAACACATCTAAGGATACAGCAAATGTGTCATTTCTAAAAGTGTTTAAAATGTTACTGTAAAATGACCCAAGTATAAACCTGAAAACTTCATGAGAATCCTGTGGCTGGAAGCTGAAGTTGCACAAATTCAGTCTTGGGCTGAAGAACTATTTCCTAGCAGTGGGGTAAAATAAATACTAGAACAGCTTATCCAAAGATGGNTTTATGACAGTTTTTTTCCTTCTTGGAAAACCAAATAACAGAAATCTGATCTACTGCAAGATCTGCTTTGCAGAAAGTTTCTTACCCAGTGGCAGCAGACAGAATTGTTAATTCTGAGTCTGAGGTGTTCATCTCATGAGTGCATACAGACATGCAGACACACATATGCAGAGCTACAAGGATTTGGAGCATCTTGAGGCTGTTCAGGTACTTAAGCATTGTTAGTGTCCTCAGTGTGTTTCAGCCTGGAGAAGAGAAGACTCCAGGGAGACCTAATAGCAGACTTACAGTACCTGAAGAAGGCCTACAAGAAGGCTGGAAAGGGACTGTTTGCAAAGGCCAGTAGTGATAGGATGAGGGACAAAGGTTTTAAATTGGAGAAGAGGAGATTTAGGTTGGACATTAGGAACAAATTCTTTAATATGAGGATAATGGAACGCTGGAACAGGTTGCCCCGGGAAGTAGTTGAGGCCCCGTCCTTGGAGATGTTCAAGGTCAAGTTTGACAGGACTATGGGCTACATGATCTAATGGAGGATGTCTGCTACTGGAGAGAGTTGGGCTAGATGAGCTTTGGAAGTCTCTTCCAGCTGAAACCATCTCTAACTCTATATGTAGGGAATGAACAGAAATTATAATCCCTGCTAGAGTCCCTCAGGCCCTGGTGTCTGCCACAGAACAGGCAGAAGTGACTTCGGCTTGTCACTGAATGCCTTTCCCAGATCCCCTGGTCTTTAAAGTAGGTGTGGAAGTCAAGGAGACTGTAGGCATCCAACTGACCATTGTCTTCCATTAAAGAGGTAAAGAGAAAGATTGAGACCACTAAAAATAAATACAAAATGGAGAAGGAATTTAATATTTTGTTTTCTATCCTAATAGGTAGAGGCAAAGAATGAGTTTTGTATGTGCTGTCAAATATCTTCAGGTTTCTCTGAAAAAGCCTGTTCTTATCTGTGGGTGTACACCTCGACACGGAAAGCAGCAGTCTCATATAAATCTGTGCTGCACTGGGCTTTTTTCAGCTAAGTAAGAAAACAAGTAGCCCCTATGAGATTCTTAGCTAAATATAGTAGTGTCTTTGGAGATTAGTTCTTAGGGCTACAGATAAGTTCTTATCTGATTAGTCAGAACAGGGAGTATTTTTGTGCTTTTCTCTTGGTGAAGGGCCACGTGCAGAGTGCTTTGGAGATTATAGAGCTGAGGACAACTGCTTCTGAGATGTCTCAACAGCTTGTCTTAGATGTGTGGCCTTTCCAAGTCAGATGCTTCAGTTGCTCACGTGCTGTGATACATGAAAACTGTCTGCCCTGCTCAGTGGTCACTCATATGGCCAGCGCAGAGTAGGTCAGAAGGAGGAAGAGAGGTCTGGGAGTCTGAAAGTTGCCCTTATACCAGTCAGTTTTGGGCAGTCTGTTCCACCTGGTTTTCACAGCATCACAGAATGCCAGGGACTGGAAGGGACCTCAAAAGACCATCTGGTCCAGCCCCCCTGACAGAGCAGAATCACCTAGAGCAGATCACACTAGAATGCATCCAGAAGGTTCTTGAATATCTCCAGAGAGGGAGACTCCACAACCTCCCCGGGAAGCTGGTCCCAGTGCTCTGTCACCCTCACAGGGAAAAAAAATTCTTCCTCAGGTTCCCATGGAACCTCTTATGCCTCAACTTTCACCCATTGCCCCTTGTCCTATCACTGAGCATCACCAAGAAGAAGCTGGCTCCAGCCTCCTGGCACTCACTCCTTATATAAACATGAATGAGGTCACCCCTAAGTCTTCTCCTCTCCAAGCTAACAAGCCCCAGCTCCCTCAGTCTCTCCTCATAAGGAAGATGTTCAACTTCCTTAATCATTTTTGTGGCTCTGCGGTGGACCCTCTCAAGCAGCTTCCTGTCCTTCTTGAGCTGGGGGGGCCCAAAACCAGTATCACAGTACCACCAGGGTTGGAAGAGACCTCAAAGATCATCAAGTCCAACCCAATACCACAGACCTCAAGACTAGACCATGGCACCAAGTGCCACGTCCAAACCTGCCTTGAACACCTCCAGGGACGGTGACTCCACCACCTCCCTGGGCAGCCCATTCCAGCAGTCAATGACTCTCAGTGAAGAACTTTCTCCTCACCTCCAGCCTAAACTTCCCCTGGCACAGCTTGAGACTGTGTCTTCTTGTTCTGCTGCTGCTTGCCTGAGAGAAGAAGGTAACCTCCCCCCGGCTACAACCAACCTTCAGGTAGTTGTAGACAGCAAGAAGGTCTCCCCTGAGCCTCCTCTTCTCCAGGATAAACAATCCCAGCTCCCTCAGCCTCACTTCATAGGGCTGTGCTCCAGGCCTCTCACCCGTCTCGTTGCCCTTCTCTGGACACACTCAAGCACCTCAATGCCCTTCTTAAATTGAGGTGCCCAGAACTGGACACAGTACTCAAGGTGTGGCCTAAGCAGTGCAGAGTACAGGGGGAGAATGACCTCCCTGCTCCTGCTGGCCACACTAGATACAATACTCCAGGTGAGGCCTCACCAGGGCAGACTAGAGGAGGAGGAGAATCTCCCTCGATCAGAGTTTGACAGCAACTCTGAACGGAAGTCCTACCAGCTATACCAAGGGCAACAGTGAAACTCCTCTCTTTTCTCTGTGCTTGAAAATCAGGCTCTCTGTTGATGTCTGCCAGTGCTGGCGAATATGTCATTCAGTTTTCTGAGTAATCCTGCTGTTAATGTTTTATACATCTGGTGAATTTAACTTCATAGTTCCTTATCAGTTACCTTTCTCTGACTTGCTGACTGGCTTGTGCCGGTGTCTTGGCACCTTTCCCAAACTATATGCAGTTGCCAGTTGTTGTAGAAATGCCTTTGCTCTCCAAAGTCAATGGCCTGTACTTACTGATCACCTGAAGCCCATCCTTCTAAATTCTTCTCTTTTGAGCCTCTCTCTTCAGTTTTTTGGTTTGGTTTGGGTTTTTTGCATGTTACTACTCCCATTCTCTTCTTCAGATGGACTTGGGGTTTGGTTGGTGGGCTGTGGCTTCTTGCCCTCAAATAGATAAATGGACATTACAAGGGATGCCAGTTCTGGGCATGAGGCCTTTCTCCTCCAAGGAGGAGGATAATGGTAGTAGCAGGATTGTTTATCATGGTCTTAGCTTAGTGATGTGAATCTTCCCAAAGTCAGTGCTCATTCTAATCATGTGAGGCCTCACCTTAACTTTGACTGGGGCACCTTTTCAGATTTGTTTGCATTAGTTTTCCCTGATTTCAGGTACTTCTGTAGTGCTTTCAGCTACGCCTGTATTGGTTTGGTTTCCTTCCAAATTTAGCGTACTTCTGACTCGGTTGTGGGAATTCACGAGGCAGGAATTATAAAATATACAGTTGTTTCATATCCAGCAAGCCCTGCCCACAACTTTATAGAAAATTAATTAGATGGGGTTCAGAAATTTGGTCGGGAAGATCTTTCACAAGGATGCTTCTACACGGAGTTTAGTAATTCAGAGAAATCAGAAAACTTGGAAAAGGTTTTGCTATAAAAAATAGCTTTGCTGCACTTACGAACAAAGGTAGCCTGGAGCCCTGGAGAACGTCAGCGTTACTCACCACGACGGTACTGTAGGTATTCATACATGGTCCCTTGGCTCCTTGTCGGCCGTCTTCCTTGAAGTGCAGATCGTGGGGCAGCGCAGGGTAAAGCTCAGGCTGCTCGCAGGGTACCCACGATTACGGCAGAGGCAGGTCCCTTCAATGGGCAGGCAGGATCTGACGGTCCGACGCTGGCAGTCTGCTGCTCTTACAGCCCGACGTAGCAGTCTCCTCCAAGTCCTCCTCAAAGTCCCCCTAGATAATGTATCCCGTTGCCATATATGAGCTGGGANCTATTGAAACCTTCGGTGGGGTAGGCACTTGGGTGTGCCCCGCCACAACTTCCTTAAACTTCATCTTGTGATGCTTTCACACAGCTGGCTATACATTGTAAATACTACTTCTCTATTTGAGGGAGAAGGATTTTTTGGGGCTGTGTTTCATGTTCTCAACATGACAACCAGAGTAACACTATCTAGACTGCCTGTAGAAGTTTCCCCATAGATTTATTTCTGTGTGGTTTCTGTTTATGGCATGTTTTTGCTCTAACAAAGGTTTTGAAGTTTTGTATATGGCAGTTAGTGAACTTTCTGGATTGTAAGGGGCTCGGGTAGATTCATCAAAGTATTTTGATCTGTGACAAGAAAAGATTGAGTAATGTGTGCAGTGCTGCATTGCAGTGTTGGTGTTGAAACACTGACTAAAAGCTGCTGGACTGAGTGCAGGGGAGGGCAACAAAGCAGGTGAAGGGCCTGGAAAATAAATCTTATGAAGAGTGGCTGAAGGAGCTGGGGCTGTATAGTTTGAAAAAGTAGGAGCCTGAGGGGAGACTTCATTGCTGTCTACAGCTACCTGGAAGGATGTCGTGGAGAGGCTGCTGCTGGTCTCTTCTCTCAGGTAGTGATAGAACAAGAGGGAATGGCCTCAAGCTGCAACTGGGTCGGTTTAGACTGGATGTTAGGAAAGTTTTTTTCAGGGAAAGAGTGGTCAGGCATTGGAATGGGCTGCCCAGGGAGGTGGTTGAGTCACCGACCCTGGATGTGTTTAAAAGTCATTTAGATGTGGTACTTGAGGATATGGTTTAAGGGTGAACTTTGTAGCGTAGGGATAATGGTGATCCTGAGGGTCTTTTGCAACCAGAATGTTTCTATGATTCTGTGATCTTCCTTCCTGTAAAATGCAGATCCAGATGTGTGACCTCGATGGTCTTCAGCTGAGCTGACTGAACCTTGATTAAATGTCAATGATTCCTGGGGCTCTGGAGCTTACTCTAAAATATATGGATTTTTCTGGGAACTGCTTCTCCCAGTAACCAGCTACTGCCAGAACTGTTGCAAGACACCGTTGTGACTTTTCACAGATCTCTTAAGGAAGGTAATCAAGAGAGCTGCCTTGTACCTAAATGTTTTTTGTCAGACAAATTATTACCTGTAAGAAAAAAAAAACCAACAAACTCTCTCTCTTTTAATCTCTCTCTCTCTCTTTTTTTTTTAAAAAAATCATCTGTATTCTCTTCAAAATCCCTAGTGACTGTCAAATCACCCTTTACTTTTTAAATTATTTAAAAGCCATCTTTATTCTTTAAGTAGACATGGCCTGTCTAGGAAACTGAATTTAGATCTACCACACACCTTAAGTAAAGGATGCTCCATTCTTTTCTCCTGTGGTGCCCCTCCTGACCTATATCCCTTGCTATGTTTATAGAATTTATATGAATTATTTATATGGTATGATAGATTTGCTGGGAGATATCATAAATCCTCACTTTAGGGGGTTACAGACCTAGTTAAAATATACCAAATTGTGAGGCAGCTGCTAACAACTCTAATGGTTTGAGGTAAGAGACGTGGCTGTTGTCTAGCTGTGGCATTGCTTCTTTCTTTTTTCTGTTAGCAGAGAGAAAGCAATTGAGAGAAAGCAATACAGGATGCCTCTCTTAAATGGAGAGAATAACACCACAGATCTGTGCCATTCTTCTGTCTCTTAAATAAGAAGTAGGAAAATAAAAGTGTTTTTTTTTTCACAGAGATGGGGAAGAAAGAAGAGAAAGGGCAGTTTTTTTCCTGTTCTAAACAATAGAAGATGATGCTTTGGTGACTAATTGGTGACAACTCTTTGTTTTGTTCTATCTGCATATTGAAACATCCTCTGAATAGTGAGGCTGAATTTTAGCTTTCTCCCTGAAGATCACCTTCCCCATTTTATTCTCTTCACCTTCTTCACCTCATCAGCTGCCTTATGTAATGATCTTTCTCCTTGATTCAGCCATCTGCCTACTTCATCTTTTGTTTCCTTCACTGATCAGATGAGACATGAGAGTAGAAGCAGCACTGGCAGTGTTGCTGGCCTTGATACTTGATTAGGATAAATAGACTTAGGTTGGCATTTAAATAGTGAATAGGTCTCTTTTAAAATTCATGAGTGCAAGAATTATTAAAGGAGTCTAGTGAGCTGGGGATGTTTTCAGCTCAGGAAACAGAACATGAATATTCAGGGGGTTAGAATATTTAAGGAATATGCGAGTCTAAAATGCAGCTTTCTTTTTAAGGCTTCCAGGTGTGAGCTTTGCACAATCACTGTAATTACCAGCCTGCTGCAGGTATTGCTTCTCTCTCTGTCTTGAGCAGCAACCACTTTTTCTTGTCCATCTGTTTGAATGATAACAGGCATCCCAGTGCTGTAAAAAGGATGTAGGAAAAACATATATTGGCTTACAAAGCATAAATTAAATGAAATGGAGAGGAAGTAGGGTGACAAGAGAAAGCAGGACAGAAGTGAAGATACCAGAGGCACCATTAATGTTTTAGCACAAAAGTTAAAGAAAGTTATAGAACTTGAAACTTGTATATTTTAAGATATGTGATGGCATGGGTGGTCTGCAGATGGAGGGTAGGGAAAGGAGTTTTCAAGTGACCTGTGACAGTGGGGTCTCACTGCCTCAGTTTTTCTCCTGGGGGCCTAAACTAGAGAGATAGAGGCAAGGAGGGTCCCAGGTAGTGTTAGTTTCCTTCCACTGGAATTGCCTTGAGACATATGGATGGCGACTCCTCTACTGGGAACAGGTGAAACATCAGCCTAGGGGACCGTGGTGCCAGTTGGTCAGTACACCTCAAAGGGAGCCTAGCAGAGCAGTGGGCAGGGGGTGCTGGTCAGCACTGGCCAGGTTTCAAGAGTTCTGCTTCATGCAAGCTAGAGGCCTGCAAGCTAAACCTGGAGAGAGCAGGTCTTGTGCTGAGCTGTGTCTGGGAGGTATTGAATTCCAGTGCTGCTCTGTGACAGGGACTGTTGTAGGTTGGATTTGTACCCCATCAAATTGGAAACTTAACCCCCAGAGTAAATTTACCACACTCAATTAGAATTTTGGAAGTTAAATGAAATTATATTTAAAAGTGGACTAAATACAAAAAGGACAAAAGGCAATGAACATGTACAAGGCATCCTGGCCTGCATCAGGAATAGTGTGGCCAGCAGGAGCAGGGAGGTCATTCTCCCCCTGTACTCTGCACTGCTTAGGCCACACCTTGAGTAGTGTGTCCAGTTCTGGGCACCTCAATTTAAGAAGGACATTGAGGTGCTTGAGTGTGTCCAGAGAAGGGCAACAAAGCTGGTGAGAGGCCTCGAGCACAGCCCTATGGAGAGAGGCTGAGGGAGCTGGGATTGTTTATCCTGGAGAAGAGGAGGCTCAGGGGGGACCTTATTGCTGTCTACAACTACCTGAAGGTTGGTTGTAGCTGGGGGGAGGAGGTTGCTTGCTTCTCTCAGGAACCAGCACCAGAACAAGAAGACACAGTCTCAAGCTGTGCCAGGGGAAGTTTAGGCTGGAGATGAGGAGAAAGTTCTTCACTGAGAGAGTCATTGGCTACTGGAATGGGCTGCCCAGGGAGGTGGTGGATTCACCGTCCTTGGAGGTGTTCAAGGAGGGTTTGGACGTGGCACTTGGTGCCATGGTCTAGTCTTGAGGTCTGTGGTGATGGGTTGGACTTGATGATCTTTGAGGTCTCTTCTAACCTTGGTGATACTGTGATACTTATGTATACTTTACAGTTCCACAACACAATGCCCCCTTGTACAGTGTTCCAGCTATCTTCACACCTAGATGAAAAGAGGTCCACACAGGGCCTGCTGTCTCTGCTCCTCCACCCCCATACCTTACAAAAGCCAAAACAGAAGAGAGTCAGCCAGGCAGATACAAGGTCAGGAGTAGAAACAGAGCAAGCAGAAGCCAAGTGGAAGGTAGCCAGAGAGAGAGATTGCAAGCTTGTACAGCAAAATATAAGATGCTCGTCAGGCTAATGGAATTAGATTAAGTTATTATTCTATGTCCAATCCCTCAAACTGTTCATCCTTTAGACTGGAATTCTCTGGAAGCACTTATTTACAGTTAAGACACCAGGGCAGGGCACTAGCTCTAAACAGTAACAGGAAGTAAAGCATGGCAAGTGGAAAGGAGCATAGTTGCTTCAAAAGTACTTCTGATCCAAACTAAAATACTGGTACAGACAGTGTCTAAACACTGGCTGTGATCTACACGTGACTGCCAAGCAGCTCTGTTTTCACAGCTGTTTTCGCTTCCCTACCGTATTCAGTCATTGCTGTCTGCTGCTGTTGTCATCCTTCAGCATCATACATGGCTCAGCCTGGGAGAGGAAAACACACAGGCAAAGTGTTGGCAGCTGCTGCAGAAGCATTGCTAATCAGGGAAGGTTTTGGAAAGCAGCATGGTGCAGCAGGTCTCCCACGCAGCGTGTATGTGGCAGTCTAAACAGACACCTTCTCTGGAGCTCATCCTAGCAAATGAGCCAAGTAGGATTAACCAGATAGTAAAAATCTACTGGCTGGCAGCTGCACTGCAGTATGATTAAAATACAAGACCAGATAATGCAAGAAGCATGAAGACGTTTGAACAGTTCCTTCAGCTCTGCCCAGATAGGTGCCATTTTATTGGAGAGGGGAGCCCTAGATTTTGGCTTCTACGGTGCTGCAGTGGTGGAAAGAGAGTTTCAGGAGGACCCTGGCAGTATTTGCCCGGTTTGAGGCTGTATGTGGGAAAACAATAAATTTGAGGTTACTTCAATTGCTTGAGTAGTAAAACGTTAGCTTCTGAGAAGGGAAGTGTGAGGAGAGGGCTTCCTTTGGCAGTGATGGACCTGTACTAAGCTTCTGTCATCATCTTGTATTGTACCTGAAGCCTGGGAGAGGAAAACCAGGAGGTGCGGTCAGATTTCTGGCCCCCTGCAAGCACCGAGTGAGAGGAACTCTCTTTCTGTAGACAGATGCTGACCTCCAGTGGACAAATGGGGCAATCGTGAGCTTGTTCTGATTACAGTTTAGCTGTGCGAGAAACCAGGCGGGAGTTAAGAAGCGGATTCACACACTTCACTATTCTCCAAACTCTCAGTGCCTCCATCTTTTCCATACAGCCAATATTCCTGTGTATTCCTGTGTACCTGGGTGAAATTCCAGCATCGTTAAGGTTGCAGATTGTCTTAATAAAAAGAATTCCTCTTCAACTTCTTTCCCCTGGAGGAGCACACTTTCTGTGGAAGCACTGCCCCGCGCAAACAAGCATTCCAAAATAAGACAAACCCAACTATTGAGAGATCTAATGTGAACTCTGCTCTACTAATTTGATAGCTCCAGAAAGAGAAAGACCCTGGTAACTGTCCTCTGCTGATCTTTCAACTGCTCTTCTCTCAGTAACTGACTGCTGTTACCCCAGTTAAAGCAGGCATACAGCAAAATCTTAGTGCAGCTGTGCTGGCTTCTGGGGGCTCAGACTTCCCCAATCCTTGATAAAGTTGGAACAAAGCAGAGATGTTCTTAAATGTGAAACTGCCACAAAGCTAAAAGCAGTGAAGAAAAAGATATGACAGCTGAGGAAGTTACTGCACCTCAGCTGAGCTCCTGCCTGTGACTGTCCTCACAAGTCCTCTGAGCTCGCCCTAGTTGTGAGGTGATGTGATGCACAAATTAAGAGGAGGCCTCCAGGGAAGGTGGGAGATGGGACCAATTACAAAAGTTTAATATGGGATGTTTTAAGGTTTTTATTCACAGAAACGTAGGGAGACGACCTCTGGACATCATCTGGTCCAATCCCCCTGCTCAAGCAGAGCTCCCCATAGAGCTGGTTGCCCAGAACTCTGTCCAAACAGATTTGACTACTGCCAAGGATAGACTCCACAGACTCCTGTGCCAGGGCTCAGTCACCCTTAGGGTGAAAGATGCTCACAGGGAACTTCTTCTGTGTCGAGTTGTGCCTATTGCCTTCAGTTGTGTGTTTGAGCCCTGAGGATGCTAAGAAGCTCTGCTCACCAACTGTGTAGTGGTGAGCGCAATGCTTGAGTTAAGGCCAGGGAGCCTGCACCTGGCTACAGTGGACGTGGTGCTCTGCTCTCCAGTGACACAGTGCCCAAAATGGCTGAGTAAACCCAGTCCTAGCGACTGCGTTTGCACAGCAGACTTCATCAGTGGGCTTCTGATGGCCATGGCTGAGCTGAAGATGAGACTGGAAAACCTTGGTTGTTCCTCTCCAGCCTTGCCCAGGAGATGTGCTTTCAGTTTCACGTCAAGAGGTTTTCTAGTACCCACCAGCAGCCTAATGAGAAATAATCTAAGGGCCTAGCTGAGTTTGCAGCTATTTTTCTGAGGAGGAGAGAGTTCTATGGGTGTCTTTTCTAAAAGGACTGGAGGGACAGAGTGAGGTTTTGTCAGACCTAAGTTCTTTCCCCTTTGTTTTATGAGCAAATGCAGGTTAAGATGGGGAGGTAATCTGGAACTCATCTTCTAACCGAGAGGGGAAGCATATTCAGCAGCAAAAGCTGATGCTGTTTCCTTCAACTTCAGAACCTGTTTGAGTGGTGGAAATTAATTTTAGAGGAAAGTCTTTCCTCTGCTCTTTTGTAGGATCACAAAGTAATGGAGGTAGGAGTGAACCTCGGAAAGTCTTTGGTCCAATGTCCCGCTTGCAGCAGGGTCACGTCTGAGGTCAGACCAAGCTGCTGTGGGTGTCCTGGTGCCTCTGGCAAGACCTCTTTTCTCCCAGTGTGTGACAAGTACCTTCAAGACAGGGCTAAGCTTTTCCCTCCCAAATTACAATGACTGATGATGTGGGTCCCACTGCTTCCTTCACCATCACTCAGAAGAAAGCGAATGTTTCATGGTGACTAAGGCAAGAGGAAATACCCTTACTGTTGTACAGTGAGAGCTGCTGACAGTGCTGACCATCTGTGCTCCCCAGGTGTGCTGTCAAGTGAGAAGGTAGCTGGGGTGTTGTGTGGAAGACCTTAGCTTGTTTATGCTGCTGCTTTGCTTTTTATCTTTGCCTTTTGGAATGTCTCCAAATATTTGAAGATTTTGGATAGTTCATAGATGCAAGACATCAACATCTTCCCTTGTCATCCTCTGGTGAAAAGAAGGGATGATTCTTCCCTGGGACAGTGATGGTGAGTGATGTTTTTACAGCATTGCTGTGTACACCACTCCTTCCCTTATAAGAAATCAATCAGAAATTTTCCTTAGGATGCTTGATGATGTGTCTGCAGGTGTTAGCGTGCAAAGACCTGACTGGATTTCATTAGGTGGGTTGCTGTCTGGAACTTGCCAATACATCAGCCTGCTGGTATGAGAATAGATAGACATCTGAATGACAACTAATCTATATTGTGAAATATATGATAGAGTCTTTAATTTACATAGAGACGAAGCCTGTTTACGGGGAGTGGAAATCAATAGTGGCTTTTATGTCATCCTCTGGGTGGAATATTAAATCTGAAACTCCAGAATATCTAAACGGCATCAAAAGATTACAAGCCAATAGTACCAATGTCATAAAAAGAACCACTTTTCTCTTTCCTAACAATCTTGGTATAGTTGCAGTTTCCAGATGGAGTTTTTGTTCTTTAAAAAAAAAGAAGAAGAAACGAGTTGCAGATGTTGTGATTTTATTAGCATTGGAGGTTATGGCCAGAAGTTTGCTGTGCCCCAGAGGGTTCATAAACGCAGAAAGAGAGGTGGTCCCTGCTGTCTAACCTGGATTTGAGGCGTGTGTGGAATTACATTACCTTGGCTCCTTCTTATTTCAGAGCTCACCCATGAGCAGAGATTTGCTGCAGACTAAAGTGTGCTCAATGCTGTAACGGTATCAAGTGTGGAGTGGAGTCAGATTGAATCCAGTCAACTCAGCAAAGATCAGGTTGCCAGAGCGTTCTTGCAATGCATGGTATGATTCCCAGTCCAGCTTGCTTATGGTCTGGGTCTGCCCATAGTGTAACTGCAGCATCTGTCAACAATGTCTTGTAAAGACATAGTTGCCACTTGATTTGGTTGTTCTTTCAACTGCCAGGAGCCATGTAGCAGTTTGCTTCATCTGTTCTGTTCTTCAGGCACTATTTTTCCACAGTTCGCATTGATCTTGAATAGATAGGAAAGGTGACATTGAAAGAAAACATTTCCATCAGAGCAATGTCTCTAGAGGTTTGTCACAACATGAAATACAATGAAAACTGATTGAATGCCCATCGTTGGTACATAAAATGTTAATGCTGTGCAGTTCATGGTGATTCAGAATAGCAGAGCACAGTGAATATGATGTGCTGGAGCACTGACACTCGCTGGCTGGATCTCTGCAACTTCTGCAAGTCCAAGTTGCACTGCTGTGTCTCCTCCCTGCTTCCCCACCCTCCATGCTTTCTCTTCTTCTGTGTGATGAATACAGCCATTTAGTCCAAGATTAACTTTGTTGAGAGCCTTTACATCACTTTTTCCTCCTCTGATTTTAATTGGCTTTGCACAACAAAGTTGTTTCAGTCTGGCTGAAATCTGTTATACAAAGATGTGAGAAGAACTAGCAGGTGCTAGAGGAGCGAAGTAGAGGCAGGAGGATGACAAAACTGTAGGAGATGAAGGAGAATAGATGCATGATGACTGGTCATCCAAGAAGGTACGGGGAACAGCTAGGCAATGGGGCCACAGCTGGGAATGAAGTATTCTGAGGTGTTTGAAAGAATGGAGCTGGGATAGCTGGTACCAATAGTAGAGGAAACTGGTCCAAACAGTCATAGATCATAGAATCATAGAATAGTAAGGTTGGAAGGGACCTCAAGTTCCAACCCCCTGCCATAGGCAGGGATGCCTCCCACTAGTACAGGTTACTCAAGGTCTTGTTCAACTTGGCCTTGAACACCTCCAGGGAGGGAGCAGCCACAACCTCCCTGGGCAACCTGTGCCAGTGCCTCACCACCCAGTCCAGTAAAGGCTAAGCCATAAGTGGGGCAAGCATGGTTTGGAGAAGACAGGCAAAGGAAAAGTGTGTGAGGGAAATTGGCAGGGGTGTGTGTACCTCCTAGACAAAGCATTGCTGTGCCTTGAGTGGGACCAAAGAACCCTCTCACTGTTGGGAAAGGTCTTGGGAACCAAAGGCAGAGCCTATTTCTCTATGTCCTACTTGAACTGGATATGAGTTGCTATAGGTAGTCCCCTAGCTCATGTTGTAAAGAACACTGACTCCAACTGGTCTCACCTGTGAGATGGTAGTGCTGGGCATGTGATTGCTCAAAATGGTGACTTTTCTAGGGTAAAGTTTCCATGGAATGTCTTGGAGAACAGAAATTAGTGTGCTGAGACAGCTTGGTTAATAGCCTTCTGTAATGCAGCTTTTATGTTTACAGCAGACACATGCATAGTCAGGATCTTTCTTCTGTATAACTCTGTCTCTATGGCAGCATTTAAAACCTCTGTCTACTTTGCATTCTTCATTTCTCACACTGCCTTGGTAAATCTTTTGATTCCTGTGGTTGTGCCCTATCTCAGCAAATAAAATAGAGGAGAAAGCTTTAAATACTGCAAATTCCATTAAGCAGATTGATGTTTAATAGAAAAGAGAGCAGATTCTGATACTACTTTTAAAAGAAGATGCAGCCCATTTAATTAGTTACTTCAATGAATTCTTTCTTTCAAGGCAATTTGCTTCATTTTATCCACAGATAATTCTATTGAAGTGCCTAGAGTCTGTGAATTGTACAATTATCAGATCTTCCTATCTCTGTAGATCTCTAACCAAAACAAATTCCAGGGCTGACATTTTAATTTGTGTTTGCATTTCAGCTCTGCCAGATGACTGCAGTTTCTTGAAGTGAATGAGACAAAACCTTATGTGAACATGTGGCAAAAAATATAGCAGGCAGGCTTTTTTTTTTTCATCATCTGGTTCCTAAATTACCTTCTCAGCAATGAATCTCTTTTAGGATCTGATGTGTACTTGCTTTGCTGCACCATCACAGAATATTAGGGGTTGGAAGGGACCTCAAGACAATCCAGTCCACTCCCTCTGCAGAACAGGATCATAGAATCATAGAATGGTAAGGTTGGAAGGGACCTCAAGGATCATCTAGTTCCAACCCCCTGCCATAGGCAGGGACATCTCCCACTAGTACAGCTCACTCAAGGCCTCCTCCAACCTGGCCTTGAACACCTCCAGGGAGGGAGCATCCACAACCTCCCTGGGCAACCTGTTCCAGTGCCTTACCACCCTCACTGGAAAGAACCTCCTCCTAACATCCAGTCTAAATATTCCCTCTTCCAGTTTAAATCCATTGCCCCTTGTCCTGGCATAATTTAACAATCCAGGATTAGTTTCAGAGTGGATATGAAGAAAATCTTGTTGGAAATTTCACTTGTGACTAGTGAAGTTTTGAAGTTTCTGCCACGGAAGTATGGCTTAAGAATAGATGTGGACAAAACTGAAGGCAAGAGTAATCTGAAATGGTAAATTTGCAGATGGTACCAAGCTCAGTGGCTGTGTCAATGCACTAGAGAGTAGGGAAGCTTTACAATGGGATCTAGACAGGTTAGACTCATGGGCCAGCGCTAATTGTATGATGTTCAACAAGGCCTGGTGTCAGGTCCTGCACCCATGTGAGGCTACAGACATGGGGATGTGTGGCTGGAAAACTGTGACTTGGATAGGCACCTGGAGGTTCTGGCTGACAGTTGATTAAATATGAGTCAGCAGAGCGCCTGCGTGGCCAAGAAAGCCAATGGCATCCTGGCTTGTGTTAGAAACACTTGGCCAGCAGGAGCAGGGAGGTGATCATCTCTTTGTACTCAGTGCTGCTGAGGCCACACCTTGAGTATTGTGCTCAGTTCTGGGCCCCTCACTACAAGAGGGACATTGAGGTACTGGAGCTTGTCCAGAGTAGGGCAACAAGGCTCATGAAGGGCCTGTAGCACATGGCCTATGAGGGGCATCTGAGGGAGCTGGAGATGACGGGGAGACCTCATCACTCTCTACAACTACTCGAAGGGATGTCGGAGCGAGGAGGGGGACAGACTCTTCTCTTTGGCAGCAAGTGACAGGACTATAGGAAAAGGTTATTAGCTGCACCAGGGGAGGTTCAGGCTTGGTATCAGAAAATATTTATTCAGAGAGAGGGTTATCAAACACTGGAATGATCTGTCCGGGGCAGTGGCGGAGTCACTACCTCTGGAGATGTTTAAGCAGCATGTGGACCTGGTGCTTAGGGACATGGTTCTGTGCTGAGTCAAAGGTTGGGTTGGATGATCTTTGAGGTCTCTTTCAACCACATATATTCTGTGATTCTGTGGTACATCACATTCTGTACTACTCTAGCAAAGACCTGATTAGCTCTTAACATTCAGCATCCACTGAGAAGGCTCTTGAAAAACCTAATTTACTTCCTACCTTATGGAATTGTTTGTGATCACCTGAGCATTGAGCTGTTGCTGTATTATTAACTCACTGGTAAAAGGGACATAGCATTGCAAAGCTGTATGGTCTCTGAAGGCAGATGATTTGTTATGATATTGGCAATGCAAATATGCAACAAAGCCAAAAATGTGACTCAGCACTGGATCTGGTACAAGTTACCTCTCTGGGTAGCAGCACTGGCAAAGCTTGATAACAAAGGACCATAGAAACCTAACTGCTGTCTTGCTGCTGTGCCTATCAAAGGAGAGGTGGGCATTCAGCAGGGACCTCACTAGACTCCCAAGACCTTTTGTTAGATCATTAAAGGGTTTCCTGCTGTAACATCTGCTAGTTCTTTCAGTACTCCAGAATGAATCTCATCATGTCCCATGAAGTAATGAATATTTAACTGATATAACTGGTCCCAGAGAAGTCATAGAATCATAGAATGGTAAGGTTGGAAGGGATCTCAAGGATCATTTAGTTCCAACCCCCTGCCATAGGCAGGGACACCTCCCACTAGTACAGGTCACTCAAGGCCTCTTCCAACCCGACCTTGAACACCTCCAGGGAGGTGTTTTTGAAACTGTTTTGTGTGCATTTTCCTTTTCTACATAAAAAGTCAAGGAAAAATATTTTTCTTTTAAGGTAAAATTTGACAGAGTTTAGAACCCACATTCTACTAAGGACAAGGTTCTGCTCATCCTCTCTCATCTTCAGGCTGAGCAATGAACCTTACCAGTGGTTGTCGAGAATTTAGAATAAGGCAACTTCTGTTGTGTTTCAACCTGGGCTACCAGTGGGGGGTTTCCAGTGACCAACAGCCAATGAACTGGGGAAATGTTTTTCTCCCAATCTGATTGAGATGAAAGCTGCCAGATGAGTGGATTTTGGCTGGGCAGGATGGTGGTGGGCCTGTTGCAATCAGTCCAGGAACCTTACATGAGGGTGGTGGAATAATGGAACAGGTTGCCCAGAGAGGTAGTTGAGGCCCCACCCCTGGAGATATTCAAAGTGAGGCTTGACAGGGCTCTGGGCAAACTGTTCTAGTTGAGGATGTCCCTTACTGCGAAGGGCATTGGACTAGATAACGTTTGGAGGTTCCTTCCAAACCATTCTATGATTCTGTTACTCTATGATTTCCATCAGATATTTTTGAGTGTGAATAATTTTTTTTAAATGCACATAAATCAGGAACAATTTCCAGTTGCAGAACCAAGGCTTTCAATTAAACTTCTCAACAGGACAAAAGCCTGGGTCATCTCCATACCCCACCAACTACGCAGATCTGTTTCTCCTGATGCCAAACTAGAGTGAACGGAAGAACTACCAAGAGGTTTCTGCATTGCTTCCTGAATTCTTTTACAATGTTCTGTGTAGAGAGGACGAAGCCACCCTGATTTCTGAAACACCATATCCTAGCTGCAATGCTATGCATGCAAGGCACAGTCCTGCTATTCTACTTACACATTTACTCTGGTTTTACCATCAGCAACAGGCCCGTCATCTCTCCTGGGCAGGATTTTGTTTCTCATTCTGGTTCTGGTAGTCGGCTGCTGCAACCCAGGGGCAATTATAGTGCTTTACACAGCCGCTAGGTGGTTTTTAACTGGAGCTTGAAGGATCGATCATTTGACTCGCAAAGCTGCAAACGGCCTGTGACCTTTCTTCAGCAAATAGTACCCCTGATGCAGTTGAACCACTAAATGCTGGTTGCAAAATAGAGCTTGGGTTTTGTCTTCACCATTCTTCATCTGTGTTATTAAGTGTCTGGTAAAATCCTACTGGAGATGAGACTTTTTTTATCTTTTAATGGGTCCAGTAAACCCTAGGTTTTTCATAGTCTTTAACCTGGTCCACTGACCAGAAACCCTCAGCTGCTGCCTCACAGATTCACACTGAAGACATCTATGGTGCACAAGGGTAGGTGGTTCACAGCGTCCAAAGCTTCAAAGAATCTGTACCCTTCCCTTATTAATGGAAGCCTTTCAAGTTACCAACTTTTTTTTTTTTTTCTCTTTAAACATTGCTATTTGCTTCTGTATCACCAGGAGGCTGATGCTAGCCTCTTTTTAAGCTTTAAGCTTGTCAAGACAGCAATTTTATATTAAGCTTCACAACTACGTGGTGGTGGACTCTTCCAGATGATACAAGCTAGTGACAAGGAGACATACAGGTACTGTGATGGAGCCTAGGGGTTTTTTTTTGCAATAAATTTTTGAAAATTGTTCAAAAAATGTAATTAGATATTAATTTCACTGTGACAATTTCTTCTAGGCATTAATCCTGCAAATGCACAGTGACAGAGAGTGCCAAATCTTATCTGCAGCATTCTCACAGCAAGCACTTAAGGAAGCAAAAAGGAAGGGCAGCAGATACTTGTATTTGCTGCATGCTTTCTATGACCTCTTTCTGCTTACTTTGCCATCTGCTGTGAAGTGCTTTACATGTGTTTGGCAAGGCTTCTGGATCTTTGAAAGCAATACTGCTATTTTATCATAAAGGGTCTGAATTACTTTATACACGGCCCCACCTTTTCATGCATACCGATGTCTTTGCAGGTACTTAGCTGCCGATCGGCATTTTGGCCGCCGCTTTCCACTTCCACTGCAGGGATCAGAGCCCTGCTGCCTCTCATCTCAGAAGAGCGTTCCAAAGGGAAGAGCTCTCTGCAGTGATATGATAACACACAAGCTATTCGCAGGGTAAGCCACCTACGGCTGCAACCCAGCTGTGTCTGATGTTTCATATGGAATCCGCTGATATTTTGACACAGGGGAAAGACCTGTGCTTAGGGAAGTCCTTTCTCACATGCTTAAGCTGTCATTTGAATGGTGTAAAAATAACTTCTATGCAGAGGAAGAAGCTAGTCTTTTTTTTTTTTTTCCTTCCCCTCTCTCTCTCCCCTCCGCAAATGACTGCCGAAGGTGAGATAATTGAAAGGAACAAGGGGCACAGAGCAGCATTTAGTGCTGTTTTTAACTTGACTAAAACAAAGCGCTACATTATTTTGTGAAGCAGCAGAAAGGATGGAAATTCCACTGCTTAGATCTCTGGAGAGAGAGAGAGAGATATGCGTGTGTTTAATGAGCACTCATTAAAACAGCCTCTAATAGAATCAAGTAGAAGGAGAAAAACACTGAAGAGAATAAGGGAAAACACCAGGCTATGATGGCTGCTTTACCTCATCTCTTAAGAAGAATACAGCATTGCCTGGTAAAGCAAAGTGTAGAGGCAGAGAAAACACTGGACTGATGCTGGAAATCAAACAGCTGCTGTGGGTCTGCTGTGTACATGCTCCTACCAGCACAGCCTGAGCTGTACATCCATGGGACAAGTTGGGTTATCTATCCAACCCATATATACTGGTGACTCTTTCCTCTAGGAGATACACAATGGATGTCTGAGCAGTAAACATTCTGGACAGATAAAAGTTCTGCTCGCAATTTGGTAACACAAGGGAAGAAAATAAGCCTCTCTCAGCAGCACTTGTCGCTATCTGCCCCTCCTACCCTACTCTTGCCAGACGCCAGATATGTGGCGACCATCACAGCAGCAACCCACACTCTGGGAATGCTCTCAGACTCCCCTTCTGCCAGCAGAAACAACCCATTTTAGCAAATGCTCTGTGGCGTGCAGAGTTAGGTCACTGTTGCAACCTTAGGAGGACGCAGCTTGTGAGAGCAGTTTCAGAGCTGACATGCAGCTGCTGAAACTGAGGCAGCCTGAACTACTCTGATGGCACACACAGGCATTTGCAGAGCTAAGAGCAAACACATCTACAGGCAGGGCTGACTGTGTTTCTGTGAAGGTCGTGCACAAGCTGCAGCTGGAGAAAAGGCAACAAGCACCATCCAGAAGGGGAACAATGAGTTGAAAACAGCTCAGGTGCTAAAGATTCAGGATACTTTTTTGTGACTTCTTCCTACAAGGGGAAAACCCAAACTCAAACCAATCTCAGCATATAGAACTTTATGGATCCTAAAATAGGTTGTTTAATTAAAAATCAACAAACCCCAGAGGTGTTTTATTAGTTGTCATAGACAGCTCTCTAAAGGGACTGAGAATCCAGAACTAGCAATAAATCCTGTCACCCATTTCAACATGAAAGGAAGCTGCAGAAGGGGCCAAAGCATAAAGGAGGAAAGGAGCTGTTGCTGCTGAACGGCCTGGGCTCAGCATAGGTCTGTCTGCAGAGCTAAGGGAGAGTTTGCAGGTTGTACAGAGACATCCTCGAAGAAGAATCCTTAGTTTGAGTTTTTGGAATCTTCTTGCACCAAATTAGATCCTGCCTAGTGCCTTAAACTGGAGCTGTAAGGGTTCTCTCCCACCTTGGCTTGCCGCATGCTCTGCATCACCCTTGTAAGCTGAATGACAGGGAGCGCAAAGATCCTTGTTCTGTAAGTTGTAAGATGCTTTTGAGTTGACAGATCAAAATGATGATGATGGCAAACTCAATGTATCTTAAAACATATTTATATAGGCTCTCTGTCAAGCATCATTTAAACCCTGTCTATCATGATAAAATATTAAGATGAAGCCAGCTCTACTAAGCCACTGGTGGGAAGATGGTGTCCTGGTATATTAAAATACCTTTAGCTGTGAAATAAAGAATGCCCTGTGTTGAAAGGCCACCATCTTTACAACTAGAGGATGAACCCTTTAGTAGACATGAAAGAATAAAATTCAGATAAAATCTCCAAGCAGGAGATGCTCAAGAGCTGATTTGCACGGGATAAACAAGTGTTGGTTGTAACATGTTGTACAGCACCAGACTTGCAAGTCAGATGAATGCAGAGAGGCACAACTCCAGGGAGCATTTCTGTTAAAAGGATATTAAAAAAACCAAAAACAACCAAACCAAACTCAAAACCTAAAAAACAAAAGCAGAAAAAAAATTAGGTTTGAGCACTGATTAAAAGCAGCTCTAGAAAAAAACAAAAACAAAAAAACCCCCCCAACAAATTAGATTTATATAATGCTAGTAATTTCAAAGTAACTTTAAAAGGTATATATGGAGTTTTAGGGTTTTTTTAAGACTGAGCACCTGTGAATGGAATTGTCTTTGTTATATATGCCAGATTTACAATATTTCCTATACAGTTTTCCATGATTAAAGTAAAATATCTGTTAAGTGCACAGACCTCACACTTTGCACAGACATCAGATTCACACTGTAAGGCAGTCGTGAGTTTGTAGACACTCTGATAGTCTCCTATAAATAAGACAATTCATAATAATTAAGAAAGCAAGATACACTGTTTCCAAATATACAGCTAACCCACTAGCCCATCTCTAATGTGACCTACAGATACTTGAGAGCAGAACATAAGAACAGATGTGCACCTAGTAAGCTGCAGCCAAATCTCCTTGAACCAAAGATTAACACTGGACTACAATACTTCCACTTGTGGGCCTCACACAAAGAAATGTTCTTTTGCTTACTGTAACATGGAAATTAATGTCCTGCCAGCTTTCACTTATTTTTATCATTGTAAACACACTGACTATTACTGGCCACGTAAATTTTCTGTTGCATATCCATTATTAAAATGTCTGTTGTCATCCTTTGATTTAGTTCCAGACTTAGTTGACATAGCTAATATTCAGCCATAGTGCTAAACATTTTGCAGGGGCCACAAGCAGTTGTTACTGGGTGGCCCAAGCATAGCCAATGCCTAAAGCTCTCAGTTAATGCAAATGACTGTTTCAGTAACAGTGTTGTTTCCTGATCTTGTGATGCTGCATCTTACCCACACTAAACAAAAATGCAGCCAGGATACCTAACAGTTCTGTAATGTTATTAATACTTCCAACACTTTACTGGGAATTCCTTTACAATTCTGGCTGAGTACCATTAAGTTTTGGCATGTTTTTACTACACTATTTATTAATTTGCTTAGGCATTTTGCTCTCTTAATGATATTCCCACTAGAAAGTGCTAGGAAGTAGTTACGCTGATGCTGTCAGGTGTGGAAGAGGCACCAACACAGCAACACCAAGATGCTTGAACCATCCATTCTTGCTACTCCTGGCTTATTCCTAGTCCTCCTGACTGCAGAAACAGGTTGAACACACACTGTATTGTCAGAATATGTTCAGTTTATTGTCGTACTTCAGACTTCAGCAATTAATCCCAATGAGATCTCCCAAAATCCCTGACCAGACAATTTCAACATTGGCTTCTCTGTCAGGTGAAACATTTATTTCCTCTCATTCTATTGTTTTTTCCCCATTAAAAGTAATTTATTTTCCAGCTTAGTAGATTGGATGGCTGATAGCTCCCACGAGTCTGACAACTACATCTGGTAGAAGTGAACATCTCCAAGACCTCCTCCAGGATACACCCGAGTTGCAGGACTGTAGTCCTGTGTAGTATAAAGAAAGCAGCCTCACTCTTTGTTACTTACTTGCATGTCTGTCAGTCACTGGTCAATTTCTTTCCAGCCATGTTTTCACTAGCTAAAAAGTACACAATAGCCAATGTCATGGTTAGAGATGTAGCTCACTCCCTTAATTTATATGCTTGGAAAATAAATTTGGCATACATGAAAACAATTAAGAAGAATTAAAATATACTTAAAAAAAAAAAACAAACTGGAAAATGAGAGACTGTTTTCTTTTAGTCTGCCTATAACAGTTAAATTGGAAAAACAGAACTCTGAGCACCTCTCTGATTTTGGAGTTACTTGATTGGAGGACAAGTATCAAACTCCATAACAAAAAAATTATATATGTTCCAGTTAACATGGTTTTGTTCAACTCTTACCTCTGCCAGTTCAGATACTAAGTGTTTGCATTCAATTAGCAAGATCCAGTACTGACTCTTTTACAGTTTTGGTCCCCAAACCTGAGCATATACAATGACAACAAATGGCAGCATGTCAGAAAAGAAGTGCAGTAGAGGTAAATTAACTTGGACAAGAAAGATAGTCTTGGCAAGGCGCCTTTGCTTTCATTTACAACTCTACATTCAAGAATTCCTGTTAGCTCTTCTGTCAGACTTCTTGTACCAAATGGTATTATTTGTTATTTCCTTCTGTAGCATTAGTAGATGCCAGGGATCTACATAAGTTCAAATGAAGTTTGCACATCTGAGTTTAATCACCCAAATTTAGGCAGGGTCATCTGCCATCCTTTTGTACTGGAAGATATTTTTAGAAAGAATATTGTTTTGTTATTTGAAACAGAACACTAAATTCAGTTAAACAGACCACCATTCTTTTTTTAGAAAGGAAGATTTATTTATGGTTACATATACCACATAGAAAATTAACATTTAACTGAAACATATAATTGTTTCAATCATTTATGACCAAACACTTACAATGTTGACTACAAAACTGTACAGTATATATTTAGTAACCAATTCTTACAGCATAGTGCAATTGTAACATTTTATAGACAAAATAATTTGTGCCTTTTTTAAAATAAAGTGCATTAAATGACTATCTTGTATACAACAAGAAGCTCTGTAGTTGCAATCTGAAGCTTTCATTGTAAGGGAAATTGAGGCAAAGATGTTTCACTTCCTTTTAAAAATCGTTCTGTATACTGGCAAGCTACAGTTCAAATTTCAACATTTATGTGGAAAAAAAAAATCAACAACCCTAAATGAGTATAAGAAATAACCACAGGCCTTTAGGTACTAAATCAGTAATTGTTCTCATATTAAAAGCACAACATGCAGAATTGAAATTACTGGTGTAAAGCCATTTGGCTCCCAATGAGATGCATAGCGTGAGAACTACCCTCATGCAGCTGCTTTTGCTAAAGCTATTCGAATTCGGCATGGACCCACACTGCAGTCAGTGGTATCACGAATTCATGAGAACTGTAAGATGCTTCTTAGGAAAAGTTCTCTCTGAGAGTTTTCCGAGAGGAACACAGCAAACTACAGGTTATTTTTACTTGCATTTGCCAATTAAAAACGGTAAGGGTCTAGTTACTAAGTCTAGAAAACTATGAGTGGTTCTATTAGCTCAGCATATTCCAGATTTCATGTCCAGAAGTTAAATACAGGGTTTTACAGTTTTATTTCACAGGCACAGTTAAATACCTTTTCTCCTATGAAGTTTCTTCTTATTTGTAAACACATTTACAATCAACTTCTGTACGTTTTGGCTCTGACAGTAAAGCTTAAGCCAAACAAATAATGACAGGACTGTAGATTTTATCTCTAAAGAGTAAAAAGATATAGAGATACAAAAGGGATAGATGTCCAGTGTGGTTCTTTCTAGAAATTATGATAAAAATAAGAACGGTCATTTCTCTGGCTGAGGCCCAAAAGAAAGTCCACATTCTTCTCTTCCACAAATACAAAGGACTGCTATCACCTTCAATATGAAATGTACCTGAGCACAGGCAAGCAACCCTAGAGAGTGCCTGAGTATTTCACTGTATACACAATTCAGGCAATTTACCTGCCTCTCCAGCTGCAATACCCACTCCACGCTTTTGGCACAAATCGCACATACATTCTGGAAAACCACACTGCATCCTTCCCCCATACAGTTCAACCTGTGGGATCAGCCTGAGTTCAAAAGCAGACTACTGTACATTCGGCTGCTGTGCTCTGGGACAGTTCACATGCTGCTGAAGCATGTGAACTTCCAGCAATGAGTTACTCTCCCCCTCCCAGAGTACTAGAAGTCTCTGCTTACATTGAAAGTGAAATACAAAAGAATGGAGTTGAAATTTGGTTGGAATGTCATTGAAGAATTCTATTTTCTACCATGTCTTCAGAAAACTCTCTGCTGAGAGCAGAGCTCTCTCCTAGACTCTGTGTGCCCTGTGATCAACACTGTATGTGTCACCTCTTTGCTGTTTCTCTTGAACTCTCCAAGGCAGATGCATCACAAGATGGACTCAGTATTGCTCATATTGAGGGTGCACATTGTTAGATGGCAACCAAAGAGCAACAAAACCAAAACCCATAGATGGGACACAATGCTCCAAACTCCATGGGGACACAATAGTACATCCCTTTGAAGGTGTGGGCATCTCAGTTTTTTAAGGACCAGGTCATGCTGCTTTCATTTGCACATTTAAAATATCTCTTCCCTGAAAGCACACGAAGCCAAATTCCTGATTATTTTGAAGAGTTTCATCTTGGCAAACACTGACGAGGAAAATTCTATAAAGATCATAAGTAATCGACACATTAAGAGCTTCATACCTTGGCTCTAAATCTTATAGGTCCTGGTCCCTTATCCTAGAATGTCCTTGAAGCATGCATCTATTTTCTGTGCCCTTTACAAATTCATGTATAAGGCTTTTTAGATACTGTAACATTCCCTAGGTTAGCATCAGCCAGTGCAAAATGCTTGGCTGTATCACACAACTGCACAGACTGCTGTTTAGTCTCACCATGCCTATGCAGTCCTGCTACCAATGCACATGTGAGACATAAAATACTGTGTGCAGGAACATATAATTGCTACATAGGCTCATGTTAGTAAGAAACACTCTTCTTCTACTCTGTCCTACCTGTGACTGTATAACACATTACTGTAACTTCAAAGCTGGCACTAGAATTTGTCCAAATTAAAGACATAAGAATTCACCTCCCTTCCAAATCCTCTGGATTGTCTTAATTTGTTGAAACATCATTATTTAGCACTGATCTTTCATCATTTGCAACATTCACACAAGTCTGATAATGTTTTTCTTTAATCATATAGAACTGTCTTGGAAAAAAAAGGTTATGTTTTGATCATTACAACAGTTAAGGTATAGAGCATCATATCTAGCATACCACACATACAGAAAAGTAAGTTAAAAACCCTTTAATAATTAAATAGTATAGTTACATACTTATATTTAAGTATGATAGCTCAAAATAATTAAGTTAATGGCATACCAAAGTACTATCAATAACTGTTTCTCCACTCAACATGTAATATAACAAGTACTTCAGTTCCTTAAGTTAAACCTAAACATAGGTATTTCCTTTTAAGATTAGTTTATCCCTACTATTTATTCCTTATAAGTGGAAGACCCCCTCCATTTTCTCATGTAAATCCTTGCAGGATGCAGTCTTCAGCCTGTGAAGTCAGTATTGTCTTGCCTTTTCCTTGAGAAACTGGGACCAGCCTGTGCTCAGACACCATTGTAGATCATATGGTTAGGATCAAATTGTTTGAGGAAAAAAAAAAAAAGAATATCACCAGTGAAAAGAAAGCAATTCACTTGCTTTTTCCCATTCCCTCATAGATAAATCAGATACATTTCTAAAGGCAAATGTTGGTCAATGAAGAAGTGCTGCTGATAAATTTGCAAGTGTTGTAACAAACTATTTAAACCTTTTTGTAAAAGAAGCACTGCACTTAGGAGAGGGAAGTTCTTAGAATCATTTAAGCTGTAAAAGACCTTTAAGATCAAGTCCAATCATAAATTAAGGTTTGTCTTGGAGCAAAACAGACTAGGAAGAAACACCCCAACCAATCAAACAAACAGCCTCACATAATCCCATGGCCATCAGATGAATTACTTTACACCAGTAATTTAATGAAGCTCCTAAATGTGCAGTAAATATCTTTGAATACTCTGTACTTTATAGAAAGCTCTGTTTTACTTAGAGATACCAGATAAATAAATAATTTCACTAATTCTGGGGCATAAAAGTCTTTCCCCTACATGGGATGGGGAAACCCTAACGCTGTCTTGTCCAGTTATATATGTTGCATGTCAGGAAGTTTCCATGAATTGCATTGACATTATGGAGCAGAGTGGAAAACAAAACGTTTGGGAAGGTGGGCACAATTTCCTTAAATTCAGGTCAAGGAACTTGGGATGGCAAGTTTAACTGACTTTTGTTTTAAAATGAGTTTTGTCAACCCATCTGCCAAGAACCTCCACTGGAAAATCTCCCCTTATCCTTTCGATGACACTGAACTAGCATCACAGTTGTAATCCATTAGTTAACTGCAACACGATTTCATCCAGCCTACATTCGGGTTTGGTTTTTTCCTTCTGTTCTACAAGTAGTTTCCGTAACACAGTGAAATCTGCAATCACTTATTCTTTTTTTCTAGCTTACAAGATCACAATAATTTTTGTGAATAAACCACAGGATGGACCTTTTTTTTTTTTTTTTTTTTTTTTTTTTTTGTGTGTGTGTGTGTGTAAAGTGCTTCCAAAGAAACAGTTACTGCAAAGTTACAGACTCAGCTGCTCCTCAGAAGAAACAGAAATACATAATGACCTACTATAAAACAGTCTGAAAAAAACATACAAGGTCACATTTTCAAGGAATGAGGACCTCACTTCTGATCCTATTTCTTCTTCCTTGTTCTCTGGGCACCATTCAACGGGAACAGCAATACTGCCAGTCTCAGGGATATGGGACTCCTGCTCTACAGAGTACTCAGAACAAAGGCAGCCCCCAGGGCTACTCTCAGCTGCTCTGTGTAGGTTGATTATGGTTCAAAACAGACAGTTCAAAACAACCTTCTCACAGGGGACACATTTACTCAAGCATCCCTCCTATGTGAGCTCAAGCACTGAGTATCTGGCTGATTCACCAAGCCACAAAGACTTCCATCCTCTCATCTTTCATCATACACATGGCATGAAAACAGACATCCTTGCAGTTCATTCAGATTTCTGATACATTAAAAGGGTGCCAGCAGCACCCAGTTTTATGGGGTATTTTCCTCTTGTACCAAAAAAGTGTTTCCATACATGAGACCTTTCAAGTTTACTGGGAGTCCCATCATTCTTTCACTGACACATGGGGGAGACAGGCACATCTAATTTATCTTCCCTGTACAATTGCTTATTTGTGGCACACAAATCACATGGCTTCCTTTAGTCCCCTCTACAGAAGCACAGATTGAGAGATCTTATTTTTTCTTTATTGCATATCTTTGGACTACCACTAAGACAAACTAACTGTCACACTGAAAGAGAGGGCAAACCACTGCTCTATATAATGGCATTTAAAAAACAGAAAAAAATAATCAGGAAGTTGGTAGTATTATATAAAATTGTGTTTCCCAGCTATGATAATGCACCATTATCTGCACTGCCTTTCTTTGCTCATTAAGCACCAAATTTCACATAGTTTTGGAAGCATTGTGCATGCTGTTACTTAATACCAATCAAGTTACAGGGTTTCTGGATGATATGCAATACCTTATGTGTGCAATATTCTAAACCTGTGAAAATAGCAGTTTTCTAAGTTTATCATAGAAGCTATCAAATTGCTCTCATTCTAGAATCAGCTGGTCTGAAAGGCAGGCAAGTAAACCCTTAAAATAATTTTCAGACACACCTCCAAAGAGATGTGGTGAGTTTCCACGTAGATATTCAAAATCATTCTTAATTCTTTCACAGATCCCCCTCAAAAAGTACACTACCATGACACCTTTTCTTAGCAGTTGGCCAGTAGCACTTTGAAATATTCTTCAATTCTTACAGCATAGGACCTGTATCTAGTGACAGTCCATCTAATACTGTCTTCTTGCAGCATTATGATTTAAAGAAATGCTGTTCACTTTTTTTCTGGCGCTATTCTAATACACTTAGACCTTCATCTGTCTACAGTTGGCTTGCAGGAATAGTGTTCTCATTCCTACTTGCAACAGAACTGTTGCATCAAATTGTTTTGCATTGGCAGCCATGCTAGTCCACCTACTTCTGCTACAAAGCTTTTATACTGCCTTGTGGGTGTTTAGGATTTCCTAGGAATTTGCCAGAGCTGGCTTCTATTTCAAGGATCAAGAACCATTTAGTAGATCAGATACAGTGATAGACTAGCTGGTGATTTTTAAAATAGTAACCACTCTAATTATTATTTTTATTTATTGTACATACAAAATCCAGACCATACACACTTCTCTCCATAAAATCAAGGGCAAACAATTTGAAAATGCAGTACTGAATGGTGCTTTTTGGCAAAAAAAAAAAAAAAAAAAAGTGACGTGTCTAGTTATGTTAAAGGGGCTTGATTTTTGTAGCAATGCTATTTTATCCAAATTTCAAGTCATTTTTGAGAAATTAATCCTAAGAAAACAAGGCAGCAGAAAAACAACTCTTTGGAGATAGAACGGCTGATGGTCTAAGACAAAATTTACTACTGTTCATGAAAGGAGTTTTAGGGATTCGAAGATGCCTCAAGGCTGGCTTCTGAACACAAAGAATAGACACAGCTGCTTTTACCACTGATTATCAACAGTAAGAAGTTACAGCAGCAATTGTAGGCCTTTTAGCTTACTTCAAAACACCCTGCATATTGGTAGGTGTTTTCTTCAACGATATCATAATCTTGAGCTTTTAAAAGTCAAGCTTCAGTACAGGTCAGCACCATTTATCTTAAATGTCTTGGTGGGATTGACAAATTCAGATATTCTCAGTCTTTATTTATTTGGTTAGGGGTATTCTCGACATTCATAAAGCTATTTTGGTTGGAAAAGACCTCTAAGATCATTGACTCCAACCTTCAACCTACGACCATTATACCACGCCTCAAAGTACCATGTCCACATGTTTCTTGAACACCATCTCCCTGGACAACCTATTCCGATAATTGACTCTTCAGTAAAGGAAGTTTTCCTAATATCCGATCTAAACCTACCCTAGCAAAATTTCAGGCCATTTCTGCTCATCCTATCACCTGATACTAGGGAGACGAGACTGACCCCAACCTCTCTACAACCTCCTTTTAGGTAGTTACAATCAGAAATCCTGAACACAGTTTATTTATAGAATGCTCCACAACTGAATGCCAAACTGAAAAGAGTAAGGGAAAACGTTATTGCTGTGCGAGTCTCTTCAAAATCTCAGCAACTGTAACACAAACCAACCAGAAATAATATTCCACATCAGTCCAATAGAAGTGCTTATTTGAAGGAAGACTTCTGGTTAGAGTCCTTATGCAAGTTACTATTTTTTTTGTCTAAGAATATATTGCTTCCTCTCTATTGCTCCAAGTTTACTCAGCAGTTTATAGTACCCACAACACAGAGGATTTTATTGCTTTTGCGCAAAAACCGTTGTTTCTCCTTATTGCTGAAATCTTAGTTAGGAGAAATAGTTTTAAAAAAGAAGACAACTAAGAGAATAATTTCCCATGCTTGAAGGATGAATATAGGAGAAAACTGACTACAGGAAGTTTTGTCCATCATGATACCATAACTTTCAGGTCAGGTGTGTTAAGAAAAAAAACAGACCTTAATTCTTTAAATTCCACATTCAGGAAAAAAGTCTTTTGCCATTATGATGGAGATATGAAAGATATTTCAGGGTACATAAGAATGGTAATTCTAACACTCTTGGTCAGGACACAGCTGCTGTCTGAAGGGACAACAAAATGACAGAATGTTATAAGCTGGCTGGATTTATGCCAGTTTCAGAGCAATCTTGGCACCTCAGATGGTTGCTGGCATCTCATTGTATAGAACTGGGGCCTACACTGTAACTCTGAGGTGACAGCAGAGAACTGCTTCATTCTGTAGGGTCTGAAAGGTGGTTGTCTGTCAAGAACTTCTTTTGTGCACTTGAAGTTGGCAGCTCTGTATTCACAGCTCTGACCCTACTTTCAAGAATTCATTTCCATGTGTGTTGCATAGGATTTATCCAGTACTGCAAACCATGTTAAAGTTTGGTCTGACAGCTGTGGACTAACCTATGTCACTGACTCCCAGAGGGATTTTCTGGCCTATGCTTCACAGCCTCAATTTAAAAACTCATTTCTGGAAGAGACAGCACCCTCACTGGAGGTCACAGCAATAGCTTGGGAGGTATAATCATGTCTCTCATCTGTTTGTGATGAAAGGTAACCATGCACTACCCCTCAAACGAGGGCAAATCACATCCCCACGAGCTAGCTTTGTGGGACTTCTATAATTAATCCTTCTTTACTCTGTTTGACTTGCACAGCTCCTCAGGAGAGGAGCTTCCAATTACAAATCTCTCTGATCTGGCATATGGAAAAGGTCAGCTCCCCCAGCACTCTGGAGAGCCTCTGTGGATTTGAGCAGCCTGTGGAGTGAGGAAGATGACAAGGACACTAGATGAACCATCATAAGAAGATAGGACAACATTATTGAGAACAGGTCTGCATACACAGAATAACAATTGCCCTCAGAAATTAATTTTGGTCACAGTTGTAGCTGTTCATTGTCATCAAGCTTTTTAGCAATTTGATAGAGAAGAACAAATGGGTGAAAAGAGAGGGAGGTAAACTTTGCATGACTAACCTATTTTTTGCCTTTAAAAGTGCCATTCCACATTATTCAGCTTCTCTGCATTATTCAGCTGATGACTTTTACTGCCATTTATTCCCTACACTTTGCATACTTGCAACATTGCACGCATACATAGCATGGATATTTATGAAGTGATCACTCCTTATACAAAAATTCGTAACAAAATGCAATGAGTAGAGTTTCATTAGCATTCAAAAGCAGATAAAGAACACCAATACCCTACACTGAGCAGGGGCCATAGTCTAACTCTGCTGAGTATCTGTAAATTGCAGTGAAGCCATGGGAGCTGCAAGTTCACAGCTCTACTGAACCATGCCATGCAATTATTAAACTAATCAGATTACAAAGAGCCTAATATCATGAAGGTTGAAGCAAGTAAATAATAGAATTTGAACCCAGCATTGCAACTGAAATTAATTATTGATCATATAAATTCTCTACAGAGTCTTGTTTATAGACAATTCATTCACATTTGAGATTCAGCTTTGTGTACAGCGTATGATTGTTAACATCACAGGAATTTTGCCACAAAAAGCTACAGTCACCCAAACACCCATGTGAAAAGGAGATTCCATTTGGAAAAATCCAGACCAGCAATATAGCTGTCTCTACTATCTTATACTATACAGGTATATTTTTTCATTGAACTGTATGTATTGCTATTTTTACACTTGAGTTTGTTGTGTTTTTAACAACTGCAATGGAAGATACTGAAGCAACATTACAGTATGAGAATATAACCATCTACTGATGCCAGAGCAGTAACACACTGAGTTCCCATCAACACTAATGGAAGTGGCACTATAAACTCCTCTGCACCGACATTAGGGTACACCTTAAGTTTCATGAAAACATTGTCTGGGGAGACTTTTGTCCCTGACAATCAAGTCTTCAAATTAGAAACCAATGTTTTATTTCTAGTGTATTCTAATTTGGCTTCAGTAAACGGCTGGAGGCAGTTTGAAATGTAATCATTCACGAGAGGAAGCTCTGCAACTATCATCCTAAAATGAAGAGAACTGACATGCCATACAGTGTGAAGAATCACAATCTGTAATGGATGAAACTCACAGAAAAGGAGAAAATATTGTTTCATGTTGCAGTTCTGGTTGCATACAATTCTGAACTAGATTAGATATGCTCTAAGAATTTATAAAGTTTAAAATATTGAACTGTATAGCATAACAATGAAAACAAGTCATAGTAGTCTTGACTTGATAAGAAACTTAAAGGGAACCACTTCACATAGATGTTAAATGTGTTGCAAGCCATTTGTAGGTTATTTTATTAGATACTTTCTTATATACTTCTGGAAAGACAGAATTGTCTGAGAAACTTAAAGTGTCACACCTACTACAAATGCAGAGCCAAAAGAGGCCATATTGTTTCATCAGTTTTGAAGATTCCCCCCTGAATTCCTTTTAAAAGTAACAGTATAATAAGCTCTGATGTCCCATATCTAAGTGGAAAACACATAGCTGACTTTTGAAAAGGCAAAGCATATCTTCTAACAACCAGCCATAGCTCTGGAGAAAACAGGTAACCCTTTAAAACAACTATCAAGTTAATTCATGCTGAGATGCAAAACAAAAAGCTATACAAGTACTTTTTCACTTAGCGCAAATTTGTTGCACTGAGACTGTTACAATAAATACCATATAAATCAGTAAAATTGGCCATTATTTTGAAGTGTTATGATGATACACAAATGAGGTAACATGACTTGGGTTTTCTTTTTGGTTTTTCTTTTTCTTTTTTTTTCCCCCCCTTGTTTTAAAAAGAATTAGAGGGGAAAAAATATCCTGACAACATACTGTAACATGCAGTATGACTAAACTCAATCACATAAAGAATTTCAAAGGAGGTATGCTGTTTCAATCTAATTTTAGCTGGCAAGTTTACTGTAAAATCATGGCAAACGTGGCAAAGTCTGGGTGACAAAACAGAAAGACCCTGAGCAACATTGTAAGTCTGTAAGAACACTGCTTAATTTGATTGCACTTAAACCACTCAATTCATTCTGGTTACTGGGGCTGTGCATCCTGTGCTTTTTATACGAACCCATTACACACCATTTAATGAATGCATCTATACCAAAGACATGATTGCAAGAACGTCTGGAAAGTAATGTGTTAAGGAGTGTCCTCCTAGCTGCCAATCAGACATCACTGGGTGATCTTGCTCTCTGAGACAGGTTAGAAGGAATACAGCCACAGCAGACGAGCCAAAGTGCTTTCTGTATCTCCTGGTTTCTAAAAGCATATATTACAGGATTGATGATGGAATTGTAGGTAGCTGGCAGGAGGGTGGCATAGGTGTATATAGAAGGATAAGTGTAATCTGCTATTAAGGAATACAGCGTAAAAGGCATCCAGCAAGCAGCAAAAGTCCCCAAAATAATGGCCAAAGTAGACACTCCTTTTCGGGTGGTCACATAGTGGGAAGTGGCCAGGAAATGGTGTTGCAAAGCAATCTGATGGGCATGGCGCATCACGATTTTACAGATCTGAATGTAGAGCTGCAGCATGAGGGCAAACATAAGCAAGAAAGAGACCGAAAGGACAGCTGCATTATTTTTAGTGAGTGGTCTGATAACACTGCAGGTGGATTCGTCTCTGAGGCAGTTCCAGCCCATTACAGGCAGCAGTCCAATACATATAGATGCTCCCCAGAGCAATATAAGCATGACATAGGTAAAAGTGACAGTTCTCTCTGAATTGTAAGTCAAAGCGTAATACAGGGAGAGGTAACGATCAACAGTAATAGCCAGCAAGCTGCCGACAGATGCTGAGAAAGAGGCAACAATCAGTCCAATCGTAACCAGTTTCGTAGCTTCTGATTGCAGAAGGTATGCGAAAACGAAATTGATGATCAATCCAATGCCCGCTAAGAGATCTGCCAGCGCCAGGCTGCCTATCAGGAGAAACATGGGGGCACGAAGACTGGGGTTATGGAAAATGATAAGAACCACAACGGCATTTTCGCAGGAGATAAGGGTCCCTGAAGTACACAAGACAATGTCCCAGGGGTTTACCAAAAGCTCTGGCTCTGGGTCTACGACAGGAACCAGGGAGGAGCCTGTGGCTGAGGCATTCTCGGTAAAGCTGGCTTCTACATGATCCTGAGGCAGCCAGCTCAAATTAACCTTCAGATCTTCATTCATTTTAATCCCTGTCTTCTTCAACGGAAAGACATTTTTTTTAATGTTCAGACACAGCACTGGATACAGCAACCCCAGAGCATGCAACGCCCTAGACGGTAACACCAATCTCATGTGCAGGCAGGCACTTGTTACATAAATGTGACAACAAAAATAAACTAACCCAAAACAACAAATAAACGGTGGAGGGGAAGATAGTAAAAACTGCCCAAAATCACCAGCCAAGGGACCAACACACGGAGGCTGAGTGATCCTAATTGCAATTCCCTTCACCTGCATATGGAAGAAGGCACAAGCAGACAGGAGCCCATAAAATAACTAACACCATCCCACCACCCCTCAACCCAAAAGCGCTGCAATTCGGGGTGGGGGCCGACTGTGGGGCGCCGTAAATCCCGTTATTCAGCACCCACGATTTCAAAGTGGGATTATTTTGGTCACGGAGGGAGCGGCCAGGATGGGGGAGGTGGGGACGGTGGGAATACCCTTCACCGACCCCCCTGTGAGGATACCCCGCCCGAGCTAGGAGGAGGAGAATGAGGGCGGAGGAGTGGGGGCGATATCCTTTGAGAACTTACAAACTCGACGCGGACACAACACACACTCCCACCCCTCACCCCCCCATCATACACCCCACACACTCCCCGGCAGCGGTCACCTGGGCTTTTCCCCCGGGCTGGTCGGAGGAAGGAAGGAGGAAGAAGGAACGTGAGGGGAGGGTCGCCGCGATCCCTTCTAAGGCAGCAGCGGGACCGCCCGCCCTCACGGCGGGCTCGAGGGCGCAGCGCAGGTGCGCGCGCCCNCCACCCCATACTCGTCCTCCCCCCCACTTCCCCCTCCTCTCAACCCCCACACTGAGTGGATCCTTCCTCTCACCTCCATCGAATCGTTTTTTGGCAAGAGGGATAGTCCTTTCTGCGGATTTGAGGTTGCTGAACCGGATGATGAGGATTTTGGGGAGGCGGGTGGGTGTTAACAGCAGCCTGTGTAGCTGGGGGAGGAGGTTCCCACATAAGGAAAAAATTGCTCACTTTGAGGCTGGTAGAGCACTAGAAGAGAGAGGTTGTGGAGTCTCCATCTCTGGAAGCATTCAGAACTCGTCTGGACATGTTCTTGGGTGATCTACTTTAGGTGATCCTGTTCCAGCAGTGGGGTTGGATCTTTAGACGTCCCTTCTAGCCCCTACCGTTCCGTGATTTTGTGAGATCTTTGCAGAGTAAGTCTTTGAATGATGAGATACCGTACCCAGCCAGCCTCCTTGCTGGTCTTGCAATGGTCGAACAGCCTTTGACTCACAGCAGAGCCCCTAAAACCCATTTGGTTCAAAATTATTCATGCTATGAGGGTGGTTCACTGCTGGCATAGGTTGTCCAGAGAGGCCGTGGGGTCTCCATCCCAAACATGATACACCTGAGTGGACGTGCTCTAATGAACCCAACTTTGAGCAGCAGGACTGGACCAGAACATCTCCAGAAGCAGCGTAAGATACTGGAGATACTCCAGTATCCTGTACATGACACTACAGAATCATGTGGTGACAGGGTCCTGAGTGGACCTGCTCTAACATCAAGCAGGGCAGCATCTGTGCTACTTTGAGCATCAGGGCTGCACTAGACTGTGTTCAGAGATACCCTAAAGCCTCAACTGTTCTGTGGTATATAAGCACATGAAAATTAATATAGAGCATTTAATGGAGCAATGCAGAGTAAGAGGTCTAGAGGAGATAGCACCTACGGTGTGCAGAGACCCCGCTGGGGAAACATGGATATGGGGGTGCCTGCCATCTTCAGAGAATGACATTTTAGACACATGGCCAGTTTTGCAAACCTCTTACGTATTGAATAGTGTAAGCAGACCAAGAGGACTTCTAGTGAGTTAGAAACTGAACTTGAATTGAAGCCACTGAGTCAGAGGAGCCACATCAAATGTCTTTAGACATCAGGTGTGGAAGTTTGTATGCAAAAGATAAGGTCTCCTGTATTGTCAGCAGAGAGAAATGTGTCCTCCAGGGTATGCTAAATAGTGGGATGAATTGGTCTTGAAAAGATTCTGGTCAATTTTAAGAAAACATGTTTTGTCCTCATTTATACCACTTGACAGGGTTGTGGGCAACCTGATCTAATTGAGGATGTCCCTGCTTACTGCAGGGGGTGTTGGACTAGATGACTTTTAGAGGTCCTTTCCAACCCAAACCATTCTATAATTTTTTGATTCTGTGTCTAAAACACTTTGGAAAATCTGGCCTTGGGGGACAACTGGAAACTAGAGGGAAGATTTCCTTCTCCCTTATTGAGTAATACACTCAGCAAGCACAGCTAGTGCCATCTCTCACTCAGATCTACCTCAGTCACTGTGCTAAGCCTCGTGAAATTTTGTTGGATGATTCAAGATGATGGATTCATATTCCCGTTGACCCGCCTGGTTTATTGCAAGGACTAAAAATCCTTGCTGCTAATCACTGTTTTCCAGAGGTGTTCACTGATAAATATCCTAAATATCTTATGTGGCAGTGCAACAACTACTTTAATGTGATCTAAAATGAATGTGTTTGGTGTGTTTCAGCATTTGTCAGTCTTACATTTAGAGCAGCTACATTAAAAATGCAAAGCTTTTCTTCATCCCTTATAAACATTTGTTTTACAAATGGGAAAGACCAGAATTTCAATTAAGTATTTTAATTTAGGACTTTGGAGAGCCGTGTTTATTCACTTGGTTAATTTGTGAATGATTTCCATTCCAATTACAACACATTGTAAACAAGCTAATGTTTGAATCCTGTGTTGACAGTTTGTCACTGTCAGTGAGACGGTGGACTGTGTTGCTCATTAGGGTGGATGGCATTGGCATGAATTTCGCCCTGTAGCACCACAGAACAATAGTAATGTAGAGGAAACACACTTTTTAGGCATTGTGAAGGTGAACAGATAAAAAAACTAGCAATGGATCGTAGTTAAAGAGCTTTTACCACTGTCTTAGTACTGACTTCTGTCTCTGTCATGAGAATGCTAATGTTTGCTGACCTTCAAGCTAGCACAGAACAGCCTAGTACTGCTGCAACAGGAAGCAGAGGTCAGGTTGTGCTGGCTTTGGACCCAAACTAGGATCTGTGTCTGACGCTGTGACTGCCATGGTGATGTACGAAGATACTCTGGCATATCTCAGGTAACACACTATGACTTTGCATAGTATTGACATATCCTGAGGTATCAGCTGTGAATACTAGTGCTGTTGTCTGTCTCAGGATATGCTTTCTAAGTTACTCACTATTGTGGCCTGCCGTGTCCAGGTGAGCTGGATGAGTTCAGGCAGGCGTGCTTCTTCCCTTTCAGTAGCTGTGGCAGGCAATACACCAGAACAGCTCCTGTGGGGCCATGCCTCTTGCCCTGAGTGGCAAGTCTGCTGTGGGAAGCCTGTTCATACAGCCCAGACATGAAAAAACATCACCCAATCCAATGACTTCCTGGTCTGAGGAGCAGGAGCACCAGGCTTCAGGATGCATTCTGATTTACCCAGAAAATAAGTATAGAGCTGTTCATAGAAACCAAACAACTCAACTCAAAGAGGGAAAAAAGATCCTTAAGTAACATATTAACATATTCTTCACCTAAGACCTTCTCTTAATCCCTATTTATATGGCTCCTAGGCTTTAATCCATGTAACTGAAACTACCCTGAAAGACCACCTAGTCAAGTGACAGTCCTCATGGAGTAATATTTCCTTTGCATTTTTCATAGTCTCACAGTAAGTTTATTAAAAACATTAAGAAAGTTTACATTCTAGTAACAGCACTTGCAGATGGTAAGGTTTAGTTCTGTAAAAGAAGTGTGAAGAACCCAAATATATGATGGCAGCCTGTGTGCATTTTAGAATTGACTTTTGTTAGAATTCTTCTTTCAGAAGATTTAATATCTTCTTTAAATATCTGTGGTGGTATTATATATGAATTTTAAATTTTGGAAAAATAACTTTGTTCAGTTAGTCTAAAAGAAAATCAAGAGATGACTGGATCACATACTTTTACCAGGCTTGTAACTTTGATACCAGGCTTTGATACACTTCTCTTGTATCAAAGTGGAAAGTATCTTAGAAATTCTTCATGAACCAAACATCTCTTCCCAGAATGATCATTTATATGAAAATGGTCCTCTACTTTAATCCATGTAATCAAGTGAAAACTAGAATTTATTCTGGGACAAATCCACTGGAAAGAAAAATTTACAGTTACACCCTGAGACACTCTGCGTGATAGCACCTTTCTGAATTGCTTCTTTGCTAATACCAGTGTTGGAGATCTGGGGACTCCAAGTACAACTTAAGACAGGTGTGACACAACTTTTATTAACCGTAGGGAAGTGAGCAGTTGGAAACAATCACTCTTAGCTTTTAGTTGAAAAGAATATTCTTTTAGTTAGGATTGACTTCTTAAGCAGACCTCTCAAATCTTAAATATTAATGATTTCACTTCACACCAGCAATTGTTACCATATTTATAAAGCAGCAGTAGCTAAAGTGCTGTCAAGTTTTCTGTCAAGACATCACAACAATTTAAATTTGTGCTTTATTTCACCCAGTCATCTTGAAAATAAACAAATATATGTGTGTGTGCATGTATTCATTAGGGACTGCAAGAGCAAATGAAGACATTTTGAACAGAAGTAGAAGCTTCTCGGTCCACTTTATTAAAATGGAGCACATTTAGTAATCATGCAAAACTGCTATAGATTGGCACTGCTAGCCTCTCCTCTTCTTACTTGACTTTCTTAGTTACTTCATGTCTTAATCACTGGTCACCACCCTGTGTATTTTTCAGAGATCATTCTTCAACACAGGCCTGTTTGTTGCCTTGCATTCAGACAATCTATGCCCTTTAGATTATGATATTATCTTTCTTGACCACCTGCATGGTGATACCTCTAGCTTAGTCTGTCATCACTGAAGCATGATTCTATCCATGCTCAGCAAATGCAGCCTTCTGCTGATTTCTGACTGCAGTGTTGTCTGCTGAAGTCATTTTCCTAGGGTAGTCCTTTGAACAATTGAATCCTCTCATAACAATGCTTCACAGACTCTTGCCTCTTCAACATTAAATATGAAAGACTTGTTTTCTCTTCCAAAATCCTTCAGAAAATGTTACATTTAGTACCAAGACAGGTTCATCACCTCTGATGAGATTCTGGAGCCAGCCTTTGCTACCTATTGATTACATCTAGTCTCCTGTGCTCCCTTTGGCACTTGGCAGACTCCTCCCATAAAACCGCCAACTCATGATCTCCTTTCAAATTGTTTGTTAATGCTGTTGACTGATTAAGAATTATTAGATGAAATCTTACAAAGGTCAGACTAGTCGATCCAAAGATAACTTCTGTTCCTAAATGCTAAAGACCTTTTTTTGATGTTTGTGCTGTGAGTGTTTGGGTTTTTTTCCATATATGCCATGAAAGTATCTGGCTTCACTTGTTATAAGTTTGGTTTTGGTTTGGTTTGGTTTGGTTTTTTTTGGCATAGCATCATTCCAAAAGTGTTCTTATTTTCTCTAAAACAGGCATTTAATGAGCATTTCCTGTACTTTTCTCATAATCTTGTGAAGATTGTGCTTTTACAACCTGCCTAGGCAGCATCTTTGCATTTAGCTAGTACAGAGCAAATTAATACACAGACAAAACTGTTATTGGTAGTGATGTACATTAGACAACTGAGTGTGATCCTAGTGACAAATTATCAAACATGGGCTTTTAGGTGACTTCCAAAATTCCCTTTCAGAGGCAATACAAGGGAGAAACTGTGTTTCCTATTTCCTGATATGTTCCTTTCCACTTTTCTGTTAGACAAAAAGTAATAAAGCAACTAATGTACTTTTTATTGATGCTCTGACCATAACTCGCTCTTGTTTGAATTCCTAACTTGATTTTCCTTTTAAAATACTATATAGGAAATTTTATTTTGTCTTATTTACATATTCATAACTGATATTTCTGACATGCTATTGCCCTTGTTCTCAACAGTCTACGAGAGGAGAGAACCAAGATCAAGTGGCAGTAGTTTATCAAATTCAATAGCCAAGATGCACTAACTGCCTATTTCACTGTGTTTAGACCCAGTTGAGAAGTTATGTGACTTAATTTAGCTTATGATAAAAAGGAATTAAATGGCATCATCTTGCATTTTTGATGGTACAAGACTGATTGCAGAGGCAGCTTCACAGACATGTGATGACTTGTTAATGGTAATAACCTTCCTTGACTTGTGCAAAGTATTTGACAAGGTCCTTAATGACATCCTTGTCTCTAAATTGGAGAGATATGGATTTGATGGATGGACTAAGTTGGTATCAGGACCAAGTGCTCTTTGACATATTTGTGGGTGGCGTGGACAGTGGGACTGAGTGCACCCTCAGCAAGTTTGCCAATGGTATCAAGTTGACACAGTGGAGGAAATGGATGCCATCTAGAGGGACCTTAAGATGCTCAAGAAGTGGACTCATGCGAACTTCAGTAATTCCAACAAGAAAATTACAAGGTCCTGCATCTGATTTAAAGCAATTCCAAGCAAATACAGGCTGGTCACAGAATGGATTGAAAGCATCTCTGTGGCAGGTGTTGGTTGATGAGAAGCTCAATATGGCAATGTGTGCTTGTAGTCCATAAAACCAATGGGATTCGGGGCTGTACTGAAGGATACGTGATCAACAGGTTGAGGTGATTATTTCCCTCTGCTCTGCTCCTGTGAGACCCCACCTGGAGTACTGCATACAGCTCTGGAGTCCTTAGCATAGGAAGGACATGAACATGTTGGAGTGTGTCTAGAGGAGGGCTACAAAGAGAAATGGAGAGCTGGAACACCTCTGCTATGAAGAAACACTGAGAGAATTTATGTGCCTGGAGAAGAGAGGTCTCTGGAGAGACCTTACAGTGGCCTTCCAGTACTTAAAAGGGTCCTACAGGGTAGATGGAGAGGGACTTTTTATCACGGAGGATAAAAATTTCAAACTGAAAGAGGGCATATTTAGATTAGATATAAGGAAGAAGTTTTTAAAAATTAAAGTGGTAAAACATTGGAACAGGTTGCCCAGGGAGGTTGTGGATGCTCTGTCCCTGGAAATGTTGGAGGCCAAATTGGGCAGGGATTTGAGCACCATGATCTTGTGACAAGTGTCCCTGTGCATGGTAAGTGGGTTGGAATTAAGGTGGTATAGATCTTTAAGGTGGTATGATTTTATGATTCTGTGGTAGTTTGTCAGAGAATCTAAGAGGTTAGAAACCCTGAAATCATTCACAAAATCAGATTGGCAGAAAGAGCACTTTGGCAGTTTCTACATCAAGCTCCAACTCAAAGCAGGTTCAGTTACACAACCTGATCAACCAAGGCCATGTTCAGTTTGAGTATCTGCAAAGATTCCACTGGATCTCTGGGCGACAAATGGGAAATCACTACAGTTAGTGTAACAAAAATAAAAAATAAAAAAAGATCTGAAGAGATCCTGCAGGAAGGCTGGAAAGGAACTTTTCATAATGGTGTCTAGCAATAGCACAAGGGGGAATGGTTTCAAGCTGAGGGAGAGTATGCATAGGCTGGATCTTTCTATGATTCTATGGTTGTGATGGGCTATTGAACTTCATTTAAACAATGCCAATAATTTTTTGGGGTTTAGAAGGGAATTTTTCTTTTTTTTTCTTTTTTTCTTTTTTTTATAAGAATCATAAAAGTGAAAGTCTTTACAGAGGATTAAGAACGCAATGATTAGGGATGTATTCATAATAAAGTTTCTTTAGTGCATGGCATGTACATTAGAAGTAAACACAGTCAAATTATGTCTGCCTAGTTACGTATTTTTATGTATTTTATGTGTTAAACATAATTTTTCTTTTCATGTCTCTGGGGGCTCAACAGTTAAGGGCACATTTGTAGCAGTCACATGATTTGGTTTTCTTTTACATGATAATTTCTACCCTCCTCTTTTAAACATGAACTTTCGATATCCTGCAGTATCGAAACGTCCACTGAGAGTTGGTGAAGAACTCCCTGGAATACACTGCTGGGCTCAGGTATATGAGAATAAATGTGCTGAATTTCCATGTGATTGCAGCAACACTGAAACTTCAAGATCTAGGCTTGCTGATGCATTTTCTTTTGGGATGCACATCTAGAATACTAATAAATATTTTTTGTTTTGTTTTGTTAGAAAATCAGAGATTTTCTAATTTATGGGCAAATATGAATCAAATTATTTGACTTGGCATTTAAACTTTATGAGCTGCAGAGGTCTCCAGAGCAATTTCTGTTTCAGGAGGAACAAGAAAATTATTTTTAATATCTGTAGGGATAACTATAGCCTATGATGAATTATATAAACTAGATCACAGACTTCTAGTGTTTTACTATCTGGACAGTGACCCAGAACAACCTCTTCCCATGGCCATAGAAGTGATTAATTTTTGTGGCTCCTTCATCCACAGAAATATTTTCAGCTAAGACGACCAGTTTCTGTAATGAGAGTGATTTTGAGTTACAGATTTCTGAAGTTCACAGAGAACACATCTGTCCACAAATCAATTATTTGTAACTAGTGTCAGTTCTTGCCATGGCATTTATATGTACGCATGCTAATTTATACTCAATTGTATTTTTGGTTCAGTGGTCATGTTTATAATTCAATGTTTTATACTAGCAACAGTTTTCATTTAAATTTTAAAAGAAGTTTTTAATTGATTATTTTAAACTATGTGTTTTAGAGTTCTAATTAAGACTTGAAAGTTATATGCTTATTAGCATGTGTTGTCTAAAATTTAGTGCATGGTTATAACTTGAGGGAGTTGTTACAATGCTTGTGTTTCCTTAAATGTCAAATGCTTTATACCTCTGACATTTAGAAACTGTGAGGGAAAGAGGAATGGTAAAATATGTGACCATAGAGCTGATAATTGAAAGCTGGCCTTAAAAAGTCAAGTCTGTATGGTTGCTACCCTGGTGACAGAGGCAGGAGGTGTGTGATTAAGTATATGAACTTGCGAAGATTTATAAGAGCAATCATTATTCACAGAGGTCATATGAATGAAAAATAGCAGTGGAAAGAAGGATTCAGGAGCAGGAGGAAAAGGGTGATGAGCAGAGCTGGCGATTCATCATGATTTCATTTGCACGACTATAAATCTATAACCACTCAATGTCACTTCTACATCTTTCGGTTCAACATCTGATAGGTGTTTAATTATCCCACAGTTCCAGTAGGGAACGCATGGGTGGTGGTACAGCAACAGTGTAACTGTGTGGATGCTGCATGCAGATACATATAGCTGAGAACATTGGGCTGCCTTGGTTTACTCTAACGGGACAGTAAATTCATGCCTAGTAAATACAGCCAGTGTTTCTGTCACAATGACATATAGACAGAGTTCTTGCATACAGTGTATATTTAGAGTTCTTCATAGATCTCTGTCCCTTGCTTTTAAGACAAATGAATATTTGAGGAATAAATACTCAAGAAATTCCTGAGATGAAATGGTCGTGAGAATGATGCTTGATTATGATCAAGATTCTATCCTTCAGTCTCGTGGTTTGTGGTGTAATTTTATCCATGCATTCTGTTAAAAATTGCTCACTGGGGAAATCAAAACCACTAAAAGCATTTGGGGATTTCAAGACTGGTACAATGAGATTTTTCTCATTTTTCTTTCTCTGACAGGAGTTGAAATACAGCACTGCTTCCCAGGGTTGAGAGGAAAAGGAGGTGGGACAAAAGCAATCGGAAGTGGTTCTCCTGGGAGCCTTCCCTGGAGAAAGCACCACTTCTGAACCTGGAGTGATACCATTCCAGTGCCTTTGTGTAAAACTAGCCCTACTGATAGCTTAACATTCTGCAACAAATTCATACACAGTACTGAAGAATCTAGCCTTGCTTTTGTATCTGTGTCACTTTTAGCTCTATTTTGAACAATCTTCTTACAAAGGCTGGTATAACCCATTAGGTTTCAGCTGCCGTGAGAACTGCTATACGTGCCAATAACCACCACAGAAATGGCCTGAAGCTATAACAATTCTCTGTTCTTCTTTCTGTCTTTTCCTTTCTAAACCTCTGTGGCAGAGTGATGGTTTATAGCACATAGAACAGGACTGAAAATAGGTAAGTGGCCAGATCGAAGAAGTACAATGCTGACCAACTGCATTTTGAACTCCTGTATAGTGACTATTGTATGAAAAAGGTAAACGTACCTTTGCTTATGTCCTTGCAAATGTAATCTTCCTGTACCTCCGAGCCATGAGCTGTAGGATTCCATCTTCAGTATTTCTTCTCAGATTTTTTAAGTAATTCTATGTTGTTTGTTTGTTTGTTTTAACTTGCAATTAGCCAATTTTTCCATTATTACCTTGTGTGCTAAGCAGAACGGGTTGTGAGTCTAGAATCTTGGAAACTCTAAGCTGCATTTGTGGGTTAGATTAGTATTCATCCTAACTGGTGAACCCAGTGGCAGGACCTTGGAATTGTTACTGCTGATGCTTGCCATAGAGCTCTTAAAATTCAGATAGGCACATTGCAGAAGACTATTTCTTGAGGGATTACAATATTTTTAACATTTGTCTGAAATATTTTGTTATCAGAGTAGCTTTTGGGGAAATTTGCTATAAAATGGGTTGAACAGAATTTGGTTCTTTTGTAGGCCAAAGCAGTTCTCAATGACAGACTGATGCAATGTTGATAAAAACCAGGTTTAAAAAATGGTTAGGCTGTGGTTTTGTCTACTTGCTGAGTAAACATGAGACAGGGAGTCAAGGATCCACTCTCTGGCAAACATGAGGCAAGTATGCTGCTCTGAAAGGCACCCCAGTTATGACTGTAATTAGCTACTTGAATTGGGTGCTTGAAAATGTGACAAGTGTGGTGAGACAAGGCATAGTAAGTGCATTATTAAACAAAGCAGTGAGGTGGAGAGTATGCAGCCACCCCTGATAGTATGTGGTTGATAACAAATAGGAGTATTTATGGTGTGTGTGAAGAAACAATAAATACACATACAATAGGAGGTGAAATGCGGAGTTGTTGGACTCAAGCTGCTGTCTGCATTTTGATATCTAATTTACTGTGCTTTCTGAGTATTCTTCTTTAAGTGATGAATCTGGTCTTAGGGTTAGTCTTTGTTTCATGATGAATTCAGAGCTGTGGCTAGTGAAAACAGAAAATTCTGAACCACTCAGTAGATACACAAGAACTGGTAAGAGTGCTACTGAGAAAGAGAAGGAAAAACCAGTAACAGACTCCATATGTTTTCATTTATGTGTGGAATGTGTTCCTGTGATTTTTATTTTCCTGGTGACTTTGTTTGGTTGATGACTAAGTGCATCCTTCTGGATACGATTGTGAAAGAACCAGAACATAATATAAATCATCAGCTCTCATATGTACATAAATGATTAAAACACACTTGCATCCCTTTTCAGGAAACAAATGTTGGCCACTAAAGAGAACTCTCCAAGGATGTACCCACTGACTTGTACTATTTATGATACATATATATAATTTATTTTACCTCAATATACTTATATGGCTTCCTGTCTTGTAAAAACAAGTGCATGGCCAGAATATTGACACACTGCCTAAACTACTCATCTAAACCATAGGAACTCTTTGCTGTTACTTTGTTTTTCACTTGGTAGCTACTGACGTGTTAGTTGTGTATCATGAACTGGCTTCGTTGGTCTGTTTTTCAGTGTTTTGGCATTTCATTGCCAGTACAGTATGTAAACTGTCTTTACTAGTGTTAAGCAATATTTGGAATATATTTGTGTTAAATTATATCAGTTCTTTTAAAAATTTGTAGATATTTGACTGGTCTAATTAAAAGCAAATCAATCTGAATTGATTTCTGAATGAGTACAAACATTGAAAGAAGAATCTGGTTAAGAAAATCAAAGAGAAAAGAAGGAAAGAAAGGGAAAGGGAAAGGGGAAAGGGGA